>JANBXE010000009.1:0-404403 GCA_024271855.1 Wickerhamomyces bisporus
TTTTTCAATGGTACGTTTGTCGATACCACCACATTTAAAGATTAAATGACCGGTGGTGGTTGATTTACCTGAATCGACGTGACCAATAACGACAACGTTAACGTGAGTTTTTTCTTTACCCTTTATGTAAACTGTTAGTATACGAGATATTAAAAAGAGGAAAACTTGAAAAGGAGGTGTTGATCCAATTTCTCAGGTGCAAAAAAATCCAACAAGTCAGACAAGACAAGTCAGAACCAATACAAAAGACTTTGGCGCTCTAGACACAACACTTTTTCCAATCAGAACATACCATTTTTGATGTTTTACTATAAAGTTGATTTTTTTAAAAGAGAGAAGAAAGAAAGAAATTGCAAGTCAAAAAAAGTTTATAAAAAAAAGAAGAAAATTTTTTCTATGGCAATGCACCGCGAATATTACCTTTTCAGATCAAAATGGCCACCTAATCAAAAAGAGATCTGAGGGTAACCCTGTCCTACTGTCTTTAGTAATATTCGCGAATATCAGTTTTTGCAAATTTTGTAAGGGAAGCCGTCACATGATAATAGGGCTATATTCAAGTCACGTGAGTTATTGATCCATCGTTGCCCTAATTTTTAAGAGTTTCAATACTACAGTGATTCTTCATAAAATTCTTTAATAAAATAGCTAATCATTCACTCTCAACGTCTAAGGAATCAAGAAGATTGTTCTGGTCCTCCACAAACCCAAATCTGTCACTAGTATTTCCTAATCTGATTCCTGATCTAGTTCTACCGCTACCTCTTCTAAACTATTTACCAGTCTGATTAGTATACATTGTCGCTCAAAAATACTATGTTAAATCTAGAATGAAATCTTGTTAATAACTATATTTCATTCATTGTAGACATAATTTTAAATACTCACACCTCCAGATAAAGCCGATGAAACTTTTGAACCAAATCCGTAACTGGGTAGTTGTCTCCAACCACGCCTGTTCAAAACAATTCTCTTGTATAAAAATCCACCACTGCAATAAACAAATAGCGCAGCTAATAATATAAATAAAAAGATCCAAATAACAGCCAAGTTGTCGGCTTTTTGCGCTGTTGGACATGCGTGAACTGTTCTAACCTCAAAGAAATAATCACAATCGTGCAACACACCAACAAAAGAGATTTGGGCCCTTTGTAATATTTCTCTATCACAAGCAAACGACAATATCGTTGACTTTCTATCAACTCCGTTTGGACAATAACTACCATTATGGTAAGTTAAAGTCAACTTCTTGCCTCTAAAAATTGGTGTTGAATTGAAATTTCCAATGGAGAATTTATCTCCCTTGTCATCTGTATAGAAGCCTCCAACTTCACTCGAATTGATTTTTGATTGGAAATTTAATCCACTCAAATTGTTATTAACGTCAATATTGGCCTTCAATGGAGAAGAACAAATACCCAACGTAAAGTTTTTATTATAATCATGGCCCTTTGCACTCCATGCAACAACTGATTCTTTACCGATTGAGCTCAAATCACTTAAATCGTAATACCCATTAGTCAGTGGGTGTATAGCGGCACAAGGGTTAATGGATGGTGTATTACCACTCTCTCCTGGGTCCTGTTGTTTGGATGGAGTATTATTATTTGATTCATGTTTCGGTTTAAGAGTGTTAATGATGTCTGAAGTGCCATAATCAAATGCTCTTTTCAACAGTGAGTCCATAGATGGAGATGAGTCTGCCCCAGTTATACCTATCACTGAGATCAACGATAACAACAAAGTTAAGGATTTCATGGTTCAAGCTTTGCCTTCTGACCCTTTACCAGTTTGAAGATTGAATTTACTGTAATTTAGAAATGTTTTTTTCCTACTTAAAAAGACCCCAGGTGAATTTGTCTTCTAATGATGATTGTAAGCTCTAATAAGTCTATAATCTAAACAAAACCAGCTTGTTTTCCCTGTTTTTTTATAAATTTGACATATAAATCGATAAATTTCTTTTTTGTTTCATGTGAAAAAATGCGGTTATTCCCTATCTAAATTGCCTAATCTAGATATTCCGACTAATTTGTATACAAATTAGTATGATGAATTCCGACTTTAAATAGTTAAAGGAAAAATAAAAAATCAAATTCGGTTTTGTGTCAGTTTTCTATGACAAAAATACAGGTTTAGTGGAGTTTTTTCTTTTGAAATCGTTGAAGATGGGTACCTTGAAGTTATCAGTTGTTAATACATAGGCTACTTGCTGAATTTGGGTCATTGATCGGTGTTGCTTTGGTTTACAATGAATGTTGATACCTTGAATATTCTCACTGATTCTCCTACCTCTTTTGTTCCTCAATCTAGAAGCGATTTCGACGTTGATGTTGACGTTAATGTTGAAGTTGATGTCGATGCTGATGTCGATGCTGATGTCGATGCTGATGTCGATGCTGATTCACAAGATGGCTCCGACAAAATTGAAGCTCACACGCCAATATTGAGCTTAGCTAATGCTTTTGATCCCCTTATTCTCAATGATTCATCATTAAACGATGTTTCAACCGTCAATATCACAGAGCCTGAGTCTTCAAACATCCTATTATCAAAGTCTTCTATTCTCAAATTTGAGTCTTTAAATGAGAAATCCAACATATTAAAATCAACCGACTCTGAATCCCAACTTACTAAGAATAATGATGAGAATGATTCTTCAAACCTAAATTTCTCTCCAACTTTAGGCGAATCTTTTAAATTAGATATTGTTGATTTGAAAGACTCTGATGATGACGACGATGATCTACATCAAAACCTAACTGTTAGTAGCGAGTTGCTTAATAATCCAACCATGATTGATGATTTTTTATTTGATGGGTTTTCAGATCCCTTTTTACTATTTCGGACAGATCCTAGTCTCAAAAATGGTCTTAAGAATGAAGCTATGGACTATTATGATAGCGGCGATCAGGTTCTTCCAGATTCTTTTGGTTTATCGTTATCATCTGATTCAACTTCCGATGTGGACAAATCTAAAAATCATACTTACGAAAATTTAATGAAGAGCTTGAATCATTTAGAGATTGCTAAAAAAACTAACAATCACGGATATCTTTATTCGTATCTTGAAAGTGGCGGCCAAGCTCCATTCAATACCCCATGTGCTTCAACAAAAAGATATTCTTCAATTTCAAATTCTCCAGCCCCATTACTGGAATTTTCACCCCCACCAAGTAGAAAACTACCAATTGAGCGTGGCTTGAGATTGATTACGTCTGGAAGTTCAATTGAAGGAAAGTTTCTTAATAAAGATGATTTGGAGATTAAAGCGAAAAAAGAGGAAGCTATAAAAAAAAGGATTAAAGGTGCCGTTATTAATCATAATGACTTTGCATATGTTGAAGAGGGTGTTTTGGAAGGTTTATTTGCTTTACCAGAACCAGAAACCAAAGAGGAAGAGTCAAACCAAAAAGAACTGAAACAAGAGGAGGGTGAAGAAGATAAGGATGTTAACGAAGATGATTCAGAGGGAACTGAAATGGAATTATTTCTTGGAGCTCTTGATCAGAGAAGGGAAGCAACATCGCATAAATTTGAACCAACTAGATATCATTTTCAAAATTCGGGCAGGTCTTCAATATTTGGATCAGATATTTATTCGGGAGGTTCATTGATTGATGTTTTTGCAAACGGATTGGAGCTAAATTTCCCCATAACTTCAGCATATAAAGATAGTCACCACACACAAAGAAATATTAACGATTTGGAAAATAAAGAAGATTGGATAAAATCATTGAACTCAGCTTTTGAACTTGATGACGACTTGACTGATGAGTTGAAAAGAATTGATGATTTTTTAGCCTTCGAAAAAGATCTACCCCCTACTCCATCACCAGTCCCTTCAGGTAAAACAATTGAGCCGAATGAACAGGGTTGTGCAGATGAAGTGCAAGAAGCTGTTAGAAATCCAACTTCACCCTCAACTATTGGATTGTTTTCTAGCACAACTGAGAAAGTTACAGACCTTTTTCTTAGACTTTCATCAAAACTAGTCTCGCCCTCGACTACCAATTTAAATTCACCCACATCAAACTTTCGAAACCTAGAATTAGACTCTTCAACAACTGAAGATCTTCACGGTGAATCTGCTAGGACATTAAAATCAGATAGAAACGAAGAAGACAATCATCTCGTTAAGGATGATACCGCAGATCCTGTTACTGCTAATACATTTCAATCAGGACCTGTATCAACACCTGGAACTTTAACTGCTAAGCTATTTGTGGAAAACGAATCGAGAATTTCTTCAGAGGTTCAAGAACAAATAACTCATTTTTTGGAAAATAATGATGAACTAACTCCAGCTAATATTTTGAAGCAAGAAACGTCGACTGCTGAAGCCTCGGGATGCACACCAGGTGATGCATGGACTATTAATAACAAATTTGTGAATCCATCAAAAGTTAAAGGAGCAAAGAGAAAGAAAACCATTAGAAGGATTCTATTCAGTGCTAGGTCAAAGGATTCTTCAAAGGAATCTCCAAAAGATTCCTCAAGTGATCCAGGAAAACAAAGTGAAGTGACGAACTCAAGGCATGGCTGGTCTTTATTCAGATCTAAGACTTTCACTAAGAAAAGTAACTCAAAGCTAAACATGGATTCTGGTGAATCACTAAAGGGTTATGCTGCTGACTATGTCAACAAGAATGACTTAAGACTTCCTGAATCTAGTGAAATTATTAGTAATGAAGCAGAGGATGCTAGAAAGATCATTGAAACCGCTGAAGATTCTGGGATTAATGGTTTTGTCATGGTGTCAAATGGCCGTCCTTTTTCAAAAGACTCGTATTTGTCAAATACAGATGATACATTAGGAAGTTACCTAAATGAAAAACTTGGACTAGGTAATGGTTCAAGGTCAACCCAAGACTATATACCAACACCCGTCCCACCAAAGCGACAAAAGTCTTTGTTTTCCAGGAAAACAAACAGTAATAATTCTTATGATGTTGAATCACAAGATAATAATCATCACCTTTCATTTTTCAAATTGAGAAAATCTAAAAGCATTGATGGGAGTGTAAACGATTCCAAGAGAAGTCAAACTATTAGGTTTGCTCCAACCCCAGAGTATTTTGGTACTGTATCTTTAGATCGAAGCTCCATAATGAATTCATCCACCCAAAGACCAAGCTCTTCTACTTTAGGCTCATTAACTAGTATTTTAAAGTCAAAAAGTATTGTTAAACCGGAAGAGGAACACACAGAAGAAGAAAAGGGGACTAAAGAGTCTTCATATTATATGAGAACTGCCAGCATGTTTAAGAGACTAAAAAAATCTTGACCTTGGAATAAATAGAGCTATTTGTCAAAGTTTTGTAGCAAGATTATAAATTTAATGTCATTTTTGGTATTGGCACGAAAACCTTTAAATTTTAGTATGAGGGATAATAAAAAGAACCATAACTTTTAAAAAACTACTAAATTGAGCTTATAACAAAGAAAAAAAAAAGGAGTTTTAGGGAGATGGACTCAAACCCATGGAATCTAACTGGGACAGTATCATCTGCTGTGTCTGTTTTGACAGGTGCCGATCCTAAAAAGGCTCAATTGGAGTCCGCGAAGAAAGCATTGTCGGTTCTTCTGGAGAATGACAACAATAACCAACTCATTAAAATAGCACTACTTGCTGCTGAAGGTTCTGCTGACGAGCTGAAAACTTTACTTGAGGACCCTTCTAACATTGAATTTCTTAAAGAAAAAGATTTCAATGGGCTTTATCCTCTGACTTATGCCGTTGTTTTTAATAATGAAGATGTGACCCAGTTGATCTTATCCAAATCAACAGATACATTGAATGAACCTGACTCTTTGATTGGTTATACTCCACTCATGTGGGCTGCTTACTTAAATGAGAAGGGAATCTTGATTGAATTGTTGAACCATGGTGCCAGATTGGATGCCAAGGGCAAGAGTGGAACGAATATCTGGGAACTAATTAGACCTGGTGATGAAATGTATGAGTTTTTTGAAGAGCATGGATTATTAGAGCAGAAAAATAAGAGACACAACGGTGATTATGATTATGAAAATGAAGACAATGAGGATAATGGTGGAAGAGGTGACGAAGAAGAAGCAGATGGATGGTATAAAGGAAGTTCGGTGAACGATGTCGGGAACGCTCAAGATGAAGAATTGTTGAATAAAATTAAACTTCAAACTGCTGGCCTGAGCCTTGCTACATCTGCCGATATTTCTGGCAGTATTTACGAAGACGATAATGACTTTATTAATAAAGATTATCTATTTCAAGAAGAATTTAATTTCCATAAGCTGATTAAAAACCAATATATCATCTTTGGAGATTATGATATTACTTCAATTTTAGACTATGTTTTCAGTTTAAATGATAAATATAATCATAAGACAACGTACCCTGCTGCTGTCATATATCAATGTGTTAGATATGCTGATCATATCAAAGAAAATGATGTTCTCGTGGAACATTTTTTAAACTTAGCATTTACTAAAATCAGATCTAACACTAGCTCTAAAACTGGGATAACTAGCGTCTATCAAGAAGGTGATATTGTTCTGCAAAGTTATTGGGCTTCAGTGTTAAACTTCTTGTATTACTATTTATGCAAAGATGAAGGTTTTTTTAAAAGATATCCAAAAGTGTTACAAGAATTGATTGTTACGTTGAACTCCCTAATAATTGAATTAACGAACTCTATCAAATTTAGACTAAACTCAATGATTGATGATTGTATGTTAGATTTCACAAACATTCCTGATTTAACTACAACTTTATATAAGAATGACTGGAATTTTTTCAAGAAGAAAAATCAACCAAAATCAACTTATGATGAGATTTATCAAATGTTATATCCACCATCAGTTAAAGAACAATTGAAACCATCGCCAATAAAAATCATTCAAACATTAGGTGCGTTGCTTTACGTTTTAGATTTGCACCACGTTCATCCATTAGTTGCACAACAATCGTTCTCAATAGTCTTCCAATGGTTATCATTCACAATTTTCAATAGAATCTTATCACAGAAAAAATATCTTTCAAGAAGCAAGGCCATTCAAATAAGATTGAATATCTCAGTTTTGGAAGATTGGTCGAGATCAAATAATAGACATCCAAAATTGCCTGAAGGTATAGATCAAGATTTTTTAAAAAGATTTCCATATACTTTGATTGATGATGACCATGGAAACCATGCTATCACATTACATAATGTCCTAACATATAGAGGAAATCCTAAATATCCTGCTGACTTGTCCTTCTATCATAACAATCTTTTTACCATTTTGAAATTTCAAATGGAGCCGTTATTTGAACTATTACAATGGCTACAATGTTTCACTGGGATTAAAGATGAATCAAGTTTGATTTCAATTTTGAAAAATCTTGAACATTTGAATTCTGTTCAAATTTTGAAAACAGTCAGTAAGTATAGATATGAATTGGATGAAGAAAAATTCTCAAAAGCTTTAGAGAAAAAATTGAAGCACAAAGTTAAGAATGAAGAACAAGAAATTCCAAGAGTACGATACTCAAACAATGAATTTCTATACCTAAACGCTGATTTCAGTTATCCAGTTGCGCTACCAACTATAATGGAATTGGTTGATCAATATGGAGCTGGTTTAGGTGGTGTTCATAAAGAACGCGCTCTAGAGTTCCAGCCATTTCTACCTTATGAGATTACAGATCAACTGGATGAGATTCATGACCAGAGGAATAACGACATAAAAGTTGCTGATTCTGAGGAAGACACAGATCATGAAAAAGAGGAGGGACAAAATCTAAATAATGTGGAGAATGAAGGTGAAGAGATCAAGCATGATAAAGACACTGGAATATTTGGAGAACTCAAACTGCCTAGCTCGTTAGCACATAGAAATTGGGGAGAAGATGATGTGAATCCATGGTGAAGTAGAATATTTTTTAATCGATACGCTTTATGATAAATCTACGTAAACAACTACCAACTAAAGCAATAACATTATAGATAAACCGAATCAGGAAAGGTTATGAGTATTTTTAATATTTTTTTCGAGAAATTTAAAGAGAAAAAATGGACGAAACTTTCGAGCTTCGCCAATTCTCTCCAGAAAAGCAGCCAAAACAGGTCAGGAATCCACTAAGAAACAGTCAAAATGGTCAACCCAGCTATCTCTAATTTAGCTATTATGCTTATCATGATGCAGGTCTCCAAAAAACTGGACTTTGAAAATCCAGATACTGTTTTCTACGTCAGAGTTATATTCGTCTCTGCCCAATTAATCACATTGGCCATCTATCTCTACACCAAAGCCTTGATTAACAAAAAGAATGACTTGACCACCTTAAAATTCGTTAGCGCTCCAAATGCCATGGCTGGTGAGACTGAAGGAAAATTAACCGTTACCACCGTTAAAGATTATGATTTGCAACAGATTCAAACCCAAATCAAAGGTATTTTCAGTTCTTTGGCCATGATGGGATTCATGCATCTATACATGAAATACACTAACCCATTAGTGATGCAATCTATTTCCCCTATCAAGTCAGCTTTGGAATCAAACGTTGTTCAAATCCACTTATTTGGTAAACCTGCTTCTGGTGATTTAAAAAGACCTTTCAAAGCTGCCTCCATGTTTGGTGGTCTTGGAGGTTCTTCTGATGTCAAGACTGACAAACACTCCATTGAAACTGCTGAAAAGGCCGGTACTGGTGGTATTAAAGCTGAATAGATCAGTAATCTTTTCGCTTGTTTGAGTAGAGAAATTTTATCTGAACGGTTGAAAAAAGTAGTAAAATGCAAAAAGGAAACTCTCGTGTTTAATAAATACTCTGGATAAGCATGCTGTGCATTGCATTACCATCCCTTTCCAATTGGATAGTCATCCCAAAATCAACGCTTTAATCTGAATTTTCTATAGTTGATCTTTGTAGTTCCCGTAACAAAACTGAATTAAGCTGAAAAGAAAAATCAAAACAAAGAAATTAACAGAAATGAAAGGAAACGAAAACATTTAAGTACTTCCTGTTATTGTTTTTTGTCCCTTCTTAATCAGTTAAATTTAATAATTTCAATAAAATCGGCTGCAAAAAGCAAAAAAGATGGATAGAAACCCACAATTGGCACAATATTCGCTTCCTGGGATAATGCACTATCTTCAGTCAGAATGGACTAGAAACGAAAGAGATAGAATCCAATATGAAAGTGAAAGAGATGAAATGAAAGCACGCATTGCAAAGCTTACCAGTGAAAACAATGAGCTAAAGAAAAAAGTTGCCGAATTGGAATCAAGATCTCTTAAAAGCGATGATGCATATGGTTCAAACGCTCCCAAATCAAGTGTCAATGGGAATGTAAAGAACAAGGACCATGAAACGTTAATCAAAGCTAAAGAACATCTGAAGAAAAGAATGGATGAGGTACTTTTTATCCTCAGAAGTCCTGGCCAAGATGTTAGCTCACATGAAGACCTGTTGATGGGACTGAGAGAGAATCAATTATTAGGTGTTGAAAAGAACAAATCAAATCCACCTTTTAATATTCTCAATAACAATGTTTGTACTTCAAAGAAAGATGAGTCACTAGATTCCCAATCAAATGATCAAGAGATAACAGAAAATTTGAAGCTCCAAACACAGGAAAAAATGAATAAACCAGAAGAAACTTCTGAAACTGAAACTGATACTGAAACAATCCAAGGGGATAATGATGAAGACGAGGTACCTTTGACTCAAAAAACTGAAAACTTTCCAACTAATACGACTGCAGTCTTCACTCTATCGGCTCATTATGCACAAATAACAAGCATTGCGATTGAAGGCAACAACGTTCTTACTGCTTCTTCTGATGGTTTAATTAACCTTTGGGATTCCGTTCAATATTTTGCTGATTCATCAATTACCACACATATTACTCCAAAAAAATCGTTTCATCATGATGGGAAGATCAAAGGATTGAAATGGATCAACGACAGTGTTTTCATAACGTGCTCAGAAGATTCCATCATCAGGGTGTGGAATTCTATTGATACATTACAGAAACACGTTATGAATAATGAATTTCGTAATTTGAAGAATTTTGATGTCATTGGAACAAACTATGGTGGACTTATGATAACCAATGATAGTAATGGTGTTAGACTTTGGAAGCTACATCTGACGAAGGATGGGCATACTAGGCTAGAGGAAGTAAAGATCCAAGATAAGTTTAAGATTTTCGAAGCTGGTGCTGTCTTTCTTGCCAAAACTGATGATTCAATAATAACAGCATACACTCTTACTGGAGATCAGCTAAATGAAATCAACCTAGAAACAGGTCAACCAAAAGCAATTATTATAAAAGATAACGATTTCAAAGAACAAAAAGTTTCATTATTTAAACAATTTGAGAATAAATATTGGGGATTTGTTACACCCGATCGTGTTAGTATTTACGATCAAACTATCAAGAAATTTATTTTCAAAAAGAATCTTTTAACTCATGTGTCAAATTTGAATTTAGTGAATAATAAACTATTTTTATTTTATGAAAATGGAACTGTTGACATTTATCACGGGCCTATCCTAGAGAAAACTCAGAATGGTGAAGGCGATTTTGTTTTGAAACAATCGATTAATCATTATGCATCCGTGTTTGATGTGAATTGGAAAGATTTGAGCGATAGCGATAAAGGTATTTTGGAATCTTCAAAAAATTACGGTGAGGTTTTCCAAAATGGGAATTACGTTTTGAGTGGAGGTGAGGATTGTACTGTGTTATGTTTCAAAGTAAGTTAAAACGAAAAAAAACTTTTGACTTTAACGGACAATTGTCGGTCTGGTTTTAATTTTCAATATAATACAATTTATTCCAAGAATTTTAATGAAATCATCTACTTCAATCTAGTAAAATTTTACCAGGCCAATGAAAAAAGAACTTTCATAAAAGCTATTTCAGCCCATAAACGTGTATAAAATGATCGATTTCAACTTCTATCAAGACAAAAAAAAAGGTATTAGGTATGAAATGGAAGATCATTAGACTTTAGAGGACCAGCTCTAATAAAACTTTCATATGAATTCGTTAAATTAATAGTATTCAATAATAAGATAATTGATAAATAAACGGTGGCATATCTCTCTCCGACTTCTTTCAATAGTACATTCGCTTAACGATAGATTCACGTAATGATTGATTCTTAATAAGGTAAATAAAACCAACAATAATTGATATCTATCCTCAATTGTAAAGCACCACAATTAATTAGCACCACCTCTTCTCATTAAACCACCGAACAAACAGCAACATAGGAAAACATTAGGAAACAACACATAGCAGAACAAAAATAAATCAAAATCAAAACAAAAATTAAAAATTAAAAATTAGAAATTAAAAATTAAACAAAAGTTGCGACTCTGTTCGTCGTCTATTCATAATTATAAGCACTGGTTGTATTAATATCAACACAGTTCATGTTAAAGTTCGTATAACTTTCTAAAAATTCACTCTCCTCCTCTCTAGTCTCTTGTTTAATTGAAGACTGCTCCAAAGTTATCTTTGATGAGTTGAATAGCTCATCAAACTGGGTTCCAACATTAGGTAATTGATCATTTTGTGTTGATAACGAAGTTGGAGTGGCAAAAGTACGATCAAGTTTCGACACTTGATTAGTCACTGAAACAATTTCATTTGAGGAGGACCCCCTGGGTCTTGAATCCCTTGGATAAATAGAGCTTTCATGCATGTTTTGAAGATTCAAAGAATTGTCTGAAATCTCAGCATCGGAGACGGTATGCTCATAGAATGCCGTATTTTCACTACTTAGCTGCTGAGGTTGAAATTGGGATAAAATTTCATTCGATGGGTTAGTAGAAGAAACTAAAACATCTCTTCTAAAAGAGCCAAGATAGCTTTGTAAAGTAGCGCTCATTGGAGCTGGTTCAAACGATTGTCTGGATAAATTAGAGTCATTATTGCTATATTCACTAACTAATCGAGTGAAATTGTTGAAAATACCATGATAGCTGTCAATTCCATTTGAGGTATATTCATTTTCCAGATTTGATTCAACTAGTTGATTCCCCATTGATGATTCACTTGTAATTGATTGGCTGAAAATGGGATACGTATCATTTGAATCGATACTTGAATGTCTTCCAGAAATTGCAGAATTTGGTGGAGTAGCTGGAACAACAGATGATGCACCTTCAAGTTTTACATTGGCTGCTCCACCAACTGGGTTCGCTCTTTTGATAAAATTTCTTGTTGAAGGGTCAAACTTAATATCAGTTAACCCCTCTCCTGACGAAGACCCAGTAGTGGAAACGCTAACGGTAGGAGATTGTGATTCAATACCCAATAACTGTTGACTAACTTCACTTTCTGTATTTCCGTAGAGAGCAGGAGGTAAAACCAAATTCAAATTTTGATTCTTATTAACTCTAAAAGTTGATTGATAGTTATAATCAGTGACCGGACCAACAACTTTAAACCCCCTTCCAAGTTTAACTTTGTACAAAGTAACAGGCGTGTATGGGTCTAAATGATAGCACAGTTTTCTTGTTGTTGACTTTCCTCTTCCATTCTTGCTTTCAATAGGTTCATACGATGTTCCAATGACTCTAGGATTAGGGTCCATCCTCAGTCGAATACTTTCATCTTTAGCAGCAGGCCGACCTCGTCCCTTAATTGAGATTAGATGTTTATGTAGATGTTGGCAGTCAGCAGCTCGATGACCCCTAATACAGTTTTCACATCCAACACGTTCACTCTGCAACAGAATCATAGCTTCGAACAAATGGCGTACGAAAAAAAGTTTCTATTACCAATCACAGGTAGTCAAAAGGATTTCTGTTTAGCAGCAGAAGTGGCCGTTATAAATTTAAACAGAAAATCCTCTAGAAAGAAAGAACGCATCAATATTTTCCCAAAAAAGGTCTCCATAATTGCTGGATATAAGGTTTTAATGACAGAAAGAGACAATAAACGTCACAAGGCAAAAAAGACAATAGAAATGTATCCAAACACCCTTTCGCTTGTATATCATTATCTAATATAGAAAATCAATTGAGTGATCAGCAGTGGTTGATGCAGGAAGATTCTCTCTCATTGCGCAAAGGTCGCGATGCTTTTCCTTTTCCTTCTCAAATTTAGAGCTGTTTCTTTATACCTATTAGAAAAGAAAATATCGGAATTTTCCATTTTTCCACGTCGGAATTTTTTTTAAATGTTCTTTTCTTTTTGACTTTCTTCCGGCTAAAAAAAATGGAAATTTATCGAGAGAATTTGAGGATTTGGAGAGAATTCCAACTTGGAAAAAGGCGATTGTTTGTTAATTTTTTGGTGGTAGTGTCGATCTGTTAGATTTGTCATTTGCTGATTGTTGCCTTTTTACTTACCACCTATTTCTTGTTGTTTGTTACTTGTTGTTTACTATTAGCTGCTAGTTGTTACCAGTGATGCCTCCAAAATCAACCACTGCGCAGCGTCGTCTGTTAAAAGAATACCAGCAATTGACAAGAGACTCCCCTGAGGGGATTATCGCTGGACCTGCTAACGAGGATAATCTTTTCGTATGGGACTGCTTGCTGGAAGGCCCTAAAGATACTCCTTACGAGAACGGTGTGTTCCCAGCAAGGCTCACCTTTCCTACAGACTACCCTCTATCCCCTCCAAAACTGGTGTTCACTCCGTCCATATTGCATCCAAATATTTACACCAATGGAGAAGTTTGCATATCAATTTTGCATCCTCCTGGTGAGGATCCAAATCAATATGAAAAAATAGAAGAGAGATGGTCGCCTGTGCAAAACGTGGAAAAAATTCTACTTAGTGTCATTAGCATGCTTAGTGAACCAAACGTTGAAAGTGGCGCAAATATCGATGCTTGTAAATTATGGAGAGATGATAGACAACAATTTGAAAAAAGAGTGAGGGACGATGTTCGTAAAAGTCTTGGGTTGTGATAAAGATTTCCTTTAACGTTGACAACAGTGACTTTTATTTTTTGGAATCAGCTAAAACATCCAATTCTGGGTGATTTTCTGATAAAGCATTTTCAATGTTTTTTTTGCAGGAGCGAATCATCATCATCATACATAATGTAGACAAGTAAATATTTTCAGTTCAGATGTATACTCAACTCTTTTATAATGGAATAGAAATTGATTTTTTGTTAAGGGTTTATAGATTTTTGCACTTATAACCTTAGAATAGGTAATATCCACGGCTTAAAATTCTAGTGTCTATGTATACTTGATATCAATATTTGTATGTATTTGGTATTGCGATACTAGATTATTTCATGACATAGAATTTCATGGATCAGCTAAAGTGATATTCCCTAAATTTAGCAAAAAAAAAAAAATACCTGTCAAATTTGCAAATCGATCAACTCTTTAAGATTATTACTGCATATTTGTGTTCAAAAATTGCTGAGTATAGCTGAGTGAGGCTTTTCCAAAGCTTTTGAGCGTTAAGTTTTTCAAAGAAGCCTCAAAATTTGATGAATATCCAACTTTGGAGAATTAAATAAACAAAAGTAACCTTTTCCTATGTCTATTGACCTTGACTTCAAGGTCAATAGACACAAAGAGCTCATATTTAGGAGACGTTTTCTGCCTTTTTGTGAGAAGATTTTCTGGGGGGAATAAAAGTTTAATATGGAAACTATGACGTGATTGAGGTCTTAACGAGTCTTTCTAAAAAGCTGATCATTGAGAAGCTGATCATGTTAGATTTGAATCTTTGGCTAAGGTTTACTTCATGGAGAACTAGAGATATCATTGCTCTTGGGAGCTTAACGTTGGTGAAAGATTGATTTATTGATTTGATTTAAGAAAGAAATATGAGGCGATCAAAACTAAAAACAGGTCTTAGCTAGTTTGTATGACTATTGTTCGAAATTTGAATTATATTTTCTACGAATATTATGGTAAAGTGAGATATTTGCATTTTCTGAATTAAAAAATTTTTGTGGAATATCAATATTGATATAAAAACAAAGTCTATAATTTTATCTTTGAGAGAATTAGCTTTGATATAAGAGTAATTTAATACCATGTTTAGTGGTGTTAAATGGAATAAAAGCTTCTAAAAGAGATGATTCATTTGGACTTTCTGGCAAGGTACGATGGCTTATCCAATCATTTCAAGCTTAAAATAATACTATTGTACAACTCGAGCTTATATCTGTCAATTTTAGAAAAGGAATGTCATTTAAAAACCAACTAGCAGTGTGATTCTCTGCAAATATGGAATATTAGAAGCTCCAATAAATAAGCTATATTTTCACCAATGGTTTTCAATGGAGAAAAAAGAAGGATTGGATTCTGGATAAGAATGAATAGGAATGTATATGAATGGATATAAATAGATAAGAATGAGGTTTTGGGTACGTATAACTGGATAATATGAATAATCCATTATCCAGTTATACGTAACTAGACTCTTGACAGAAGTCGGAACCGGTCGGAATCTTTTCACTTTCATCGGAAAAGAGAATTCAGTCTTTAGGTGATAATTGGGATCATGATATCGATTAATAATTAGGGTACTTCCAAACTAAGTAAAATTTGTGGTATGATTTATCCTGTCATGTCCATTCGAGTTCTCTTAAGCCTTTATATACTCTTTGTAGGCTCTTTCTCATGTATCACGTGATAAAAATCACGTGATTTTCTCTATTTGTGTAAAAAAATCGTCGACGAAAATGAAAAAAAGACGAGATGACCTCTCCATCTTTTTAAGGTTGCATTCGCAGTGGAAAGTTTGAGCTGGTTATTTCTGGGTAGTCCTATTCAAAATGACAGTTGAAGATAATACACACTCAACCGTCGAAAATGGTAAGTACCGGGTTTTTTTAGTGGCGTTTTATGACTTTTGTTTCAAAAACCTATGCGTTTTTGTCGGTCATTAGACATAATATATCGATATAATTGTTGAGCTAGATACTAACTATTTTCAAGACTCTTTAAACCTTACGATCGTTGTTAAGGAGCTCTCAAAACCATTGGAGTTACATTTTCATAAATCAGATACTGTTAACGACGTCTTCAATGCTTTGGAAATCTTACCACAAGTGCATCATATTACGAGCTTTGACTTATACTATAAATCTCAATTGTTGCAGAGTGAATTGGCTTTACAACAACTCCTTTCAAATGACCAACAAAAGACATTACTAATCGATCTTAAGAACAAAAGATATGATGAAAAATCTATCACTGAACATTTGATCAAAACTAGAGATATTGTTGGATTAACTGAAATTGAATCTTTTGGAATTAATTCTGGAGTTTCCGGAATTTCTGGTTTGAATTTGGAGCCCATTACTGAAAGTGCTTTGAATGAAATTAATGGGAAAGATGGGAAAGATGAGAAAGATGAAAAGGATCAATCATTACCAACCCCTTCTGATGAAGACAAGGCAAAAGTTAGCGATGTTTTAGCTTCATTCTTCACCAAACTTCCATCGAATTTCTTCTCTTATTCTCCTGTCACATCTCCAATCGTTCGAGGTTTATCCTTAAGCTCTTGGAATCCAGTTCCTTTCAACTTCAAGTCCAAGGGCCATTTGGCTTATATCTCATTACAAACCTTGGAAGGTGAAACTTTGCATATTACTGGTTCAACAACTGGATTCTATATCAATAAATCCTCATCTACCAAATTTGATCCAAATCCTCGTGAAACATCAAATTTTTCATTCACTTTATATGATTTGATTACCAAAAGTTCAAAGAATTCTTCTACTCAATTGAAATCAAATCAGGAAAAATTAAGCAAAATTGATCCGTTGACTTTCTTGAAACCACAAACAGCATTTCTATCAAATCCATGGACTACCAAGCCATCAAATCCAATTGCTGATTTTGGTAAGACCCAATTTGATGAATTCAACACTTCAAAAGATTTCAATGATGAATTTCAATCAATTAGAGAACTTCCATCTATCAACATCCAAGAGCGCATTATTCGTGAACGTCTATTAGCCAAAACTTCTTATGAGTTTACTGTTAAAGCTGTCAAAGGTGCTATTTCAATATTGAATGGATCTGTTCTACCATTGAATCCTTCTGAAGAAGAGAAATTACATATCTTCCTGAAAGATAACGTTTTCTATTCTTTCGGTGTTGATGCTTCAGGTGCATTTGCTGAAAACGGTGGTGATGAAGCAGCTCGTGCTTCATCGAACCAAGATTTAAGAGCTATTAAATATTTTAATCAAATTGATGCCAAAGGTATCTATACTTTGTTAACAACTATTGTTGATTATGCCGGTAAAAGAGTCGTTTGTCAAACTCCTGTTCCGGGTTTGTTTACTTCCACTGAGCCAGTTGAGATAAAAAATGAAGAAACTGGTGATTTAGAACAAATTGAAGGTGAACCTTTAACCAAGATTGATTATGGTCGTGATGACAATGATGGTACCATCAAATCCAACGAAGAATTTATCAAGAATCTAGAACCGGTTAGAAAAGCATTACATTTGAAAAAAGAAAAGGTTGAAGGTAGTGATACTGAAATCGTTACAAACCCTAATCTGAAAGGTATGATTGGTACTGACAAGCGTAAATATGTTATTGATTTATTCAACTCTACACCATTTGATGTTGAATTCATTGAGAATCATTATGATTCATCCTCAGAGAGTTCTTATCCACACAAACAAACTGTTATCCGTCAAGAAGCAGTTGAATTATGGTACTCCAGCAAATTGAAACAATTGATTTCCGAAGAAGCTGAGAGAAAGGGTATCGATCTAAACGCTCCTATTAAAGAAGGTGAAGAATTACCAAAAATTGAGGTTGATGAAGAATCTCTGAACTTTTCATTGGAATCTTTTGAGAAAGATGAAAACGTTCGTGATTTATCCAAGTTTATTACTTCAACTTTGATTCCTAACTTTGTGGACTTATTTGATGGTTCCTTAAACATCACTCCAACTGATGGTACCAACTTAACTTCAACTCTACATAAGCATGGTATCAATTTAAGATATTTGGGTTTAATTGCTCAACTTTTAGAAGAACGTATTAAGGATGAAATCAAGAAACAGGAACAAACTTATGTTAGGAACGAAGAATTGAATGAAAAGTACTTGGCCAAAGAAAAGGCAAACAATGAAAAACGTCAGGCTGAATTGAGGGCTAAATTTGAAGCAGAACAAAAAGGTGAAAAGTACGAATCATTGGAAGATTCTGAATCCAATGATGAAGATGAACTTCTTGATGAAGATTTAATTATCTCAAAAGTTAAAATCTATCAATCTTTACAATCTGTTGTTATTCAAGAGTTAGTTGCTCGTGCGTCAAAACACGTTTTAAGATCATATGCTAAAAGCTTGCCAGTTGAACTTGTTTCTGTGCTAGTTTCACATTTCCACAACGTTCTTTTGGGTTCTAAATTTAATCCAGATCCAAAGGTTGTTATAGAGAATGAAGAGTTCTATTCAAACGTGGACTTATCCTTTACCAAGTTAACAACTGAGTTAGTTAAGCAACTGATCAACAAGGAGGTCAAAATTCGTTATAGATATGATTTACCATCATCTTGGTTTGAAGATATTTCAGAACTTAGATTATTAAGAGAAATTGCTTTGAAATTTGGTATTCAATGGGATCAACGCGATTATTACTTTACCAAGGAAACTCAAGAGGAAGCTCAAAAATTGATTCAACAAGATAAAAAGTCAAAGAAAACTAAGACTAAATCAGTCACCATCGAAAGAACTACTGTCTTTGAGGCGTCCGATGTTACCTTGGTTCCAATTATCAAAGATTCGATTACTCGTGCAACAACTGGTGAAAAATTCTTTGAAGCTGGTCGTCAAGCTCTTTTCAGTGAAACTGAGGAACAAAGGGTGGAAGGTTATGGTTTATTAACTGAAGCTGTTGCTGTTTATGAACAAACTTATGGTCTAATTCACCCAGAAGTCCAAAAACTCTATCATTCATTGGCATCAATCTACCAAGAAAGCGGTTCAAAAGTCGAAGCTGCACTAATGGCACGTAAATCATTGGCTATTAGTGAAAGAGTTCATGGTTTGGATTCACATGAAACTCTTATGTCAATTTTAACTTTAGCCTTTTTGGAGCACCAAAGTGGATCTATCTTTAATTCTTTAAAATTATACTCTAGATTGTCTCAAGTTTGGACTAGTGTTTACAATAGTGCATCAATCTCTATTGCTATTGTCGGTATAAACATTGTTCACCAATTGCAAGAGTCTGGGTATTTGAAAGAAGCATTACGTTTTATACCAAAATTAATTGAGCAAACTTCTAACGTCTTTGGTGAATCATCATATACTGTTGGTAATTTGAAATTCCGTCATGCTTATTTGTTGGCTTTGAACGAAAGATTCCCAGATGCATTGAAAGAATTAGAAAATGCTTTAAAGATTTTGGTCAAGGAAGGAAGTTTATATAATCCTATTACTAGACAAGCTTCAAGCTTGAAAGCTCAGGTTCTTGGGTTCATTCAATATCAAGAGGCTTCGTCAAAACTTGCTAAAGAGCAAGCTAAGATTGATAAAGCAGCCCAATCAAAAGCCAAACCTAACCAACTTAAAGAAACAAAAGATAAAGGTCCAGATTTATCCAGCAAAAGTGTTGACGAAATTCTGAACTACGTTTTAGGTAATGGATCTGGTAATGGATCTGGTAAGAAAAAGAACAAAAAGAATAAAAAATAAGTTCAATAAATTGACATTATTCAATTGTATATAGAAATAAAAAAATACCTAAATAGATAGATGTACGGTATCTGATCAGAAATGTATTTGTGACTGTACATAAACAATTTCATCCCAAAAAAATAAAGGTTCTTATCCCATAACCTAGATCTGACGCAAGAAAAGAATCATAGCGAATAGGTTGAGAGATGTGTAAAAAGCATGATATAAGGATAACTTTTATTTTGCTAATTAAATAAACTATGCTGAGTAAAAAATTCTTAACGTTTCAAAACCAATTTTCTAACCTGTTCCGGTAAATGAGTTAAATCATCTTCATCCTCGTCATCGAAAGCATTTGGTTTCTTAGTTTTGGCAATCTTTTCTTCATATTTCAATCTTCTCTTCTCTTCCTCTGCTTGATATTTTTTTTCTTCTTCCTCTGGGTCCCAATTAACCCAAACACCCAACTTTTTTTCTTGTGCTTCTTCTTCAGCATCATAAAACTGATCTTCAAATTTGGTTTTTCTAACTGAACCATCATGAATTTGAACAAACCCTTGCTTTAATAGTTCAATTTGATAAGGCAAATTTGTACCGTGAACGTATAAATTACCAATAAATCCACCAACTTTATCAACGTCGAAAAGTTCAACTGTAACGTCTCTTTGTAAGATATGTTTGTTATTGTAATCTAAAACTTGTTGACTCAATGGGGACTCTTTGTTCAATGATAATAACCCAGCAAAAACCAAAACTAATCTGATATTTTCTCTAGGTAATAAAACTCTGACACGGTTTGGACTAATAACAAATTCAACAATACCATTAATTTTCAATTTATTTTGTAAAGTTCTAAGATGGACTTTAGCTCTTCCAGCATTTTCTGAAGCCTCAATGAATTTTTCAGGTTCTGGAATCTTATTGGAATGGATACCTTTTTTCTCTTTAATTGAAGTAGCTTCAGCTTCAATTAATGAATCCCAAGCATCTGATCTATCCTCATCATCGCGACGATGTCTTATAACAGTGGCATAACCATTCAAAACAATAGATTCAGCCAAGTTTTTTTTATTTGCCAAAGTAATGGTGACCAACGGATTTTCGTTTCTGAAAGCATCGGTTAACAAAAAGACATTCTTACCAACGTATTTTCTAACGAATTCTTTTGCTTGCGGTAAGAAAGCAGCTGTGGCATCGGTTGGTCTTGGGGCTCTAATTGAAGATAGATGAACCAATTGTTGAGTTCCATCAGCCAAATCAATAGCAAATGTATCTGATGAGACAACTCTAGCAATTGTTCCCTGAATAGTTGAGCCAATTTTGAAAGTGGATGCTGATTTAGTTGAAGTTGGAGTAGATGAAGTTGGTTTTGCCAATGACTTCCATAACCCTTTACCGACAGCTTTAGCAGATTTTTCAGCGTTTCTCAATAAAACCATACCTCCAGCACCAATTAAAGGCGACTGCCAATCAGATACTTGGGCTAGACCAGCAAGGAGAATTTTCTCACTGATATTACCAGCTGGATGATAGATCTTAACAACAGGAACGTCAGTAGAACTTGAGCCAATAAATTGAACAAAAACTTTTTGCTTCCCAAGTCTTGTCTCAACATATTTTTTGGCCTCATCTCCAAAAGGTTCACCGGCGACAGAAGTCTTGGGATCGGTGGACCTTGGGGTTCTAATCCCAGCGATCAATGTGACCAGCTCGACATCTGTGCCATCGTCGAAAAAAATGTGGGAAACGACCCTGTCTCCACCAATTGCCCTTTCAATTATAGCCTTGTACTTGGTATCCTTGTGGAATTTTCCTTTGATTAGATCAGTCATATCAGAATAAGTACCAATTTTATCTCTGTAATAGTGGAAAAAGTGAATTCGTTAGAGAAATTTCAACGTTCGACAAAAACAATAAACAGTGATTGACAATTACGTAATTTCTGTGAACTTCACTGAAAAGGGCATTATTTATTATCTTTATCTAGTTCAAACATTTAAATTTTCAGCATGACTGTATCTGAATTATACACAAGCTTTAAATTTGGATAATCGTTTGTTTCCTTTAATCTTCCTTTCCTTTCTCTCGTTATTTTATCAGATCTATGCCAATAAACCAAATATATCAAAGCATCTGGGAAGATACTCATAAAATACAATTTTAAATTGATAGACTCTTGGTCTAGTCTTTTTCATTAGTATGATTAATATAATCCCAAATTTAACAGAATGAATAAAATAAGTAGTATCTATCCAAGTCCAGTCATCTAGGTCTCTAAGGCGTGCATCATAAGGTCACTATTCTGTTAGTTCACTTTTGTTAACTCCGTATAATCAGTTGCTTGTGGTATATTTTTAGTAATTACGCATAAAATGAGCAATAACATTCTATGACATAATCATAGAGATCTTGAACATGATACCTCAGCTCTAGCTTAATTGATATTATCCGATGTTTGGTTTAAAATAATTAATTTTATTATAAGAAAAATACAGGATTTATCAATTATGTGTTCAACTAAGGAATTAAAAATCGGATATCAGTATTAAAAATTGGCTAAAAGAATCGTACAAAGCAACCAATATAAAAGAATTATTAATGTGGATATCTAAACCATTTTGCTACAAATGAAAAGTGAGAAATGGTGAATTTGCTATATTCATATATACCAAATTCAATCTTTTCATTATTAATTTTAGTTATAGTCTTTCACAGGCGTCGGCGATTAAATTAAATCCGAAATGGAGATGACTTATCATGGTGAAGTGTTTCGAGCAGCGAAAGACTTAATATATCACGTCGAGAGAGTCTTATCTAAATGATATTTATAAATTATGAATGCTGATCAATCATGGTCATATTTATAACCAATGTTAGCCATTAAGACAAAAAATTCTCGTTTATTGAAGTGTTATTACTGTAATCATCCTCTTGCAAGAAATCTTTAAAAAAGTAAACGATTTCATCTCATTTAAAGCTAATATACAAAGTAACATGGATGAGGCTCAATTTTTGGCACTCTCTAGCAACTCAGTGATGCCTTGGTACGATTCGGATGCAAAATATTTGACATCTGTATCACTATCAGTTTTCAAGGTGTCAACAGCTGGGATGATATTCTCTTTAATGTATTTAATTGATGATTTTAATTCTTCAGGTGTTAATGGTTTAGTTTCAAACTGTTGACCATTATCGCTATCATTTTTGTTTAATAATGCTTTGACTGTCACCAGATAGGTTTTGGCAACGTTGAATCTTATGTTTGGGACATGATCATTGACCAAACTGTCAACAAATGGTAATATTCTTTTGATTGTGATCTCTCTATCAACAACTGGAATCAATCTTGTCAAAGTGAACAAAGAGGTTATACGGTAAACGAAATTGTTCAACAAACTGGTATCACTTTTCAAAATTCTAGTAATGATTTCATCGTCTGCCCATTTTGATCCAAAAATCTTCGCTAATTCTTCTAAATTGTTAACTGCAGCCTCTCTAATAGAATAGACGCTGTCCCATAACCATGAAAGAACCAATTCACCTAGTTCTTCATCAAAAAATGCAACTCCGAGTGGCTCAGCTAATAATGGTATGTATTTTATAATTGCTAATCTGACTCTCCATTGTTTATCTTTTGCCAATTCTGAAATAGCAGGTAATAATGATTGACTCAACGACTCAATTCCCACAACATCGTTGACAAGTTTCAATTTGGAAATAATGTTTAGTTTGACTTCTGGATATTCATCTTTTAACATAGTTAAAAAAATTGGTAATAAACTTTTGGTAACAACCTCTTTATCAAACAATGGGGTTAAGCCAGTAATTTCACTGGCTAATGAGCTTCTAACAATTTCAGATGGATCGTTACTTAGCTCTTCAACATGTGGTAAAATTTTATTCAATAAGACATCTTTGCTAACTAATTTACCAAAACCTGGAAGTTGTTTGGCAATGGCTTTTCTAACTTCACCTTCATTATCTTTTAACAATTTCAAGAATGGCTCTATCAACTGATTGATTTGAGAGCCATCACTAGCAAAATTTATGGCTATTTTTTCGAATCTATCAGCGGCCATATAACGGACTCTCCAACTCTCGTCTTGAATTAAATTCAATGAGCTCTCTAACAATGCTTTATTATGTGATTTGTCATTTTTAGAGTTGAAAAATTTTAAAATCGATATAAGAACATCGACAGATAAGAACTTGACGGAATCTTGTTTATCATTAGTCAATGATTGGAACATTGAAGATATTAAATCCCAATCTTGTTCATTTGAGCTATTTGGATTTTCTGTGAATAAGTCAATGATTTTTGGTAAATGTGTACCAGCAGCTCTTTTAACCATTGGACCATCATCAGACACTAATTTTGAATAGATTGTTAGTAGATTTCTTCTTGCACTTGGATCCACTTTAACAATGATACTTTGAAATAGCCCAGCAGAAGAGACCTTACTTGAAAACCATTCAGTATTAGCCAATTCTTCAATTAATGGGTAAAAAGTATCATTGATTTGTTTTGAACTCAATTGGGAAGCAATGTTATTTAAAGATTCAACGGCTTTATCTCTAACTATTGGTTCTTCAGTTGCAGCTAAAACTTTTAAAACAGGAACCAAGATATCAGCATGTTCAAATCCACCAACTAAAGGAACAAAATGGCCTAGTTGTTCAGCCAGAACAGCAAAGACTTCATCTTCATCATCTTGAGCAACTTCTTGTAGGAATGGAATCAACTCATCTCTTGTTCTTTCTGGACCCAAAGCCAAAGCAATTGTATCTAGTTTTTGCATAGCTTCAACACGATTTGTAACATCATCGTGTTTTAGCTCATCCATCAGTAGAGCCAGTGGATAGATGTCATCATTAGTTGGATCTTGTGCCATTGTGAAATATGAGAAATTGGGAAATTTATCCTTAATCAAACAACTTGGAATTGGTCAAAATGTGGTGAAATTGATCGGTTTTCTGAGGGATAAAGTAGAGGAAGATATTGGAAAAGAATAAGTTGTTTCTGGATATCTAATAGTGTCAAAAATCGATGAAATCCACCGGAAAATAGAACCCTTTTATTTGCGTGTTGTTTTGAGTTGTTGTGAATTTCTCTGAATTTTCGACAATTTTTTGGAAGGATTTCGCGAAATCGTTTTATAAAAGATTAAAATATTAAAATCAGGCAATTACCCAATTAGGAATAGTAATTTTGTTTTTAAAAAGGAGATATTCGCGGATATGGGAGTGTGTATCAAGCTGCTGCGCTTTTCATATATAAGTAATGAAAGTGTAGCAGAAACAACTGTAGGAGGGCATGAAAGGGCATGAAAGGGTTACAGATGAGCTGACAAAGAATAAAGGAAAGAAATGTGTTTATAAAGTTGATTATGTTTTCATTAGGTGCCTCTCAATGAGATCGCTTAATTGGAATATTATCATATGTACACACTTTGGCGCGTACATGAAGCCCTATCAGGGACAAAGGAAAACCACGATTTGTAATTAGAGGATTTATCAATCAAGATACGACTGTGCAGAAGGGGGAGGGAGGGTAAGTCAAAGGAATAATGTGACTAACACAACAACCTAGTGTATCACGTAGGTAAAGGTTACTGGTAAAATACCCAATCTCATCCAATAAAGGTATATAATGATGTGTCTTGTGGTTGACTACTGACTCCTTAGCGAATCAAGTTAGACTAAAATTACGTGTGACATTGTTGATGTTATGCTTGCTTCATTGAATAGCTCCAAGAATACATTTCTTGTGACGACTAGTATGAGACTTTAGTAGTTCTTTGATTATCCGAGTAATGATTCTTGATTACCCAAAGTGTGCGCTATTAACTATCACCAGTCAGGAGATGACAATGATAGAGAAAATATGCTGATACAACAACGATTCATGTACTAAATGAAGTGCTTCTTAAATTATAACTAGATAGCGTTAGGGAATGAAAGCATATATGCTTGCTTTCAGACTGTGCAAAGCAATTTTCACTCGCTTTTTTGCAAGCCATATTAAAAGTACAAACATAGATTGAAAAAAGGATTTTTTTAGACACTGGGCTGTTTCAAGCATCGATATTTGTTCAATTCACGAGAAAACGATAGCCTGTTGCAAATCATCTATATTGCGGCCTTAGAGATGGCCTACTATACCAAAAGAATTATAAGTTCCAGAGCTACGCCTAATGTAACTATTTCATTCTTAACTTCTCCAAAAACAAGCGCAAAGCTGTGCCAAGTGCTTGTATATGAAGCTTCGCTTTACTTTCCTATCGTTCTGTGTAATTACCTATTTGTGATGACAATTTAAAAAAAAACTATATTAAGAAATTACCCGTTTTGAAAACACAAAAAATAAACACTTTTCGCGAAAAGAGAATACCAATATTAATTTAATCTAATGAACCGTCCTCGTAATAAAATCCACATTGACTTCAACAGCTTGCACAACTTACAAAATAGCAATGGATAAACCAGTTAAATATGGATTGAGCATACAGGCGAATAAAAAAGTATGTATTTTTACTGTACTTTTTTTTTGTTAGATTGAGAACCCAATTAACTGTCAAAAACAGTCACTTTTATATATCCAAGATTTAACGTCCTTAGTATTCGGAATCTCTACTGGAATCCTACAATTTGAATCATACAGTGGATTTGTAATTTTCCTTGTGGGAAATATTTTCACAAACTTATTGTTTGTGCTGCTAGTTGCTGGTGCTGATCCAGGTGAATATTATGAGAGCTGGGTAAAGAATATATTTGTTGATAATGTTGGCAGAAACTTAACTGGGTTTGTGATGGCTTGGGCTTTGGCCTATGCATTAGTACAGTCATAAATGGTAGTACTTTGTTTTATTAGTCCGATGTCGCTTTTGATAGTTGACTTTGGTATGCTAAGATGTTCACCGAGAGCTACTTTGGACTTTGCAATATGATGATCATTGTTGTTTGTCCAGTCGAAGTTCAATAATCAATGTAGTTGATATGTGAAGATTGTTATATTACGTTTTAAGTTTCCAGAAACAATCATTTTTTTTTTAATTCTAAACAATTTCAAATTCTCTAACAGGTCTACTTTCTTCCAATTCAACGCTTTTCCATAAACTCAAGTTTAGCCTTTTTTTATCTCCATCTTTCTCATAAATTTTTGAAAGTAACCACCAAACCTCACTTTTGTAACCACCTTTAAAAGTCTCGACAGTGCTCTCCAATAACAATTTTGCTCTTGCAATAGCAGCTAGCTTATCCTTTTCATCGATGAAAATTTCATCGTTTGTTAACACTAAATGACTGAAGCCAATGATTGCAACATTAGAGTTTTTATTTAAAGTCAACGCATTCTCAAACTCTTTTAATGAAAGCTCCGGACGTGTGGTGAGAGTCAGTAAAGCAAGTGAAGAATGTGTGTCACTTGTTGAGTCATAACTGTTTTCAGCTTCGATAATTGCTTGTTCCGCATCGGAATATAACTGGAGTTTGGCATAAATGGTGGATGTAATTAGCCAGGCTTTTTGAAGGATTTTTTGAGCTGGGACTGAGTTGAGCTTTAATGGTGTATTAGAAGCTGTGATGACAGCTGTTTGTTTATGTGGCTTACTAATGGATTTGATTTTAGTAATTGTTTGAGTGGTTGAAAGGGATCTTCTATGTGTCTTTTGTTCTTTTGGAATTGGGACCGACTTTGAGTTAGTTAAAGTGTCTTTGAATAAGTCATTGAATAAAGTGAATAATTCAGGTACTGAATCCAAGGCTTGCTCAGATCCGTATAACGATTCTGTTATTGCAAGTTGTGTTATTTTTATCTCTATGAATGATTGTCTGTAAATAAAAGGAACTGAAGATGTCGATTGTAAAAAATCATATATCTCATTGATTAAAAACGTAATGATTTTATATGATTCTTCCTTATTCTCTTCAATTGATAAAATCAACGCTAACAAATGCCATGATCTGAAGTACGTTAAGGAAGTGCTGTCAGTGATTGATTTTAGGAGGTGCTTTAATATCTTATAAGATTTTTTATGATATCTTAGAACTGATAATGTTTTGACATATTGGAAAAAATTCTCCAAGTTTGATGGATTTAAAAATATTGAGTTAACATAAAATTTCAAGCTTTCTGATAATGAACCAAAGTTTTCTGACAGAATCGAGTTTGATGATTGATAAATTTTAAAAGTTGAATTGGCAATAGTAAACCAAAATCCTGACAAAATAAATCTTAAATCCTCAGAAATATCATAAATGATAGGATCTGATGCAAAAACTTTCACCATATCATAACCCTCTTCAACTTCAGTGATACCAGTTTCTTCATAGAAAGATTGTAATAATTTTTTAAAGTTATCCAAAACCTTTAAATAATAAGTATAAGATTCATCACTCAAATCCTCTAATGATTCATCATCAAACTGATGGTCCAATATCTGTTTGAACAGATCTAGTATTGACAGGATATCTTGATACGAATGGTTATTTAATGTGTAGTATGACTCAACGTATTCAATATAGACTTCAAAAGCTGCTTTAATTTCATTAATATTCCCGATTTTCAATAGTGAAGAGGTGTACGAGTTTAACAAAATTAGTGACTGGTACGTCTTAGAAATACCTTTTTCCAACAACTCTCTAGAGTTCGTATAGTATGGCGATTTGGAAGCTTCATTCAAGAACTCTTCAAGCTCATAATTATTGGATTCATCTGATCTTGGGAAGTTTGTCTGGGATAATAACTGAGTTGATCTAGCATCGATGAACGTTTTCAAATCTTGCCTTTGAGAATTTATTGATGGCAAACCTTGGTTGTAGTTAGTATATGAAAGCAAGAAATTTTTATTTGAGAAAATTTCTTGTAATTGAAGAATAGTATAGTTCGGACAAAGATTAAGTAATCTATCATAAATGATATGCAGCCATTTATTAGCTTCAACTTGAGATTTCAGTGGAATACTTTTTGATGAGTTCAATCCTTTTGTCAACGACTCAGTTGAAAGTTTAAATTCGTTCAATCTTTCATATGCAGTAGATAGAAGTGCCCATTTTTTATATTTCAGAGCATTGATGTAAGATAGATCTATCGACTGGGGAAAAGAAAAGTTTTGTAAGACTTTAATGACATCTTGATATCTCGCACTTAATAAGAAAAGATGAGCAATGGAAACATTTAATATCACTGATTCAATCGAGTCTGAGGTGGTAATGGCCAATAACTGTTCAGCGGTAGTGATTAAAGTATCAAGCTGAGGAGAGTCAAATAGAGTGAGACCATCTGAGTGTTGGTATTGAACTAACTCGTGAATTTTGTATTCAAGATACAAGGAATTATTCAATAAATCATCTTCCTGGTTATTTGACACGAAGTTTATGATCGATTGGGGAAATACGCCCAGAGATCTCGTTTTAAGCAAGGATAATCCAGGTGATTCAATAGCTACCATGACAAATAACGAGCAAGGAGTGAGCAGCCACAGCAGAAACAACCAGTTGGGTCGAGAGTTCCGTAGAGTGAATTTAGCGGCTAATTCTTGTTGTTGTTGCTTGAGTTGATAAGTCCAATTGTTAGAAAATTTCGCGAGTTAGTCTCGACTTCCTAATCGGGATATGAAAATTGCCCTACATAAACATTAGAATTATACTTAGCTAAAACACAAAATGTATTGAATTAAATTAATTTACTCAGCAGCAACAGGCTGACCTGGGATCGAGGGGGTTGGTTTCTTCTTCTTCTTTTCCTCAACTTGCTCTACTTTGATGTTGTCCAGACCCTTCTCTTTCAGTAAACCAGTGATGTAGACCTCAATTGCATCACCTACGTCACCTTGAACAACGATCTCTTCCTTCTTTTCAACAGTTTTGGTAACGGAGCAACCTGTAGCAAATTTGGAAGCGAAAGTCTTAGCCAACTTCTTCATGTCAATCTCAAACACCTCTAGACCAGAAATGGCAATGGCATGTTTTCTCTTTGTTCTTTCAATTCTTTTAAGAATAACCTTTGATTGTAGCTTTTTTTGAAGTTCTCTTTCCTGTTTGGCTTCTTCTTTGGCCTGCTTCTTCTGAAGATCTTTCTCAATCTGTTCCTGTTTTTCTAAAGAAAGTGAAGATGTTTGATTGGCAAGGGCTTCCTCAGAATAAAGCTTATTAAACAACTCAATGTTGTTCTCTTCTAGCCAAACCTTACACTTCTTAAAAGTCGCACCAAACTCGCAATATTCTGGAGGAAAGGTACACACGCCGCAGTAGAGAACTTCTTTGGGTTGGATCTGAATAAGCTGTTAGTAAATAGTACATTTTGAGTCATTGTGCACACACTCACTTGGACGTCAGCCATCGTTATTATTCCTATTTGAAAGGGTTCTTTCTCTTTTGATGGCTTTTGCTAATAAACTTTAAATCTTTACACCTATAAAAAAAGATATTAGTTACCCGGACCCAGTTAAATTTTAATCACGTGACATTTTCAATAGCTTTGTTTTTGTTTGTTTCACTTTGATACGTTTAAGTTGAAGCGGTACACAAGCGCGTTTCTCTAAGATAAAAGAGCCAAAAATATGAGCTTCCAGGAAAAAGTGGAGAGAAAGAAGTCTACAAGGTGGGTCAAGGCCTCTGCAGCGAACTATTCTGGTGACGATTGGTGCGTTTTCCGTGTTCTTTTGTCTTGTTTTTAATACTAACAGCCTCGTTTAACAGGAGTGATGATGATTATTATGAAGAGCACGTTGAAGAAACGGTCCCTAAAGTGCCTGATATCCCACTGAACTTATACCAAACTGAAACTGAATTAAGTGGATCCACAAGTCTTGAGGCTACGCCTAACTTGAAACTGGAAGAGAAGTTTCAGAAAATCGATTTAGATCAAGATCCTGCGTCTTTCCAAGAACAACCAATTAACCATGAGCTTTCAATTGAGAAAGATGAATATACGCAGCTAATCAATGACAACGACGATGATGAAGAAGATGACTACAGGCCTCAATTCTCAAGCCGTTTTCAGCCATTACCAGTGAAAGATGAGGAAAACGACCAGGTGACTAAAGGTGATATAATTGACACGCCAGCTCAACAGACTGAACAAACAGTTCATACTTTAACCTCAACATTCAACCCATTTCCTAGTGACTCTAATGATGAAGATTATGATTATACAGCTGTTTCAAAGGACCATTATGTTGAACCTGAGAATCAAATTATTCAACCTCAAGAAACTCAAATTAATGACGAGAGATATCCCCATGAAAATGAAAGTACACGTTATATCAGTGGAGAATCTCAAGTCCCAGTATCTGATAAAGAATATCAAGAACAAGAAAAATCTCAAGATAACGTCATGCTCGAAACTGCTCAAGATGAATACATAAATGCTGTCCCGTTGGGTATTGGAGCGTATGGTGATTCAGATGAAAATGTGAATAAATATATTGATTCAGAGGAGGAAGATTATGTTCCACAGAAGAAATTTTTTGTATTGGACACACCGAATGAGAACCTACAGCGTAATGTTAATGGAGATAGTTCATTCAACGAAGCAATTGAGACACCTTCAATCATTATCGAAGAGAAAAGGACGGAAAATGAAGAATTTGAATCGTCTTCTCCAAGTCAATCAGGCCTCAGAATAGTACCACCATCCTCAAATGAACAATTACAACCCCCATTGGATAGTCCAACAGAATTATCAGATACTGATACACTACATATACACGATCCTAATGAAGAAAGTGAAAACGAAGATGAGAAAATTGCAGTTCAAACTGCTCTACCGAATGTTATTCCAGAATCTCAATCAATAGGGAATATCTCAACACATGAGGATTTCAAAGAACTTGCTTATTTGAGTAGTATCATAAATACTCCCGATCCAGACGATGGTAGTTTTGATAATAGTTATAATAAAGCCACAAATAAACTGACTGAAGAAAAGGAAATTTATGATGATTCTGGATCAACACCCGTTGTTAATCGTGATTCTCAATTTTATTCTTCTGTTAACGATTATTTTGATGATTATGCCGAAGATGCTCAACTACAACATGAAGATATTGAAGATGAAGGTGGAGAGGAAGATGGAGAGGGAGCGGAAGATGAAAGTTTGGAAGAGTCAAATCAATTGAGTAAAACAAGTACACATAGCTCTGGCTCACTATCAACTGGTGGTGTTTCAATCAAAAGTGAAACTGGGTACAACAGGTCATCAAAATTCAGCGATAGAGCAACCTCGCTTACAAATCAAAGTATCTCACAAATTTCAAGAAACTCTTATGATGACCTAAACCAAGCCAATAATGGTACCAATAATGGTACAAACGATGAAGAAACAACCAAGTCAAATTTAAATCCTGCTTTATCCATAAATTTTGGCCATTGGAGACCAAACACTGAAAGTTTCAGAGATCAATTTATAAGTGGGACTACTGTACCACCTGTTCCTAAATTAGATAATTATACAAGGAATTCAAGAGGTGAAATTGTTGAAGAAACAAATTCAATTGCTGAAAGCACCCAGGATTCAACCAATGTTTCAGATATTGGATCTTTGAGAAAGTCGATTATTGATGATTCTATTGATTCTGTAATTGAAGGTGATGATACCGTGAGAAATATTGACGGAACCTACAAGACAGAGTCTGATTCAGTGTTACCACTACATATCCCATTGAGCTCCCCAGGCTCATCAACGACTGAGAAGAAAGATGGTACCCAATATTTCCATGAGGATAATAAATCAATAGATCATCCACCATCAAATTCAACTATAAAAAAATTAATACCAAGAAAATCCACTAATTTTGATTTTAAACAGATAGCAACTTTAGATAATCCATCTATGAGAATTGAAAGATATAAGAAAGCTAGAGAAGAGGAACTGAATACTGTTACTGGATTAGACCAGTGGATACAGTATGCCCTGAACAAAGTTGAGGTTGTGAACTATTCAAGTGGTGTATCATCACTTCATGTCAAGCAGGCATATGCTGAAGCCTCGTCAAACCCTAAGAGACATCATAATAACATGGGAAGTTTTTTGGTGAAGAAGAAGCTACATGATACATCAAGTACAGCTCAAAGTATAGCTAAGGGTATCTTTTCGAGAGGGAAAAAGATAATAAAGAGTACCGATAAGTAGAAAAATAAAATGACATTGTAATGGTCGGATGATTTGGATCGAATTGTAGCTCTACGTCGCAATAGGTAGATAGGTCTGTTGGAATTGGATCTCATGCAGTGAATGATTTGTACAAAAAATGTAAAAATTTCTCCATTTCCAGCTTGTTTTTTACAATTTTGACGAAATCTTTCAGTCATGACATGGTTATACAATTGTTCTTTGCTGCCTATTATCGCTACTAATATAAATATTATAACAACTAAATATGTTACAGGATTCTAGGTTGGTTTTAGCATTGATTGCAAATGATTTCATTTTGATCTCTAAAGACGAAGAACCATATTTCTTTGCCTACAAGGACTCAAATCATGTTTCTTTTTGTGGACTCAAGCTCTAGCAGTTGACTCAGGCCTCAAAAATACATGCATTGTGTACCTATATTTGGCTGTAACATTAGACCAACTAATCAAATTTGGGGGCTAGTGTGATTCATGTGTATTATATTTGTTTTCTACATCATTTGAGATATATAGGCATACCCAATCTGTAAGATACAGCTTTGAAAACGTGGTTTCTCTCACATAATCAGTTAACGGAACTTTGTCATTAAGTTTTCAAGGGAATAAGCTTTTGAAAAACGTTAATTGTCTACTATTGTTTATTAGTGAGCAGAATGTGCTTTTACAATAATTCATTTTTAAATAATGTGGATGAATATATAAACTATTAAAAGGCTTATAAACACTAATTTTGCTATCTATCTGTCATTCTCAGCTCTTAGAATGTACTGAATTCCCTCATTTCTTTTCTTATAATCTGCATCTAAGACATCTTTTATTCTATTCGTTAATCTTTCAACAATCTCATAAGCTTTTGTATTTAATTTTAGTAAAGTCATAGCATTGATAGGCAGCCCCCCAGCCTTGGATATCTGACAAATCTCTCTATTCTTGTTAATCGTTATTGTTAATTCACCATCTTTGAACAACAATTCTTGTAAAGTTGGATCAATTATCACTATTTCATCATTTGAGTCATTCTTAATGACTTGCTCGATCTCGCTAGGATTAAAAATAGCAAAAGTGATGCAGATTGGAATATGAAGAATACTCAGTTCCACAGGTTCTCTTTCCTCGATCGGATGGACAATGATTTGTTCTCCAGAAACGGTCAAATCGTTTTTTTTGAAATGCTTTAAACCAATCATCACTCCCAAAACACTAGAATCAATAAACCCACCATCATAATTCAAAAAATGTATATCTGCTCTGATGGACCAGCATTTTAACCCAGCAATTATACAAAGGGATTCCAAATCCAAAGCACCTGATCTCCTCACAGCCTTTTCAACAGTTCTAGAAATTAGTAATTCATCATCATTAGTTCTTCCATTTTCAAAGATTGGTGAAGCCATCGAACTAATTTCAGTAGAAACATGGAACAGCCCTTCAAACGGACGATCCTCCATAGGGCTTGTGATATCTGCTGATATTCTCACTATTATATGTGTCTGCCCCAATTTTATCTCAGCATAACCGTATTGCTCACCCAGCTTTATGGACAGGTCTCTAAACTCATCGATTCCACGACCATCTATTCTGAGACCTTGTTTCAATGCTTCTAAAACAAACTCATTCTCGTTATTCGACACTTCAATTCCTTTTGCCATTATTGATTAACACAACTGACTACTACTCAAAATAATTCAAAGCAAAGAAGACACTCTGAAATAAATTTCTTTCTCTCTTAAAACTGTTTAGAATAAAATTTTTTGAACAGAAAAAGTAAAATTCGCGGAAACACCAAGAGGGAACGATTTCGAGGAATTTTCTTTTAAATAAAAATCAGAATGGCAAAAACATTGAAAAGATCTCTTAAATAAAAAGAGAAACAAGTTCCGGACTTGCCTTCAAAACGCAAAATGTTGAGACAATCAACTCGCCAGATCATTTTCAAGAGACCCTTGATAAGAGCGTATTCAAACTCCCCTCTAAACTTTTTCCAAAATGATCAATTACCAGCAAATACGGTCATTAGGTTTGTTCCTCAACAAACAGCATGGATTGTTGAAAGAATGGGTAAGTTCCACAGAATACTGGATCCTGGGTTAGCCATATTGCTCCCATTTTTGGACAAGATCCAATATGTTCAATCTTTGAAAGAAGTTGCTATTGAAATCCCATCTCAAAATGCCATCACTTCAGATAACGTTACTTTAGAAATGGACGGTGTTTTATATATCAAAGTCCATGATGCCTACAAAGCCAGTTATGGTGTTGAGGATGCAGAATATGCAATTAGCCAACTGGCACAAACCACAATGCGTTCTGAAATTGGTCAATTAACATTGGATCTTGTTTTGAAAGAACGTGCTAATTTGAACTCAAATATCACCAGTGCTTTGAATGAGGCTGCTGCTGATTGGGGTATCACTTGTCTACGTTATGAAATCAAAGATATACATCCACCTCAGAATGTTTTGGAGGCTATGCATAGACAAGTTTCAGCAGAACGTTCCAAACGAGCTGAAATCTTAGATTCCGAAGGACATAGACAATCCGTTATAAATATAGCTGAAGGTGATAAAGCATCAGAAATCTTAAAGAGTGAGGCTTCAAAACAATTAAAAATCAATGAGGCTAACGGTGAAGCTCAAGCTATTTTGTTAAAAGCTAAAGCAACTGCTGAAGGTATTAAACAGATTGCTAAGGCCATCCAAGAAACCCCAGGTGGTAAAGATGCTGTCAGTTTACAGGTTGCTGAACATTATGTTGAAGCCTTTGGTAAATTAGCTAAAGAAAGTAACACCGTTATTGTTCCAGCTGGACTAAATGATTTAGGTGGGTTAATTTCAAGTGGTTTAGGTATTTACAATCAAGTTAACAAGAGCTTTAACAAAGGCTCTGTTGTGGAACAGAAAAAGGTTGAAGAGGACGTATGATGATAATGAAGTTAGGTTTGTCTAATTACTGTATATATTATTGAAGAAAAAAAAGACATTTTTTTGGTCCATTTTATTAATGTGCTGTTGTATTATAAAAGGCGTCTATCGCTGTAACTTTTAAACGTAACCGTTTCTAGGAAAACTAACGCATTGTTTTCAGATACTATATACCAATCAAAAGAGGCACTAAAGTAAGACTAGATAATCTGATGCATTGATTTATGAACAAAGTATACTCATCGGTGTTTCACGCGTTTTTCACGAAGCTTTTGTAGTTTCGATAAAGGTCATTTCTTCTTTCCAAAAAATAAATCCAGCGTACCTTTTTGGGTTTTGGTTGGTTTTTTGGCAATAACTTGTCTCTTCTTTGCAGGAGGACCACTATTAGAAACATTTTTTCTCTTGTTTTCTGAATTAGCTAAATTTAAATCTTTAACTGAATCTTCAACCAGTTTCTTTTTTATTCTTTCCTGTTTCAAACTTTCAAGGTATTTCTTTAGTTCTGTAAAATCATATTGCGATGTGATACGCGATTGAACTGATGGAAGCAAATACGATGATAAAATATAGATTGAATAGTGAATTTTGGATAATTTTAGAATTTCTTCGGGAATAGATTTCGATATATCAACTGGGTATAATGAAGGTTCGATTATTTTTTCCAAAATTGAGATGGGAAAGTTGCCAGATATCTTGGAGATCTTCAGTTTGAGATAATCTATCAACTTGTCTTCAGAATGTTTAAAGAAAGTTTCATCATTTTCTTTCAAAACCTCACAGATTTTCTTTAGTCCAATTGCAATCAAATCACTAGGAATTTTAGTAATACTTGGAATATCAGCTTCAATAGAGTCAATCAAGTCGTCCAAAGTTTGGAACCTCGTTGAAACCTTCTTATCTGTATTCTTATTAAACCACCAAATTAAGCAAAATTCAACCCCAAATGGATTTGAAATGATAATATCAGAATCTTCTAAAATCAAACCTTCGTCTGTATCAGTCAAATTTTCTAAAATCAAAGATCTAACTGGTTTGCTATCCCCTTTTGTCGTTGGAGGTTGGAGTTGGGCAGAAAGATGGGGATTCCCATAGGATAGTGAAGATAGTTCATAAAGCTGATTATCATGAAGTAAAACGTTTTGTGGGTCTGATGTGCGAGGATTTGGAATAGTTAAAATGTCGAATTTACTAGAATTCGAAGCTTCTGATGGAAGAAAAACTACTTTGGCAGCAGACAATGGCGGCATTGTAGTAAACCTGACACTTTTTAAAATGATTGGTTTTTTTGTGTCAAAAGACAGCTTTAAAAATTTTTATGTTTTTTTTTTTCATTACGCGTCTCTAAGAAACATAATAATTGACGCGTCGAACAACTAAAAAAACCAGTTTATTCTGACCAAGTTGAGTTCCAGAGAAATGGAAGCATCAATAAGGTTGTTTTCAATTATTTACTTAACTAAAATTGCTTCCGTTCATTTCAAATACAGAAACTCTAGAACAAATCGAGCCAGTTTATGCCTCAATATTGATCTCAAACTAATTAAAATGTTTTCTTAATTTGTATATTCTACTTCATAATGTATAATTTAGATCCCATCAGTAATCGGTTTTCTCTTGGTGTCATCTATCAATACACCTTCAATGTAGATATTTGATAAGAAAAAGAAGACTGAACTTCCTAATAATCCTGGGTAAAAAGTGGATTGACCTAAAAACTCCAAGTTGTATGCAAAAGATAACCATGACGCTTGAGATACAACCCATAGAATAAGAATGAAAAGTCCTTTTGATTTATTTTCTCCAATAAGTGTGGAGTCTTTTAAATGTATAGGTAAAAAAATCAAAAACCAGATAAAATATTGAGAGGTTATAACTTTGTTGAAAGTTACAAATGCAAAAGTTTGTAAGAAAAGAGTACTTGTTAAGCTCTTTTTTGTGAAACTTAAAGGAATCAAAACACCAGAGATCAACAACTGTGGTAAGAACGCCAGTTTAGTATAGTCTAATTTGGTGTTTGGATCCAATGCAGATGTGAAATATAATGAAATGTTATAAACTGAGAAATTATGTCTATGATCAATTCTTGTGAGATGGTAAAAGTAAGAGTGATACAAGAATTCTTCTCCATATTTTTGGTAAATCGTAAGCCCTAGAAATAAGAATGTGACAAGAGAAGTGATGATGAAGTTAATAATCTTACGATTAATAAACTTGAATGGATTTTTCAATAATTGCCAAACATCTGTATAATCAGCAAGATATAATACAGCAGTAGGAACATAAATGATAGGGTATATTTTGAAATGGATACTTAGACCGGCAAAGATCCCACTCAATAAGATACTTCCTTTCAACAAGTAATAGACAAACAACATGATGAAAACAGTCAAGACACTTTCAGAACTCCCCCTCGTACTGATGGTGATAACTATTGGATTCAACAGCCATATCCCAGCAAGAGCTAACTTCTTCAAATCACTATCGTTTTTCTTCTTATTCAATTCCAAAATCTTCAGGATTACCAATCCAGTTAGGATATCACAAAATATAAATAGACATTTCCCAAAAGAGTAAAACCCATTGACGTTAGGCAACAAGAGCCAGGCCAATAAAGGGGTGTATCTATATGTTTCTCTCAGATAAGGTGATTGGCCACGATTGAGGTAGTTGGTAGCATCAGTGAAAACTAGATAGTCAATATCGGTGTATGGAACAGGCATTGCATGATCTTGATAGAGTCCAAAGAGAAAGAAGCCAATTCTCAACAGGACTGATAAAATGACTAGATTTTTTGTAGTAAATAAGCCGGGTTTCTTCTTTTTCGGTTTTTGGAGGAGAAGAGCAGCATTAGCGATCATTATTTAGTGGTGCTTTCCTGATATTTTTTGAGTGTGTTTTTGATGTTTTTTGACTGTTTTGTTTTTTTCTTTTTAGCATTTTTTTTCTTATTTCCCATGGCTTTCTGTTGTTCAAGCACTGGAATAACTGACAAAATAAACAAAATGACCACTCAAGAAGAGGTTTATCTACAGTTTGAGTCGTTTGATTTTGAAAAGGAGGATTTCACGGTATGTTTTGTCGCCTTTTGAGCTCACTTTGGACGTTTATCAGTAAAGTTTACTGACTCAAGTCAAAAAGAATGGTCTTGAAAACATCTTTGAGTCGTATCTTGATCAAATAAACCAGCAGAATGACGGCAAGGTTAGTGAAATAGTGACTGAGATCAAAGAAGAGGATAAAAAGAGATTGGAAATACAAGCAAAGACGTTTTATTTCTGTTCGCAGACTGGGAATATTATGAATATTGAAGATTACGAAGAATGGAAAAGTATGAAGCCCGTTGAATCACAGCAAAAAATGGAGCTTGAGGAAATCGGATATTCCTCAAATTATCAACAGGTAGTTCAGTTGATTTTGGAAGGGAAAGAAGTTCCTGGAATAAAGCAGATCCCAAACACTGTGCTAGAAGGTTCTTCATCAAAAGCAACAATTCAAACTAGAAGAAAACCATGGGAAGTAAAGGGGTCAGAGATTAAAGAGGAGCCAGAAGCTGATAAGCAAGGTGAAGGGGATGAAAATGCTGGTGTATAATAATTTGAAATATTCAGCCCGTAACAAATCATTACATCATGTTGTGCTATTTTAGTTGGCGATAATTCAGTAATCTAGAATTGCTTATACTCTTTGAATATATCTTAATCACTTATCAATCTCTAGACATCGTTTAATACAAATAATCCTAACTCACTCAATGAATATGTTATTTTGAAAATGCTCTAAATGACAGTTTAAGATGCACCAGTCAATCTTAAAACAGCCTCGAATGAAGCTAAAGCAGCAGCATTGGCAGGGAATGACCTTAAAATGGATGGAACAAAACCTTTGACGAACCCTTTTAGACCTCTGGTTCTATATATCTCAGAAGCAGCAGCTCTCCAACTTTTGAAACTTCCGTCGAATTTATCGTTCACTAATAGATAACTTTTTATAACATCAACAGGATAAGCAGTGATCCAAAAACATGAAGCGCTCAGTCCACCACTCCAAAAATTCACTGGAACATCACTTAAATTCGTATGAGTTTTGAAAAAATCTGTGAATTTGAAATAGGTCCCCCACCAAACAAGAAAATTAGTTCTAAAAATTAGAGTTGAAACAAGCCCTTTGTATAACCCATTTGTTCCCAATCCTTTATTTGTATAAATATCTTTCAAACAACTTATTGGGCCATCGTACTTATTTGACCCTTTAGTTGCCCCGTACTGTGTTTGCAGTTTAACCTTGATCAGCTCAACAGGAGCAGCAATGAAACTAACAGTCCAGCCCGCTAATACACCAGCAGCCATATGCCCTTTTAAATCCAATTTCCCTTCCTCTTGATAAAAATTTCGTTGTATTATTCGCCTATAGTTATGCAATGAGCCCAGCATACAGGAGTCCATGATGATCCAGCCCCATAGAGGAGGGGTAAATCCAAGAAAAAATCCACGGACACCTTGTGTTTTGAGCGTTTTATAACAGCAGTCAAGTGGACCTTTGAATTGTGTCGAATCTGTCTGGAGTCGAACTTTGATGGTATCAAATGGATGTCCCACTGTATTTTTGGCAACTCCTGAGAAGACACCGGCTACAAAGCCAATATAACCACCTGGCTTTTGTTTCTCCTGTTTCTGAGTATCAGACATTTTTCAGGAAATCTTAATTTCTCTCACTCACGCCGATGAGTCAAAAGATGTCGCACACTTTCCTTCATTTCTTTCATTATTCATATAATTTTTTTCCATTCCTCGAGAATTAAAAAAAAAAAACGCCGAAACCGGAGAAAAGAGTAACTTAAGCTAAAGCCGATAAAGGCCGAATTTTAACAATACAAAAAAAAGAGACCAAAATTAAAGCAATCGAAAGAAGAAAAAAAAAAGACAAGTTTTGACACATTTTTTTCCTTTTACTTTATTTGGAAAAGAGTACGATGGGTGTGCATTCATTGTGGAAAATTTTAGAACCGTCGTCTAAAGCTGTACGGCTGGAATCTCTGACCAAGAAGAAATTAGCAATAGATGCTTCAATCTGGATCTATCAGTTTCTGAAGGCCATGAGAGATAAGTCTGGGAACCCGCTAGCAAAATCTCACATTCTGGGCTTCTTTCGAAGAATCTGCAAGCTAATCTACTTTGGTATACTTCCTGTGTTTGTATTCGATGGCGGAGCTCCAATCTTGAAGAGACAGACGATCAACAAAAGAAAAGAGAGAAGACAAGGGAAGAGAGATGATGCTGAAAGAACCGCAAAGAGGTTGCTGGCCATTCAACTTCAAAGAAAAACAGAAAAAAAACCAACAGTTATCAAAGAAAGCCCACAAAATGATAAACACTTTGAATACAAATACATGGATCAGATAGATAAACAAGACCAAACGCCTAAATTTAAGGGTTCAGATGAATATGAGCTACCCATAATTAAAGGGTTCCAACATTCCAAAGATGATACCCGCATAATTTCAGACATTGATACTTCAAATATAGTTCAGGCTAATAAAGATGAGCTGGATGGTATTGATATGAATACAATTGACCCATCTTCAAAGGAATTTGACAATTTGCCATTAAGCACACAATATCTGGTCTTATCACAATTGAGGTTAAGATCGAGGTTAAGAATGGGATATTCGAAAGAGCAATTAGAAGAAATTTTCCCTAATAGTTTAGATTTTTCCAAGTTTCAGATAAAAATGGTTCAAAAAAGAAATTACTTTACTCAAAAATTGATGGGGATAAATGGAGTGGATTTAGAAGACAGTGATGAAAATAGTCAAACCAGAAGAGTTGCTGGTGAAAAAGGGAAAGCCTATAAAATTTCCAAAAATGAAGGCGGTTGGAGTTTGAGTTTAAATGAGGATGATTCAGGAACATTTCAAAATCCAGTTGATTTAGATAAAGAAGCTAAAAGACAACAAAAAAGAGAAGAGGACCCATTTAAGAGAATTAATAATAGTAATAATGATGATGACGATGATGATATAGACTGGGAAGATGTTTCTTTAGAAAATAGAGAAAAAAAGAAGGTTGGGTATAGTATTGGTAATTTACCACTTCCCCCTAAAAAAATTGAAGATGGTGAAGGTGGTACTATAAGGAGCTTCACTTTCAGTCCTCAGAAGAAGAAAAATCCCCAAAAGATTGATGATGATGATGATGAATATTTAGAAGAAGAGACATTGAGACAGATGGAGGAAATTGAGTTGATAGAGGCTATTGAAAAATCAAAAAAGGATTTACAAAAGGATTTAAATATAGAAAAAGAAATACAAGAGAAAATTGATAAAGCATCTGGATCAAATGCTGAGGAAGAGGCCCTGGACTTATTGGAACATATACCAATTGAAACTGATAATTCATTAAAAGATTCAATTCAGTCGTTCCAACCAACACCGCCAAAATTCTCTATAGCACGTTCAAAATCTAATATTCAACCTCCCAATCTCAAGATCAGATCAGAACTGGATTATCTATTTCATTTGAATAATTCTAGTGTTCACAATCCAGCAGAAACACCAACAGATCAAAAATCTCAGCCACAAACTTCATTGAATGCCACAGAATCGGTTGAATCAAAAAAAGCACCATCGTGGTTCAATTCAAACTTTAATCAGTCTTTTGATCAGTCTTCGTTATTAAAACCAGAAAATAGGTCAAAACCAGACCTAAATCATGGATTAGTTCCTTGGTTTGAAGCTAAAGAGATCTTGGAAAAAGAGAGGGAGTCTGATGAAAAAAATCATGACGTTGTAGAAATTATTGAAAACGGAAACAACTTCAATGTTGTGGAAATTGTTGAGAAGAAAAGTGACTCTGAAGTTGTGAAAGTGTTACAAAATGAACCCGAACCTAACGTTAATGGTTCTGGGGTAAATATTAATGAAGAACAGCTAGATATTAATGCCGAGGTCAAGGGAAATAAACAGAATTTTGATAATAATAATAATGAAAGTCAGGATCAGGATACAGTAATAATGGATTACGAATTCTTTGAAAGTGATGAAGAAGAGTTGGAGAATCAATTAATAGAAGAAGAAAAGGAACATGAACAATTCACAAAGGATTTGAATCCACACTCCATTAATGCGCTCATGTCGAACGAATTGCAACTGAAAAAACAGCATAATAAAGATTTGAGGGATTCTGATGAGGTTACTGTTGAAATGGTGAAAGAAGTTCAAGAATTATTGAGTTATTTTGGAATTCCTTATATTACAGCACCAATGGAAGCGGAAGCCCAATGTGCAGAATTGTTGAAATTGAAACTTGTCGATGGAATAATAACTGATGATTCTGATGTTTTCTTGTTTGGTGGTGACAAAGTTTATAAAAACATGTTTCATGAAAAGCATTATGTTGAGTATTACAGTGGGATGAACATTGAGAGAGATCTTGGATTAGATCGAGAAAAATTGATCAATTTGGCACATTTATTGGGAAGTGATTATACTGAGGGTTTGAAAGGTATTGGTCCCGTTAACTCAATGGAGATCCTAGCACATTTTGACGGGAAACTGGAGAAGTTTAGAGACTGGTTTGTTGATGGACAGTTTAAGTTAAACAAACAGGAAGAAGAAAGCACTTTTTTGAAAAATTTGAGAAAAAAATTGATTAAAAATGATATTCTTGTTGACAAAAGCTTCCCAAGTAAACACGTCAGTGATGCCTATTTATTTCCTGAAGTTGATTCAGATAAAACAGAATTTAAGTGGGGTAAACCAGATTTAGATATAATCAGAGAATACTTGATGAATAAAATCGGTTGGAGAAAAGAAAGAGTGGATGAGGTTCTATTACCATTGATTAAAGATTTGAACAGAAGGGAAAGAGAAGGAGCGCAAAGCACATTAACTGAGTTTTATGAGGTTAATGAACTCCCAGGATTTACAAAGGGTATCAAGGGTAACAAAAGGCTGCTGGAGGCCAGTGGGAAGATAAAAAATAGCAAAAGAAAAAAGTAAATTAATTGTGTATTGATTACGGGTAAATAGAATAAGGTTCATTTATCCGGATACCTTGACAGGAGATATTTTCCAGGAATTGTAGTTTGTGATTGGGAAAGAGCCGTATCTCGTCAAGCCATGGTTTGATTAATGTCAGTGTATGCTTTAAAACCCGATCTATCAGTTTAATCAATTATAAATGATCAAAACTCTTAAATTGTGTCATTATTTCCGCGAATTCTGGGTACCCTTTATGACTCACTGCCTGGAATTTCGGCAAAGTTATGACTTATGAATCATCAAAATTCATCTCCTTTCCCTTTCCGTCTTTAAATTGAACAAATTTCCCTTTTCTTTGTTTTCTTTTATTCAACTAATTCATCAGGTTGAAGATTGATTCTTTCTTCGAAGTCTCTTTCTTTGACAAGTGCTTTTCTTACTGCTCTTTCCATTATTATTACATCTTTCTCATCTTTGTCTTCACTTTCACGAACTATTACGACCTTTTACTTCTTTCATTGTTACTATTATTATACCATTTATTAATGCCAGCCTAAATCTCATCATCATATCGTTTTAAATTACTTGCATTTGGGTGTTGTCTGTGTACCTTTGCCCGTTAAGTTATTCTCATTTTATTTTCATCGGAGGAGGTTTAGCAGAAATTAGATTCTATAGAGTCTATTTCTTTCCAGTTCTTTTATTGCCAATCCTCTTTTCTGCTTTCTTATTATAAATAATCAATCATGTCCATTACTCCACCCTATACCTCCAAAATTCAACCAAACTCCTCATCCGAAATTTCTGCTCCATCAAAAACTGAAAAAATTGAAATTGTTAATAAATATATCAAAGAATCTTCAATATTTATCACTTCCTTTTGGCTTAATCCAACTAAGTCTGTTGCAGTTCAATCATTATTTCAGCCTCAACTAATCAAATCTACTGATTATGAGAAATTTTTACAAGAGGTTGTCAAACGATCTAGATGTTCATTACACATCTTGCAATTTGCGATGTATTATCTATCCAAATTACAGAAAAGCATCAAAGAAAGACTGAACAACAACTCTAATCTCAGCTGTCCGAAGAAAGTTTTTCTCATTTGTCTTATTTTAAGTTTCAAATTTAGTTATGATTCAAGCTATAAATTTAAAACTTGGTCAAAATTGTCTGGCTTGAACGTTAAAGAATTACAAAGCTTAGAGATTGAAATTTTGGGACATTTGAACTATGACTTAAACCTCTCTAGAGAAGATTATAATATCTGGGTTGAATTCTTAGAAAATTCATTAAGAAAAATTGAAGGAGTTTACAAGATCGCAATTGGTTCGACTAAAAGATCTTCGGACATTGATGATCTAAAACCAACAAAAAGATTGAAAGTATGTTCCTAATAAAAAACTACACTTTAAACACTGGTGTAGTATCAGTATCATAAGATCGCTTTCTGTGTTGGCTACTTTTGGATTATTTCTATGATCTCGTCTTCCAAAACAATAACCAGCAATCAAAAAACAGTAAAAGCTGTAAAAATCACCATTTGTAAAACTGTATATATTTCCCAACAGCTAAAGTCGAAGCCAACACTCCAAGTCAAATACAATTAAAGCCATATTAAAATTGCTATAAAAATTCAAACCAACTAACTTAGTCCTAACTTAAAAAAATTGAAAAAAATACTATAACAAAATCAAAACAAAAAAGATCTTAAAATGGTAGACGTTGTTGCAGTGGCAGTCAAATAGGATGCAACAGTGAGAAGCTCTCCTACAATAACTGCTTGAAGAATCTGTTGAATTACGATTACAAAAAGTAATTGACATAGATCTTCCCTGAAGAAGTTCTCATCATCTTTCAAATTGTTCTCTTAAGTTCAGCAAGTCTAAGGATAGCGGAGTCTAAGGATAGCGGAGTCTAAGGATAGCGGAGTCTAAGGATAACAGAGTCTAAGGATGGCGGAGTCTAAGGATAACAGAGTCTAAGGATAACAGAGTCTAAGGATAACAGAGTCTAAGGATGGCGGAGTCTAAGGATGGCGGAGTCTAAGGATAACAGAGTCTAAGGATAACAGAGTCTAAGGATGGCGGAGTCTAAAGATGGCGGAGTCTAAGGATAACAGAGTCTAAGGATAACAGAGTCTAAGGATGGCGGAGTCTAAGGATAACAGAGTCTAAGGATGGCGGAGTCTAAAGATAACAGAGTCTAAGGATGGCGGAGTCTAAAGATGGCGGAGTCTAAGGGTATCAGAGTTCGAGAGCATCTTCACTTGTGATTTATTAGTCTCTTATGTTGTTTTTAATCCTAAAAATGGTACTAGACCTCAAAACATCTGATAAATTCTTTGTTCCCTTTGTTGTATATAATCCTGCTATTTTTCATGACATAATCAGTATATCCATCTCTTATCTCATCTAAATCTAGAATATAAAAAATTGGCATTGTTGCATAGATTTTTGTCCTATAAACATCTTTATGTCATACTAAACGATTCAAGAACTTTATTGGCATGATAGCCATTTGTTCAATTGAATGCCAACTATCTATAAACATTTTTGAAAGTTTTCTACAGAATCGAAAATATTATATTGATTCATTGAAGAAAGTAATTAAAGAAAGAAACAAAAGAAATTGGAATTGATCAGTTGATATAATGTTTTTACTTGAAAATACCCAATTATGACATCTGTATTACGCCAACTACCGGAGAGAAGCCTTCAAGCACCTTGATCCTTCAATTAATTTTTTGGCGGTGTTTACGGTGTACACGCAAAGATTCTATTCTTTTATATCAAATTGAGCTAAATATCTAATAATAAATTTGAATATTAACATAGTTATATTAAAGTTTTTAAGCTAGACGAAGATTTGGAAAAGCTATGATATGATATGGACAATTTAAGAGTGAGGATGTATATACTTTTAGGTAAATCTAGTTCAGATATTGGATTAGAGAGTTGAAGAATATGCGGAGTTCTTTAGGAATGCATAATAGCTGCTCATTTTTACGGATAAGCATTCAATACCTCCACAGACAAAAAGATTATCAATACAATTGGTTAATTCCTTGTTGAATTATCAAAAATAACAGAATTGGTAGGATTTTTTTTGTTCCATTATACCATTCTCAATAGCGTTTTTCACAGTATTTATAGATAAACCATAAAGATCACAGCCCATAGAAGCATTGGATTATTTCTACGTAAAGTTCAATATCAAGACGTTCAAACAGGCCAACAAAACTGTGGATAGAGCTTAATGTATTGTTAAGAATGGAACAGAATTAAAGCCTTGAGACAGATGGATATTGAATAGTAAGAACGATTGAAATATGCATTTTGCATAGAAGATGTTAAAAATAAAGAATTGTTTGAATGATGAATTAGTGGTAACAGTTACGATTATAATATTGATAACAATAACCGTGTACATTTAAATAGACATAAAACAGAAAAAAGGTCATAAACGTAGTTGAAGAGTAAGAATAGTCAAACTCGAGGGCACACAACCCGCTTCGGCCTTTTTTTCTTTACAGCGAAAAAAAAAGTCACTAAAAGATCAACACTCCAAAAGTCTTATTCAAACAGGTCAAAACTCACTATCAAATGTCCTTTCTGCTCGCCAAGAACACTGTTACTGGTAAATCTAGGAGACTCGTGAGATGCCTCAGTGTTCCTACGAAATATCCCTTTTTGAAAGTCCAAGATCTACTGTCTAATGGTGATCCAGATTATGTCCGTTTAATCTTGACTTCGAGAGTTTACGACGTTATTGATGAAAGTCCGTTATCCCATGCCATCTCTCTATCCCACAAGACTGGCTCTTCTGTTCACTTAAAGAGAGAAGATCTATTACCGGTTTTCAGTTTCAAATTGCGTGGAGCTTATAACATGATTGCAAAACTAGACTCAGCATCAAGATCAAAAGGTGTCATTGCTTGTTCTGCAGGGAATCACGCCCAAGGTGTCGCCTTTTCTGCTAAACAATTGGGAATTCCTGCCACTATCGTTATGCCTGTTGCCACTCCAAGTATCAAATATCAAAACGTGTCAAGATTAGGTTCTCAGGTTGTTCTTTATGGTGAGGATTTTGATAGTGCGAAAGGTGAATGCTCGAGATTATCAGAAGAAAATGGATTGACTAACATCCCACCCTTTGACCATCCTTATATCATTGCTGGTCAAGGAACCATTGCTATGGAATTATTACGTCAGACAAATGGCGAGAAGATATCAGCTGTCTTTTGTGCTGTTGGTGGTGGTGGTTTAATTTCTGGAATTGGCTCATATTTGAAAAGAATTGCACCACATATTAAAATCATTGGCGTTGAGACTTTTGATGCTGATGCTCTTCATCAATCTTTGAAAAGTGGCAAAAGAGAAATATTGAAAACAGTTGGCTCTTTTGCTGATGGTACTGCTGTCAAAGTATTAGGTGAAGAAACGTTTAGAATTTGTCAAGATGTTGTCGATGAAGTTGTTAGAGTTGATACTGACGAGATATGTGCCGCTATTAAAGACGTCTTTGAAGATACTCGTTCAATAGTAGAACCTTCTGGTGCTATGACTGTTGCCGGTATGAAGAGGTATATTCAAGATCATCCAGAAATAGACCATACTAAGAACACCTATATTCCAGTTTTATCCGGTGCCAATATAAACTTTGACAGATTGAGATTTGTTAGTGAAAGAGCTGTTTTAGGTGAAGGCAAAGAGGTTTTTATGTTAATTTCGATTCCTGATATTCCAGGTTCTTTTCAAAAATTACAAAGTGTTATTCATCCAAGAACCGTCACAGAATTTTCTTATCGTTATAACGTTAATCAAGAAACAGGTGCCCAAGTTCAAAATGCTCAAATTTATACTTCTTTTTCAGTTGTCGATAGAAAAAAGGAAGTTGAACAAGTTACAAAAGAACTAGAAGAGTTGGGGTTCTCATGTAATGATATTTCAAGTAATGAAATGGCAAAATCTCATGGTAGATATTTGGTTGGAGGTTCAGCACATTTGCCAAATGAAAAATTATACAGTTTTGAATTCCCTGAAAAACCAGGTGCTTTGACTAAATTCTTGGATGTTTTGAAAGGAAAATGGAATTTAACATTGTTTCATTATAGAAACCATGGAAGCGATATTGGTAAAGTTTTGGCAGGTTTTGATGTTCCTGAAACTGAATGTAATCAATTCCAAGAATTCTTGGATGATACTGGTTATCTATATCAGGATGAAACCTCAAACTTGGTTTATCAAAAATTGTTGAAGCGTTAAATAGAAAGTCTACTTATTTATATAAAAGAGAAAAAAGCTACATACTTAGAAACAAATAAATTCATAGTGTATTTATTTATCTTTAACTTTTCTTAGTACAAAATCTGAAAAAAAACTCCTTAAACGTAAAAATATAATAATTGGAAAAAAAATTAACTTGTCTCTATGAATGTAACCATAATTATTTTTAGATGTCAATCAAGCTCTGCTCTGCCCCGTTGCTTCTAGACTGTGGTTGATTTTGAACCTGTGAATTTTGGTTTCCAAATCCATAACCAGTATAAGATGGAACAATCCCAGTACTAGCAACACCGGTATACTGAGCATTTAAAAATGGATTGCCACTAGGGACACCAGTTTCTTGATGATATCCTGTACCTGAAGAGTTGATAAATGTTCCAGTTTTTGTGAATTGGGCAGGAATACGTAAATTACCTTCGTTACCAAATGTATCAATTCCTGTGCCTTGGGCCAATAAATTGTTTAACTCTGAGAATTGCTCATTCTTTCTTTGTGAACCAGTTAAAGTTTGGGTTAGTTTTGGTTCTGTTGCTGGTTGTGACTGTGGTTGTGACTGTGGTTGTGACTGTGGTTGTGACTGTGGTTCAGTAACAGATTGTTGGTTGTTTAGTGCAAATGGATTGTTGGTTCCTGTTCTTAGCTGTTCTTGTTGTTGCAATTGTTGCTGTTGTTGTAGATATTGCTGTTGTTGCAAGTATTGTTGTTGAGCGGTTTGTTGTGCGAGCAGTTGTTGCTGTTGGAGGTATTGCTGTTGGAGGTATTGCTGTTGTAGCCATTCTTGTTGTTGTTGTTGTTGTTGTTGTTGTTGTTGTTGTTGTTGTTGTTGTAACAACTGCTGTTGGTATAACTGTTGTTGATATTCAGCTTGCTGCTGAGCATATGGATCAATTGGATTACCCCAAATATCATATTGAACACCTAATTGTTGAACAGGGTCTGATAAATCCAGCAAATTTTGATTCTGTGCTGTTCTTGCCTTTCTAGCTTCTTCTTCTTCACGACTTAATCTTAGTGCTTCAGCTAACCCCTCATCTTCATCCAACCCAGCCAATCTTCTTCTTTCTTCTTCGGCTGCAGTTCTCTGACTTTCTCTTAGTGCATTAGCCAATTCATCTTCTTCATCCTCATCATCATCACGTCTTCTATTACGTCTACCATTTCTTCTAGTTGCACGAAGTTCACGTTCTTGTCTCAACCTTTCATCATCCCTCAATAGCGATGTTAGTTCTTTAGCTTTAACTCTAATAATATTACCTTGATCATGATCCTCTTCGTCGGTGTATTGAAATTCCCTTAGTGTTTTAATAATGTACAAGTTATCTCTTGACCACCTAACAACGTTTTCTGAACCTGCTCTAACCAGAAAATCAAGAACTGTGAGTGCTTTGGCAACATGTCTCCAGTTTTTGCCCTTATCGTTTAATCTCTTGTCAATCATATCCATTATCTCTAAGAATTCGACGCTATGGGCATAATAGGTTAATATTGTGGGTGCTTGAAAAAATGACTAGCTCATACAATTGCCAGCGGAATTGGACGGAAAAGTACTCACTGTTCATAGGTAGCTTCTGCTAACTCCTCCATATCAGAAGTGCTTGGGCCATGAGGCTCATTGGAAGTGGCTGTTTTGTTAGTTCAACTGAGATCTAAGCTGGAAACTCAATCAGGACTCACCGTTTCTAACTTTGACCTGGACTGTAGAGTAGCCGTTGACAACATTCTTAATGGAGCGGGCAAAGGCTTTGGACATAGTTATCAGAGGTAATCACTTATGATTAGTTGGACGTTGTTTTTCAATGCAAAAGGAGATTTCGTTATTTCCAAATTTCAGAAAAAATAGCCGGCTCTTTTTTTAAAATCGGTGTTCGGGTGTTGCGATTGGCACATTATAATTAAATTATGGTTATCTCCTACATTAAACATTAATTGGCTGTGTTTATGTTTATTTCATCTGTTTTCGCAGCCAGGACAGTTGTGCAGCGTTTCATGGATGAAAACATCACAATCAATGCAGAACTCTTCCCGGCATTCCGAACAAGCATATCTAGAGCTTGTCGTCAGGCTTGAGGACGCTTTAGGGAATGTTGTGAGACAACTATAGCAGTGCGTGGACTTGTAGGTTTCTGATACTGGTACCTCGCTAAAGTTATTCAGTGGGATTAAGTGGTGGTATGACCGTGCCAGATGTGTGGATAATATTAGCATCATGTTGCAGCACGGACAAACAGTTGGAAGGGAACAAACTTTTGATTTGCAAGTTGGACAGGTATACCCTCCATATGTTAATTTGGAATGACACGAACAGAAAGAGGGTATCTCTTCTGAAATTCTTGATGGAAATCCCATCTTCACTAATGTGAAACTTTTGTTAATTTTATTAACAGGTAATGGAACAACTGCTTCCAACATTAGATCTTTCAGATTGTGTTCATTTAAAATCACCTTATAACTTGAATCGTCTCCAAAGTTCGTCTTTTTGCAAATCTCTTTACAAATAGATACTTGTGCTGATAATCCAATGATATTAACTCTTATCTTCTCCTCAACTAGTGCATTCACAGTTTTGTGAATATTACCAGGATCAACCGAAAACAACGATCCAAAAATTATTAGCACTTCTCTTGTACAATGGGAGGGAACATGTAGCAATAAACCTCTTGCCATTTCTAATGAATTTTGTAATGATGGATCTCCTTTAGGCTCCAATTTCTTGATTGATCTTAAAGCATCTAAATGATCTTGAGGATTTCCACTAACTTGACTCACCAATTCAGCAATCCCATTTCTCATGACAATTATTCCTAATTGTGAAATTGGATTCTGATCAAAGTACTCTGTAACAAATTGTATCGAGTTGTTAATGGTCAAGGAGTGTCTATTTGGTCTTAAATCTTTTTCCAACATTGAAGCACTTAAATCAATAACTAGTATCAAATTTCTGATAATTCCTCTCTGAAAAGGCGTTACATTCTTGATGATTCTTTTTTTCTTAGACTCAATTAGGCCTGAGACTATTCCTGCCAAACTCCCAGCAGCATCCTCCTTGACAATATCCCAACTTCTTTGATATTCATCTTCCCATGAATAACCTCCACTCACACCTTTCAATTCGATTTGCGTTGGTGCTTTTCGTCTCGTTCTGTTTGCTATTCCGGAATCTGATTCATTTCCTGAATTTTTCGAGACATATTCGTCATCTGAAACATCCATTCTTGGTGGCTTTTCCCTTTTTAAATTGATGAGGAACTTGCTAAGGTTCACTTTTTATATGTTTTTTTATGATGTCTATTATTCGCGAACTCATCCTGTAAATGTTTTTTATTTATATAGTCCACCGCCTTTACTACAAACACTTCGTCCAACTTCTTTTTCGCTGGTTTGAGTATGTTGGAAAGGCGTGGTTTAACTATAAGGCACCTGGGAAACACACCAGATATTTTACTGAAGAAGGCTGAGTCAGCTCTGCTAAGACTGAGTTTGAAAAGTATCAAGAAAAAGAAGAACGATGAGGGTTACAAAGCTCACAGAATAACGAATAGAGCTCATAAGAAATTATTACCGGTTGATCTAAGTCATGAAGTATTCCCACCATACAGTTTCTACCGTTCAAAGAAAGATCGTTTGCTTTTCGATTCCCAGTTCCAGACTACTACTTTTAAGACAAAACTCCAAACGGATTCCATTTACACTCCAATAACAATTCCTAGTCAAGGTAAGGTCCCAAAACTACAACATAAACTGTCAAGAGTTCTTTTTTCACCTGGTGTTCACTATTTACAAGATCATAGGACGAAAGTGTTCAATTTTAATCCTTACATTCAAAAAATTATGCCCGTTGAGGAGTTCAATTTTGACATTATTACCAAATATATTACCTCCTCGAAAGACGAAATCTTATTAAAGCTAGCGAAGGAGCATAACCAGAAGTTCTATAGCTCAACCTCTTCGATGACTGGCGTCTTAAGTCATTTTCATTTCTTGTTTTCAAATTTTAGACCAACAAGTTTCATGAATTTTACAAGAAATCATAATGAACCTTACGGAAAATTCACAAAAGGTACTAAAATGTCAGCATCTGTTATAGTAAAACAACAAGGCAATGGGATATATTCTATTGATTCTGATAAATCAACAGATAAAGAAATCATTCTGTCTTTATTAGGTCATTCGCTAGAAAGATTACTCACTAAAACTCCAGAAGATTTTGAGAAATATAGAAAGCCAAAAGACTTGAACTGCCCATTGAATAAAGAAGTCGAAGCAAGCACATATCATTATGCCAAAATGGAGAACTTTTTAATGAGATCTCAGTTAGATTGTAAAGATGATAGATTACCAGGAACAGGAACTTTTGATTTAAAAACTAGAGCTGTTAATGCTGTTAGATATGATGTTTCAAAGGTTGAGCGTGAATCGACTGGTTATCAATTGCTTAAAACATTTGGAAAGTTTGAATCATTTGAAAGAGAGCAACTTGATTTAGCAAAATCTACTTTAATTAAGTATGGATTACAAGCAAGAATTGGAAATATGGATGGGATTTTTATTGCCTATCATAACACTGCTAAGATTTTTGGGTTTGAATATTTACCTTTGTCTAAAATAGATGAAATCATTCATTCTTTCGGGTTACCTGATTTTTCGGAGTTACCATCAAATCATATGCCAGTTATCGATAATCGAACTGAACTGTCATCAAAATTGGCAAATGACGAATTCAAATTATCCTTAAAGTTATGGAATAAACTACTGAAGTTGATTATACAGACAGAAATTCCGAATTCTTCATTCAGATTCATTACCAAGGCTTTGAAAGTTTCCAATTTCGAAACGAAGTTGAGAGTTGTTGCCGTTCCAATCTCTCTAGAAGAAATCGAAAAACTTCAAAGTATAGGATCAAAGCTCCAGTATTCAATAATTAAAAAATCAGTATCAGATCCTCAAGTTAGCATAAATGAGCACGTTGAATCTGTTGAGAGTTTAAACAAATCGCTTTGCCGTAATCCAATTGGATTTGATGTCTTCGTGAAAAACTTTATTAATAATAAAGAATCAACTACGAGACATCCTGTTTTTGCTTCTTTAAACGACAATTGGAGTTGCAATGTTAAAATAACGAAATTATCAGATGAAGACTCTATAGAATTTTATGGTGCGCTATTGAAAGAAAGGACCAATATGTTGCAACGTTCTGCCAACTCAAATGACGAACCTAACTTTTTTGTCAAAAGATTAAGACAATATGGAATGAAAGGTGAAAAACTACAAGAATTAGACGAGTATACAAGTAAAAAACCTGTATGGAATAATGAGTGATTAACTTCATTTAGAATGTATAGAACATACTCTTGTACATATATGTCTGTTATTTATTGATTTATTTTTTTCATTATTTTAGTCTTTGTTATAATTTAGACTCTCATTTCGCTCAACTGAATTGCTTCTGGTTCCTCTTCATAATAGTATTTATAATAAATGAATTGGTACGCAATATAAAAATCCAAAGACATTTGGAAAAGCGCAAAAAATAGGAAAATGAAACTGATATTTTTGGCTCCAAAGATTAAATAACTGATTTTAGTGAAATCCCCACCTAGCCAACTTAATAGCAGTAATAATTTAAAACCTTCAACAGATCTAAGTGTGTTTAATAAGAGGATTTGAGGAAGCGGTAATAAAGATTCAATGAAAAGTCCAACAGTTCCCAGAATCCCTCCAAATCTCGTATAGTCTTGGAGTATAACCGTTATTACGACAATAAACACAGTGAATCTGAATAGAAATTTCCAATATGATTTCTCAGAGTCCCATTGCCAAAATTTCCCAACTCTCAGATAACTTGAATCAAAAAACCTCACAAAATGGATGAATGTTAGCCTAATCACATCCCTAAAAAACTGTGCCCAATTAGATACTTCAAAATTCACCTTATTTAATACTTTCTCGGTATAAGTTATCTTTATCTCATCTAATATCCCTAAATTTGATTGTAAATTTACGGAGGAATGGTCTTTTGGCCTATAAGTCAATGAGACTTTTAATAAAATGCACTGTATGAATATCATCACCAAACTTTGTCTGAAAAGAGCAATCTCGTAAGGTATTATAAAGTAGTATGCTAGTCTGAGTGTACTGGCGACAAGCATCGTAGCACAAATATCGATGGAAAAGCCAAGGGAAGTTTTCTTCTTGTGGATGCTAAGAATGGTGGTTCCGTATGAGAAGAGAGGCGTGAAGGAAATGACGTTACTGGCTATCAGCTCCATTGTAAGCCATTCCGGAAGGTAAAACTGGTTAATTTGTTTAGGAATCGAGTCCATTATTAATGTGCTTGTTCCTTGTTCGTCTGCTTTTTTTCTTTGTTAGTTCGATACTTTTGTTTAGTTTTGTTTAGTTTTTGTTGGTGAAATGTAAACAAGAAAAAATCTTTTCATGGCAAAAAAATGAAGTTGACACATCCCGAAAAAAGCTTGTGAATAAATCTACTCTAAGAAATTTGGTATTATTTTATGTCTTGACTCTAAACTTTAATACGCAGTTCTTTAATATACATTTTGTTTCGTTCGTTCAGACGTTGGATTTGTTGAAGTTCTGCAGTTGGTCTGCTCTACTTGACCGTTCTGGTAGAGACTGGTAGTCGGCTTCTGGCTTTGGCTTAGTGGAAGCATAGCTGTACATGAAGGCTCCAAAAAACACCAAAAATGCTCCAAATGATCCCGTTATACTCAGTTCGTTGTCAAAGAGGTACATACTCAATAACAAACTTGTAAACTTTCTCAGAAGAAGAATAACAGAAACTGTCAAGGCAGTGGTATTACCAGCAAGCATATTAACGCCTCTCACACAGAAGAATTGGGTGATAACATTCAAGGCTAAATAAAACATCTTTCTTGGGAGTTTGAATCCCAAGAACTCAAAGTATTCTGGATAGTTCCATAACTCCATAAACTCACTATAGACTTTTGGAGCAATGAATAGAAACATAGGGAGTCCAAAGAAATGGCAGTAAAACACGTTTTCTTTCCAATGTTTCCCATATTTTCTATAAGTCTCTTCGTTATATAATCCCATGATAGCCATAAGAACAATTGCAATAAGTAACACAATAAGACCAATGATGTATAACAGGTCATCTGAAATAGTTGAAAGTGTCCTTTCCGATTCACTATTATAATCTCTTTTAACGAATATCTCTGTATCTTTGTATAAAGTTGTAAGTATCGCACCGATGGTAAGGAAGACTGTGCTAATGACTTGGGTACGATTATAAGTTTTGTTAGCTACCAAATATCCAACAACCATAACAATCGCAGTTCCTGAACTTCTGAAAATGATATGAATTGGGATTGATATTTTGAATATAAAAACTGAGTTGTTCATGATTGAAGTTAGAAAGAACAATATGATGGCCCATGACCACCTTCTCAATGGGACTTCATTCTTTTTGATGAAAAATGGGGGTCTTAATCTATCAAAGAAATTTATATACCCTTCAATAGCTATGAATAAAAACTGGATAAATGTAACGATATTCCCTGACTCTGGCGTTCCTGAAACAACTTTTTCTAATGCAAACACCGCTGAGCAGCATCCTCCAAAAATCAAACCCAGAATTAGGGCCCATTCCCTCGTCGCTATTTGAACAACAGCAGACGCACTCCCCATATTGACCACGTATATGCTTTCTTTCTACTTGTCGCGCTAGAAAAGTTCCTTCAAGGGAAAATAAATGGGAAACAACTTGTTATTATGAGAAATTGTGTAGTCGCCTTTTTGAAAGGTCTCGGAACTACTGTGTGTCCTACTTAATACCTTAGAATTCTGCGGAGATATATTTATTTTTAGGGATCTTGCAAAATTCCGAATACGCTGGATTACGTTTTCGTTTCCACAATATGAAAATCCTCTCCCTTATTTATTTATTTTACTCTAATCGAATTTTGATGGATCGTCTAAAATGCTTTGCCCGTTATGCTTGCTGTTCTTTTTAGTGGCTATGCTCTTTTTTACCAGTGCAACAACCGCAAAAATTATCACAATGTAGCCCACGAGACCATGTCTATGAATGTAGTCCAAGAATCTGAAACTTGAGCTGTATGGCGAATTTCTCAATTTCTTCTTAATACTACCGCTTTCAAATCCCTCTAATATTGCTAATGTTTTTGAAAAATCACTAGAACCTTCAACTGAAGTCAACTTGGATCCTGATTTGGTACTTTCGTAGTAAAATCTAGAGTCTCTGTCAACCACAATAATATCACCAGATGTATACACTCTTTGATCAATATTAAGCCCAAATTCTCGCAATAGCGCTGAATTGCTCTTCATATCAACATATGCTAGCTCAACGTTTCCTCCTTGTTCATAGTCAACCTCTACTGATAATGCTTTGATAATATCTTCACTTTTAGCATTACCAGCTTTCAAAGCCTCAACATTATCTAATTTCAAATCTCTATCATTTAAGATCTTTCGATATCTATGTTCGTCTTTAGTCTCTAAATAATCATGGTGTCCAACCAAAAAATGATGAAATATCTTACGTGCACTCTTTTCATCCTCCAAATCAATCAACTGAAGTGCCAATGAACCTTCACCTTTTCTCAATAAACTTTTAGATGTTTTCCTCGTCAATTCAGAAAAATATGGTCTAGCTTGTTGTTTGATCCAATCAATAACTCTATATTGATCTCTTATGTCATTGGGACCAAAACTATGAAAGACTTCTGGCATTAAGCCATATTCTTTGAAGCATAAAATGGTTGGCAAACTGGATAAAAGCTCAATTGTGCTTCGTTGAGTATTGAACTGCTTGGAGTTCCCTGATTCAAAAGAATACTTATTGATATCTTTGTAAACATTTTGTTTCTGTAAAAGTGCCAGTTGAAGCAGGTTTGTATCATTTGATTTATAAAGATGTGTACCTGGTAATTTTGACAATGGTTCTGTTAGATAAGGCAATAATTCAAAATCCTCAGAAGTAACAGTTTTATCGTCATAAAGGAATACAAAATGAGTATCTGAACTTTCAGGAATGTTCGAGAGATATGGTAATGTGGCAGTAACTTTCTGGTTCTCTGTAATTCTCCGAATATCTGTATCCTTAAATTCAGAAATTTCAACAACCCTTTGTGCAAATTGAAAAAGATCTTTAGCTGTTAAATCATAAACAGTGTGATCATAAACAATAACTTTCCCACTAGTTAGACGAGGTAGTATTAAGATAGTATTTGGAATTTTCAAATTAACACCCAAACTTTCACAAATCTTTTTATTAGACAAACAATTGAAATGACCAGTGATTATCTTTGAAGATCCTAATTGGTTAGAAACAATATTCCAAACTCTCTGAAAGTTAACAGCATCTTCGTCAAACGGTGTTTGGAATTTTGAAACATCAACTGTTGACAAATCATATAACTCAGAACTTGGCCATAGTGAGATAAAATAAGGTGTCTCGATTGGTTGTGCTAATAATTTAATCATTTGGTCAGTTGATATGAGTTTAGAAAGAGATTCACGTTGAAGATTAGGATCTGAAAGTTCTATTGCTTGGTCTTTGAGAAACCTTATCAGATCTTCTTGATTTCTTCTGTAATTTTTTGGATAATTTTTGATAAACCCTTGAGGGCCATAAAGCTTCAAACTTGGATATGCAGTAATCTTTTGTTGATTACAAAGATCACCACTTTCAACACAATCAACCTGAAACATACCGACCCCTAGTCTCTGGCCCTCAACATGGAATTCTTCCCACGTTTTTTCCCAAATAGGTGCAAATTGTTTGCAATGTGAACAATATGGACTATAGTATTCAACTAAGTGCAAACCAGATGATAGTTTTTGATCAAAGTTGACTTTGGTAAGTGGGCTTGGAAATGTCTCTGTGCATAATGCGAGTATAAAAATATATAGTGATACTATCAACTGAGATATGATCATTCTACTACTGCTTTGGTGACGTTCTTGTGAAGAGTCTAAATCTCTATTTTAACGTTTATTTTGAATTTTAGCTTGAGAAAATGGTGTTCGGATTTTTTGCTCTGATCCCAAAAACGTAATCAAATGACTGGTGTTTTTTGAGGTTTCGATTGTATTTCAATTAAGACTATTAAGTCTGCTTCTGGATTATCAACAGCTGAATCCGTCCGAAGACTTTTTAGAATAGAACCTGGTAAATAATAATCCACATATTACTTTTTTATCAAGCATAATTCTCTAAGTTGAAAAAAAAATTGAGATATTTTTTAAACTAGTTCCTTAGATATAAATATTACATTCTTCTGAATAATTTTAACCTAGAAAATATCAGAATCCCAAATTTTTTTTAAATGGGATTGATTAGAAAAATATTATACGAGTTTCGACTTTTAAAGCAATATTGAGCAACTTGAAATCAGACCAATCCAGTTTTTTTTTGGCACAAGAACATAAATAAGTAGCTTTTTTTTATAGTTCAATACCGATGACAGTTTCATCTCTAAATCATTCTTTATATGTGGTTTGAAAATTTGAGAAAAATAAACAGACACTAGAGGACCTCAGTAATCAGCTAGTAAATTTTGCTACAATTTTAACTGGAAGATATGACATAATGTGTTTAACTTGGAGGAAGGCAAGATCAATTTATGATTTATAATTCACAAAAATAATTTCATATCGACCTGTTAATTTTCTTTTAAACAAATCTTCCAGCTCCTTGTTTCCAATATTTCTACTATAGTCCAAAACAGCAGCATTATTATAAATCTTTATAAAGAATTTTAGTACCAAATCATATATCAGAAAATGGACAAAGGATAATATCATACATAAACCAAAAAAAGACCAAATATTTCAAAGACGTAGAGATACAATGAAGTTTAAAAGGAACTTAACATAAAACTATCACTCCAGCTATCTATTCCTACTGTGAATACAAAGTTTCGTAAATCCCTGAAGGCTCAGTTTTCCTCTCAATTATCAGTTAACTCTGTCAGAAAACTGATAAGCAATTACACGAGTAGTAAGAAGAATTTTCAGTATATCATTGGGCTCATAAAAACCAGATATTTCATGATCTATTTTGGCTATTTTCTACTTAAATGCTGATTGACTTCTATAATAATATACTTAAATTGAATTGTACCAACTCATCTTTGTCATCTGTACCTGTTTTAGCTTTAATGGTTATAAATTAAAGCAATGGTAACATTGGTTAAGAAAAGAAAGACAAAGATTAAGACAATAGTTGGTGAGAGGCACCTTATTTATGACTATTTGACAATGAGTGATTAAAATTCTACAATACAAGAGTTGGCTATGGAACAAACTTTGAGTAATGACGATAGTATCTCACTGTAACAAACTGAGTCAGTATGGAAATTAAATACTTAGATCTTTAACTGAAAATCTTTTTCTATTTTGGCTTTTAAGAACCAAGAAGCTCTTCTCATCTTTCTTTAAAAACGTAATCTCACTAGTTAGCTTAAATTATGAATCCTTTTTGAAGTATCAAAAAATGGCTTACTTATGTTTGGAAATTGTATGAGTGGAGATTCGTATGAACTACATCATACTCTGTGAGAGATTTAGTCCACATAGGTGAAGGTGGAACTATTTAAAACAGTTTTTTCTTTTAAAGTAGTATAGTTTCTTCAAGTAGCAATTGGAAATTGTATGACAATTATAAGTCAAAAGTTCAACAGAATGTTAACGGTTGTGAATGTTTTCTGAAATGTTGGTACTAAAAACTCTTCTTATGAACAAGGTAGTCATAGTCTCTTTTGTCTAATACCTTTTTAGCTGGCTCTACTGTCTATCTTCTGTTTGTATAAATTTTTGGTAATTGTGAAATTCGATTCCATTTGGCTTGAAATATTGAATCCATATTTCTTAGCTTCATGGCATTTAAATCAGTTACTTAAATAAATCTCGACTATACGTGGTATTGCATATGCTCTAAGTATGGCGTCTACTTGAAACACTTGCCACAAGTATTAAATAGCGTGATGTTTGATTAGCTACTTTGAACTTTATACATAGTAATGTTTGTGGTTATTTTAAGTGGTTAAGTAGTTCAATAGACGTATACAGATTTCTGGAGTCTTTTAAATCCTATTTTATATCCCAATCACAGGTGGATATTAGTATGTAGTTTAAAAAGCTCATTGATTGTGCTTATTTTAGTTTTCCTTATAAATTTTAGCTTTTTTAATTACATCAGTAAGACATTACTACAAGTACATTTTATCTTTTGAGTCTTGAAAAGTAGAGTTTCATATCAAATTAGATATGGCTATTATTATATTAATTTCAATATAAAGATCATATTGTCTACACGTCTACATCTATACCTGATCCAGTTTAATTTGAGTTGCTCGAACACTTTTTATTATCGTTTAAGCGTTCAAGGAATTGTAACTAGCTCACCCTATTCTTAATTCTTCTCAAAAGCATTATTGTTAATTGATTACAGAAATCAGTTATTGTTCAATATGAGTGTAATGGTTTAATTATACAACAAGAAGTTACAAAGTCACAAGACCGTAGAACAGATTATTTGCTTTTCCCATTCATAATAGTTAAAGAAGGTCACAAGCTATGTGCAAAAATTTATGGGTGAGTATGGGACATTACGAGTCACTTATTATAAATTGTACCAGGATAATTGATACAAGTCAGATTACCACAAGCTTGAATGAAACTCGATCGGCTGGTCCATGTAATTTCCAAAGCTTCAGGTATTATCAGAGATTTGGTGAATTGTAAAACAATTCTATGAGCAAGCCCCAATGCTAGAAATATAGCAAGTCTCAAAATTTTCGACATCATAAATAAATCGATTCTAAACGCAAGCTTTTTTTGCATTACTTCTCACTTTTGGCCATTTTACACAAAATTTGTTATTTTTTACCAAATCATCACCGATTGAAGAATCACTAGGGAAAAAGCAAAAAGAGTCATTACAGTACCGTATGAACATTAACCGAGAGAGTTTCATATGATTGTAAGCTGTCATCTTATTTGATTGAAAACTATATATATAGCAATTTCCACAAATTATCAGTTAAATTACAGTAAACAGATACAACAGTATATATCTGTATTTCATGTAAGTTATGTCATTGAACAAATTCAATAGCTACGATCGAGATTTAGTACCTGTGTAGCCAGTAACAGATGATATCATTAACTTTCCAAACTGAAGAACATGCTGCACTGTTCCAGAGACTAATATGAAAGCACAAGGGTCACGTTACACCAAACAAAAGATACATTTTTAATTGTTAAACTAGTCGAAAGACATTAATACATTCAGTCTAGCAAAATCAACAAAGTCAGAAATAATAACTTTAGTTTTGTTATACTCAGCAATGTGTAAATATTCACCATTAACAGAAAATTTCACTTTATTAAAACGGCTATATCAGAAGTTAGTCTATTGAAACAGAACACTGTTTGTTACAAATTTCCAGTTGATGTTCTATGCTGCTCCTTTTATATAAATTGTCAAGAAGTCACAAAGAAATTGTGGACCTCAAAATAGAACACCTCCTTCCAATAATGAATGGTATTTGTAATTTATTTCGTTTTCAGTCTCATATAAAAAAAACATTGTGAAGCCTATATATCAAATACTTAAAACTAGCATTCAGCTGATTCTCTGTACTGGCGGTCTGTCAAAATGTTGATGATCCTCATAAAGGATGTATTCTCTCGAACCAATAATGCTATTGTGAAAGAAGTATATAAACAATGTAAAATTTCCGTGAAGTGTAATCATACAATTATTAAAACCTGTACCTCACTAAAAGTTAGTTCTTTAAAAGATTATAGTACTAGGTGGTGCGAGTGGGTATAACGACATTCCCAGCATAATAAATAGTGAGGTTACGTAGATAACTTGCGGTTATGGAGAAGAATCTCATACCCAGATAATTATCACTTTAAAAGATATTCAATAAAAATAGCCTATATAATCAATCTTCACTCTAGCTATGTTCTTTATTTTGAGATATTCTTCAACCGTTTACCTATTGTCAATTTATTTGACTGAGGATACGCAAATTTCCTCTTAAAGACACTCATATGCTCCTGATCACTTTCCATACTTGATCAAAAGTTGTTGGACCGTCAATTTGAATTTCATGTATCTATATCTTTTCAATGAGATTTTAGAAAGGCCTTCTGGGGTGTAAAATATTCTGTTATAATAGTAATATTAAAAGTAGCTTTGCATTTTTATAATATTTCAAACCTTATTGACATACAGTTTTAATAAACAAGTTGTATATATGGGTGTTTAATAAAAGTAAGCGTACATCAAGCATTTAAATATAATCTAATAAATATTTCGCCAGGAAAACTCAAAATATGTTGATTCAGATGGCATTGTTGGTATATGCTATTAACATTTCGTATATGCCTATTTTGAAAGAGAAGCTTCGTAACAAAAAGCGATCAAAACAACTTCATACTCAATATTTTGGTTCATTGATTTCTTTATCAAAGTTTAACCATATTTAATATACTTAAAACTCTTACATGAAACCCTATCTGGTGCTTGCCAATCCCAAATATTTTAAATATGTGTAACTCTCAAACATATCTCAAGTTACGATCTCTATAACTCTATGATCTCTATTATATCCCCATAGTTAATTCTGAAAATTTTTTATTTTTTTATGATTGACATAATAGATCGTGTATATTAATGAGGAGCCTCTTCTGAGAGCTCTGGTACTATTTTTGTGAGCCTGATATGTTATAGAAAGGATAGTCAACTGAAACAAATTTTGTTCGTGAATTTCAAGATCTTAACTTCACAAATCAAAACTTAGACGAACCACGTTGGTAGCTACAACTCCGAGATCAAAGAATATACAGTGTGAATTGTACTGCCATAATCGTTTCAACAAGATGTGAAAATCTGCAGAATCAAGATTTAGAAAAAAGTCGCTTGTACAACTAAACTTATGCTGGTTATAGTTCGGATAGAATGAATATGGATGGTAATTTAAATTTCACATTTGAATAGATTTTAATATACAAATCTTTTTCTATAATTCTCACTCTCGAATCAGCCTTGAAAACGTGTCCAATGTTTCATTCTCAGCTTTTTTAGACTCAATAAATTTTTAGTTTAGTTATTTTGATCCATATTTCTTTTTTCCAATATCCAATGGAATGTAACGATATTTAATCATGTGTTGGATCTGCTTTCTCATTGTCAACAGGAACAGAGTGATGAAATAAATCAAAAGAATTGGCCAGAATACAGGAATATCAGTGAATGGGAATAACGAAAGAACGATTGACACTACTGTTGCAGTAGTAGCACGATACCAGAACTTGAATTCGGAAAGCCTTCTTATAAAAGGTTTAAATTCATCTCCACCTTGTCCTGCCTCAAGTGAATCATCATCTAAATCCTGTTGAAGAGATGGATCAAATTTTGGTTGAAGGAATGCAAGGAACAGATTCAGCAAGTATATTCCTAGACCATAACACACTATGTACCATCCTTGTGATATTAGGATACGGGTGAAAAATATGATGAATAAGATACCAAATCCAATCCATCTGTTTCTGACGTGTGGTGTTGATTGATCTAGGTATCGTTGATACGTAACATGAAGTCTTTTAAATACCTTAATTATAGAATTACCACTTGAATCATCCAGCGGTATATCGTCCATTGTGTCTCTTCCAGATTTATTATCGTTTTTCCTGACTGTTTACTGGTGGTTTTGTGCTTATTTGTTTTCGTGGTCATTGTTTATTATCCTACTTTTTTCCAGTTGGACCGGGTAATTTAACAGATGAATGAAACATTTAAACATTATATCTTACACATAATGTTACTGATGAGTACTAGTGTATATTGGTATCTATGAATAGTAATTGATATTACTTTATGTATTACTGGAACTTCTATAATCTCCAAAATGTTAATAGATCACGAAAATCAAATGCCATGTATTAAATAAAATAATTATTAAATATTACTATTTTTGTTAATTTATTTGGGGTTCATTATTAATTTAATATAATCACCGAATAAAATCTCAGCGTTTTTGTTAACACAAGCTTCCCATACTTGTAATGTGACCTTAATCAACATTAATATATGTATACAGGTTGAATTTTTTGCTAAGTTTTTATTTAGATTATTACAGCTACAAATTCAATGATACTGATGTAAACCAATTATTCTAAATTTGGACTGAATCAGGCAGTATCAGCTTTAAATAAAAAGAATTTTCAAGTACACACGAAGTAAGTTTAAGCTAAAATTTTATTGAGCCTTTTAAAATATCCGATCATTGTCGATGTCGATAAATACTTTAAAACGAGGTGAAAACTGAACCTTTTTGGACCTAAGGATAGTAGAAAGAAATGGAGATAACTTGATCTTCTTTTCGAGTAAGACTTTGATCTTTTTTTTTTTCTATTCAGACTTTGACAATTAATAACCAAAGGTTTATGCAGTGTTTGCCTAGCTGACGGAGATTACAAGGAAACAATTCCTCCACGGTTTGTTTACTAATCTATTGTCATATGAAATATATTTTGAAGTTAGTTTATCAGATTTGTCAATAGATGTTTTCGAGATTTCAAAATGTGTTAAAATAAAGTGTAGAGACATGAGCCTCAGCTTTTTACAACGATAATTGTAGTACTATTGACAATATTATCTTTGGTTGGGATTTTTATGCCTTATAATTCATTAAAATATTACTTAAAGGATATGGGAAGATATAGATTTTTTTATTTCGACTTTTTTGACTATATACGGACGATGGAAAGTTCATTTGGTATAGTAAAGTTCCTTCCTCAAGTGTGTTGTATAGGAGAATGGTACAAAGAGACAGTATACTAATAAACAAGAATTTATTTAGCTGGGTTGGATTGACCAGAGAGAATCTGTCAGATTCATGCAATAGTTGCAGAATTTTCATCCTCAAATGCTCTTTTAGTATGCAGTTCCTATTCAGAAAAACGTGACTTTCATTATGTGATAGTAAGTTTAGGGAAAAATCCTTATTGAAGTATTTACTAACTTACTGTCAACCAATACCACGAGCTTTGGTTAACAGTGAGTTTCCCAATTTCAATTAATCTGAATATAGGATATTAACAGGAAACAGAGGTGGTAATTATTCACAGAGATATTTCTATTTCATTTAAGACTATATTACAAAACACTAAGGATTTCGAAGCTCACCAGTTACACTAAGGGCATTGAGCGTAATGATTCACATTATTAATATGCTGATATGTACAAGAAACCTAAATAAAAACACTCTATAATCTTTTTCCTAATAATTTAGTAGCCCATATAACAAAAGTACCAACTTTACGATCATCTTTCTCAAAGTCTTCTAAGTTAACTTTTTCAGTATGTCTCAATAAATTATCAACCTCTTTCTTCATCTTTTGCTTTAGTTCTGGATCACTAGTCAGAACAACAGCATTTGTTTCTAGATCGAAGTTATATGCTCTTCTAGTATAGTTTGAGGAACCTATAATAGTAACTGAAGGTTGTGCTTCTTTCGGTGCAGTGGCCCAAAGACCTTTAGCATGATAAGACCATCCATTCTCAGTATTAATGACTCCATTTTTCCATTCCCTCAGAGTAATGTCATTTTGCTTCTTTGAATTATGAACGTCTTTCAAAAACAACTTGGATAAGTACAAGTAGGCATCTGGTAGATGGCGAGAAACACCTTTTGATTTGTAAAACCCATTTGCAAAAGGTGATGCAGTAATGACGCTACCTTGTGAACTTGCCGAGAGAAGCCTTTCTTTGATTTCTGGGAGCATGTTAAAATAACCAGCAGTGAAGATCCATCTTATATTTGAGTCATTCAAGTAGTCTAGAACTTTTATTACAGATTTCTTTTCAGTGGACATATCTGGGTTCATTAAAGGTGTAAACTGTGAAATTGGATAAACAAAAGTTGATGACATTTTGTTTTCTGTCTTTAAGGAATGGCTGACATTCAATGAAAATAACTCTTTCAAGATTTTTGAAGAACTCTTGATAAATTCTTGAAGATCACTAGATGGATCAGGTAATGGATTAGCATTTGGCCAAAACAACTCAAACTTTGATTTGTTATCGGAGTATCTTAACTTATAACTTAATAACCCAACAGTATTTTGAATATTGAAGTAATAATCAGTAATTTCCTTAGATTTAAATAAGTAGTATCTGTCTTGACGGTTGGTAAAATAATCAGTTGATAAATTAGCACCTGACAATATCAATTCATCATCAAATCCATAAATCTTCATATGTTGTAATCCAAAACCTTCGTTAAGCCTTTTTGGAATAATCACTTTGGATAGTCCATTGAGATGAGGTGTATGATACATTCTTATATCGACTTGGCCTTCATGTGATTTCATGAGCTGCGCTAGTAATGAGGCAGAAGACGTGGAAGGTGCTTCTCTTGTTCCTCGAAGAGCATCTGTTAAAATGTAGACTTTCAGCTCAGGATTTGCATTCAAAGCATCAGAAAGGCACTGGACCAACTCATGTTGATTTTTCCCAATATATAAAGAGGATAGGAAAACTCTTTTATTAGCTGAAGATATCTTTTGTTTCAGGATCGAATAGAAATCTTTTGGATCTTGAATTATGTCTATAGCGCCAGATTGCACTTCAAATCTAGGTGCGATTTTATCTAGCTTTCCCATGAGGGATTTCATCCGAGGATGTAGCCCACTGTTGGAAGTCATTGAGAAAGGCCTTCTCAGGATGTTCATTGACGCAGGAAATGATGATTTGGTCGTTGATTTGATTTTTCTGAAGTGTTGAAAATCAAATTAAACGAAATTTCTGCGACCATTGAAAAGACATTAAAATTTAATTTGAAAATGAATGAACCCACAGAAACGTTTCGGAAAGGTGATGAAGCTGAAGATCATACACTTATAAAAGTATTCTTAACTACAGAGGAACTTCAAATAAGTGAAGCTGTGGAATTTGTTAAAAGCAAAAATGCTGGTGCTGTGATAATGTTTGCAGGAACAACAAGAGATAGTTTTGAAGGCAAAGTTGTTAAATTACTAAGGTACGAGGCACACGAGAGACTAGCAGTACGGACGTTATTGAGAATTGCGAGAGAGGCAAAAAGCAAGTTTAGAAATGCGACTAAAGACGAACTAATCCATAAAATTTACTTGTGCCATAGACTTGGAGATGTTCCCGTTAAAGAAGAAAGTATTATTGTCTGTTTGAGCGCAACACATAGAAAAGAAGGATGGGATGCTGCGATGTGGATCTTGGAAAGAGTTAAAGAAAGAGCCGAAATCTGGAAATTAGAAAATTACGATAATGGAACTACTTCATGGAAAGAAAACGAGAACTCTAACGTAAAAAAACTATGATTTTATGATTTATGTACATGGTTTTTATGTGTTCTATTTAAAAAATGCTTCTTTTGTTCTTGGAATATTATCAATTCTTTTCTTCTCATAATTCCAACGTTTGTAAATGGTGACTTTTTTATCATCTTTCTTACCAACACCAATGTTTTCAGGAAGAACAGGTTTCAAGAATTTGGAAATGAAATACTTTCTTTCCTTGTTCTTTAATAACCCTGAACCAAAAATTAATAGTTGTAGTTGTTCTTTGGTGTCCTTGTCCTTCTTACCATCAAATAATGTTTGCAATTGGGATTCAAGTTTTTTGATTTGGGTTATTCTATCGGATTCAGTGATATAGTTTATTAGATTTAGTTTGTTATCAAAAGAAACTAATTTATCAACATTTTCGGATAATTCCGAGTATTGTAATTTTGATTTTCTCAATTCCTCATCGGAAATTAACTGTTTTTTGTGCTGTAGCTTTAAATTTTGTAATTTAATACTGGTAGTAGTAGCTTGAGCATCGGCCAAAGTTATACCATTTTTGATCTGGGTTCTAATTGATAAAAATCTTTCAGCAGCGAGCTGTAGTTCAGATTCACTCAAAGTTGGGACAAGGATTTTTAAGGTCTCAAAATATTGATTCAAACGTTCTACCCTTTTATTGTTTCTTTCTTGTAATTCTTTTAATATTTGAGGTTTTGCTAAATGATCTTTACGGCTTAAATTTTTTTCTTCGAATTTAGCTTTTTGTTCATCTTCAATTGGGACATACCCTAGTCTTCTGACTCTTGGTTCAAAATGAGGAGTTGGTAATCTCAAATCTGGGCTCAATGCGACACCAATGAATTTTCTTTTTGGATGGAATGGATCAAGGTAGTAACGAACATAACCAGGTTCCAAAGCAAATATAGTATGGTCTCTTCCAATGCTAGCATTTTCACCAGGATAAAATCTAGTACCACGCTGTCTCATCAAAATTTGGCCAGTATTTACAGGTTCGTTTTCGGCAGCCTTAGCTCCTAAACGACGACCAGCAGAATCTCTCATGTTTGTTCTTGAACCTGCAACTTTTTTTGTAGCTGTACGCACTTGGACTGTTGGACCAGTAATATTTTGACCAGCTAAAGATTTGACATTCAACTTGATGAAAGATCTGGCCAAACTGAGGCCCATAGTCCTTCCACTTACTAAACAAGACATAATTTTTGGAGCTGTTGAATAGATTTCTTGGAGAACTTTAGCGGTTCTTTGGTAATTTTTTTTTATGTTGATTTTTTAATTCAAATAATCACGTGACTTAAAACGGGTAATTCCTATTAAGCATAGTTATTTTCATTTAATGCCTTTGTCTTTGTTCTCCTTTGCTAGAAGAACAACAAAACAAGCAGTGACAATTATGGACGGTCAGTGGGATATAGTAGTCTCCTCACTACAAGACATCTTCAACAGCAATGAGGAGCTCAATTTCGATGAGATTAAGAACCTCAACAAAACCAAGATCTCCGGATTGAGTGAGACACAACTTATCGACTCGTTAGAAGAACTGAAGAAACACAAGGAAAACGTCGAGAAGAGTAGGAGAGTGCTGGGAGAGATACTGGTAAACCTATCGAGTGTTATCAATTCTGAAAATAAAAGAAAAACGGAAGTCAAACAGAAGAAAGGAAGAAGTTTTTGGTCAAGTCCATACAATAACTCTGATTCAATTGCAGTGAACTCAGAAGTGGCCTTCAAACTACGCCAAAAAGGAGTCGACGATGAATGGATCCAATGTGAAGTAATCAAGATCATAGGTGATGGGACCAAGTAAGTTTGGGCTACTCAAATTTTCTTTAGAATGAATACTAACAAGTTGATAGATTTGAAGTGCGTGATCCAGAACCGGATGAGAATAACAATCCAGGAAAGACATACAAGGCTACTTGGAAGGACATAATTGCAATTCCTTCTGAAGAAGAATCACAACAATTTATCAGTTATCCTGCTGGAACAAGAGTTCTGGCAAGATATCCAGAAACAACAACTTTTTATCCAGCAGAAGTGACTGGAACGAAAAGAGATGGTCGCGTTCGGTTGAAATTTGAGGGAGAAGAAGAGGAAGGGAAAGAAACAGAAGTTCCCAGAAGACTGGTCATTCCTTATCCAGTCAAATGAATAAAGCAACGAACGATTCAATATTACTGTAGTGCACATAAATTATAGTTATATAATATTAGTACTTCCGAGGATTGAGGTCGGAACTATCGAATTTCCTCCACTGAAAAAAAACCGTACAAAACGATGAACATAACAAAAAAACATCGAGAAAACTTGTCAATTTAAAGTAAAAAATGTCTGAAGCAATGGATATTGATGGAGGCTATGTATGTTACCCGTAAACCATTTAAAAATGTTTTTTTTTCTAACAACTTTATAGGATGCTCGTGATCGTGATGCTTCACCTCGCAGAGACCGTCCTGAACAAAGAGACAGATCTCCAAGAAGATATGACGGTGAAGGATTCAGAGATAGAAGAACTGGTGGCAGAGACTCTTACAGGTCCTCTTACAGAGAAAATAGAGACAACAGGGAGAGACCACCTGTACCTTACAAATCCGATAGAAACTACAATAACAGTGTTTTCGTTGGTGGTATTCCATATGACTGTGAATCATCTGATTTGAAAAACCTGTTTTCCAAAGCTGGCCATGTTGTTCGTGCTGATATAGTTACACAAAATGGTCGCCATAGGGGTATGGCTACTGTCGAATTTGGATCAAAAGAAGACGTAAGCAGAGCAATCCAAGAGTTTGATCATACCCCTTTCATGGGTCGTGAAATCTTCGTTAGACAAGATAACCCACCTCCTGTTGAAAGAGGTTCAAGAGATTACGGTAGAGGAAGAGATGATTATGGAAGAGGTGGTGATAGATATGGTGATAGATATGGCGATGGAAGAGGATATGGCAGAGATGACAGAGGATATGGAAGAAGAGATGATAGATATGGTGACCGTGGTGGTTATGGAAGAAATGACAGATACAGCGACCGTGGTGGTTATGGTAGGGATGATAGATATCCATTAAGAAGAGAAGACAGACCTCCAAGAACAGGCCCAATATATGAAGTTTTTGTTGGTAATCTACCTTTCAGTGTCAACTGGCAACAACTTAAGGACCTTTTCAGGGATGCAGGTAACATAACTCGAGCAGACGTTAGATTAGATGATAGTGGTAGATCAAGAGGTTATGGAATAGTTTCATTCGATAACCCTGAATCTGTTCAAGCTGCTGTTTCAAAATTCCATGGGTATTCTCTTGAAGGTAGAACTATCGATGTTCGTGAAGGTAAAAACAATGGCCCTGGTGTTTCCAATGGTGAATCTGCTCCTCGTCATGAGGCACCAACTTCCAGCAAAAACAGTGAGTTCACAGCTGGTGTTACTGGTAATGGTGGGAAGAGTGATACTATCTATGTTGATAATCTTCCATTTGCCACTACTAATGAAGACTTATTTGAACTTTTCGAAACTGTTGGCCGTGTTTCTGCTGCTGAAATTGTCTATGGTTCTGATGACAGACCAGCAGGTAAAGCAGTTGTTCAGTTTGAATCAGAAGAATCATCAGAAGCTGCGGTTCACAAATTAAATAATTACGATTATGGTGATCGTCCATTGAGAATATCGTATGCTCAAAGAAATTGAGTCAAGAGAAAAAAACACGGAAGTTTAAGAAAGCAAAAAGTTTAAGTTGTTTTAAGTTATTTTGATTTTTTTTCGTAAAAGAGTTCTCATCCATATTCTTCTTGATTTCATGTGATTTTTTAATGTTATAAAATATTTTGTTTAATTATTTCTCAATCCAATGTATTCTTGCTAATGCCATTTTGTATGTACTCTTTCCTAATCTGTATGTATACATAACTGCCAAATAATACGGGCTTATAATTTTTCATTATTTCGGTAAAATTAAAATAAAGAAAACGAAACTGTTCACGTTTTACGTGAAGAAAAAGACATCACTAAACCACACATCAGATCGACTACCAATGCCTCTTGTTTCATTAGCCTTTGGAAAGAAGCACCTGTTTTTAACATTTATATTTTTTTTGATTGTTGGAGCTTTGCTTCTTTTTCATTTTCGTTTAAGATGGAGTATGTATCATTCCATATATTTACAAACAGAGACAAAAAACAACTTTTCTAACATACCAAAAAGTACCCAGATTTAGAGCATGGTTGAGTAGAAGAAGGATCAGACTAGACGGATATAACCCGGTTGCATCTTTTCAAGATGATATTGAAAGTGGATTAACTTCTGATCAATTCGATTTAAGAGCTAATAACTTAAATGATAGTAGAAAAGGCTTAGATGAAGAAGCCAAAAAAGAAATATTAAATATAATGAATCTTAAAAGCATAAGCTTTGATGACGCTAGATTGGAATATACCAGAAACAGATTATCTGCTAATAATATCGGACCAGATGGGATCCCATTAGATCCTAAAACCGTTACATTTAGTCGAAATTGAACTCAGTTTTTTTTTATAAAACTAAAATATTTTACTTATTGCAATAAAGGTTTAAGCTAATTATCTTTGATTGTTTATTCTCATTTTCGTTCAGTGTCCTTGGATATTATTCTTCTGTAACTTTTGATAAGTCTGATGTTATAGCTGCATCATTGTCAATATATGCTGCTAGATATTTTAATGATGAATATGAACGTGGTAATGTTCTGTAAGATTCTGAGTTTTTGAAATTCGATTCTATCTTTGTTGAACCGTTTAAAATGTTTGCAAGATAACGGAATGATTCGTCGTTAAATAAAGCTTTTTCTGGAGATGTGCCTTGTTCCGTTACAAAGTCCAAGTCTGCTAAATTCCAATGATCTTTTTCGCTTAGACAGGATTTGAAACTTGACGTTCTCAAAGAACCCGTTTCCTCTGTAGTTTTTGATATGTTCAACTCATTCGAATTTTGAATAATACTGTTTTTTCTTACTGGTGATTCGTACTTCACAAATTCAATCGTTTCACGTTTAACTGGAGAATCATCATAATCTTCATCAACTTCATGGCGATACTTGATAGGGGAATCATCAATATCTATATCAAATGAGCCAAAATCCAAATTTCCTAGCCCTTCATCTAAAGGTTCTTCATCTTCTGGAATATCAGTAAATTCAGCTATTTTAAAACTTTTAGGGGTGTAATAAATATCATCCTCTTCTTCATTTTCTCTTGGAATAGAGTCGTTTGACGATGAGACAGCAACTTTCAGTAAAGGTGATTTGAACTCATCATCCATAGAACTGAAAGTTGGTAGAGGCTTGGGCTTTTTGCTATGTGGTATTTGCTGGAGTTTCGTTGTTAAGGATGGCGCTGGTTTAAGTTCATCAAGTTGGGGGTTATCTGTTGTAGGTTTTTGTGAATTGGTTTGTTCTTCTTTCTCATATAGTTTTTCAACATAATTATCACCTCTTTCCTCATTTACGTAGTTATCCAAATTGCATTGAAAAGAAGAGTTGTCTCTAGCTAACACCCAGTTATCAGACTTATCAAATATGACTTTTGAGTTACCTTCAGTTTCAATCTCATCATTGAAAATAGGAGTCATTGAGGTTTCAAAAGTCTTACAGTCATCGAAGCTAGACAATTCTGGGATATTATCATCAAATATTTGAAGATCAGGTGTGCTCTCCTTTGATGTCGGTGGTGTTGGTAAAGCTGGTTCTCTGACTTGTGGCTTTTGTATTGATTTCTTAATAGTTTTAGTTCCTACTGGTACCAAGTTGTCAGAATTTGAGGGTTTGGATCTCAAGATAGAGGGTTTGGATCTCAAGATAGAGGGTTTGAGGCTATTAGCTATTGATTTTTTTGGCTTTAATTTTGTTTCCTTTGGTTGCTTATCTTTTTTTGAAAAAAACTGAGATAATCTGTGAAATAATTTCTTTCCACTTTTTGGTTTGGTCTCTTTAACATTAACATGTGGCTTTTGTTTCAAATTTTTATCAATGATCTTTGGTAGTGGTTTGTTGCTATTAGAAGATGAGATTGACAGAACTCTGCTTGGGGCACTTGAAACTCTTGAATGACTTTGTGGTTTTGGAGTTTGAATTTTTGGAGTAGGTGTTAATGTAGCATTCAAAAGCAATGCTTTGTTCGCAGATGTTAAAACTTTAAAGAAATCTGGGTATTGCGTTGAGTATTTCTTAGTTTCTAAACTTGAAATCTCTTCTGAAAGAAAACTTGAGAGTTCAGAGGAGTTGATATTATGAGAAAAAACTTCACCGGTAATCGTACGTCCTTCGATGATTATTGTATCTTCATCATTGAACTTTGCTGACATACCAGCAAATAGCCCATATTGTTTCAATAGATCAGCAGATAAATCAATGTTCAAAAACAAAGTGACTGATGAACGTGTAGTTTCTCGCTTATATGAATCTCTTTCATGAGCAGTAGCGTACAAAGTCAACCCGAATTTTTCATTCTTGAATAGATGAAATGGTGAAGTCTTACTCAAAACTTTAGCCTTATTTAAAATGTTCAGGAACTTATGGCTATCATCAACTTTTAAAGAATGAATTTTCCCACATTCATTTTTGATTATTATTCTCACACAGTTATCATCAAATGTAGTAACCTCAAGGTTTGTTAAACTTGTCCATGATGTAACCTTCAAACGTGGTATATTTTTTAATGGGTTTTCGTTCATTAAGGAGTTCATCAAAATATTTGAGATTTGTGGCTTAAAAGTTCCTTGCTCAATTGGATCGATTTCATCAGATTCAACTTTTGCAAAAACGACATAGTCACTGAAAAGAATAATAACACCTGGATCACTATTTAATTTATCTTGAGTGTCGAAAACTGATATAACTTTTCTATTTATCCAACCATAACTCAAGACTGATGGCCAGCCTTCGCAAATTTCAGTCAAGATTTTACCAGATGGAGTGAATACTCTTCTATCGTATGGTTTCAAATCATCTTTGCCAAACGAATCAATTGTTTCCAATGCTATCTTGAAATAGTGATTGACTTGAGGAGCTTCTAAATTGTTCCAACTTTTTGTATTAATCAATCTCTCTAGAATTAATTTAATCTTAGTTAAACTGATTGATGATTTCATTATTGAGTCAATCTGATTTTTAGTATATCCTTCTGGAACAAACTGGCCATAGTTTTTCAAAAAATCTTTCAAAGACTCAGAAAAGCTTCTAATAGCAGATTCGTGGCGCATATTTGCTTTATAGAAATAAGGGATTGTACTCCCACAAGCCTTAACAATTTCAAAACTCCCAAAAGGAGCTGCTGATACTAGAGCTTCAAGGAAAATGCAATTTATTCTTGTTATTTCATCAATGGTTGGAGGAAAAGCTTGGTTAACTAAAGAAGCTGACAGACCATCCGTAACACCATCGCTAGTTAAACTCTTCATTCTTGTTGGAATTACTACTTCTTTCAGAAATTTAACAAGCCGAGTAGTAATACTTTCTTGAAGCTGAACTAGCTCTTTACAAATAGTTTTAACAAGCTGATCATCATTTGAGGTGTTGACAGTAGGGGGAATGTACAGCAATGTTGTTGATTCAGGTGAATATTCGGTCAGAGGATCAAACAAATGCTCCAGTTGCTTTCCAAGTAAAAACACAAGTTTGTTATTATCATCAATAACGTCAGGTTTGTTATCATAAATAACATCCAATACCGTTGAGTCAATATAGTGTGATTGTAAAAAACCAAGATCAAGTAGCAGCCTACCGATTACCTCCGGTGTTTTAGAAGTTATCAATTTCATTGATGATGCAACTTCACCAGCTGTAGTTTCATCCCATTCATAAATAGATTTAGTCTTCAATGTTTTATTCAAAATTTCTGAGTCCAATGATGAATAAGTTTTCAATAACGTTACTGCCAATGCTCTTCTAACGTTTGAATTTTTAAAATCAGGTTCCAAATTTTTACATGCTACAAAGAATCTCGACCTATGATCGATTGTCAAAGAATTGTAGCAAAAGGAACCTAAGATTGAAAACAAAACCGTTCCAATTCGTTTTGTATCTGGATCTTCATAGACCATTATGATGTGTTCTTTCAGTATTTGGTCCTCACCTTTAAAAAAAGCAGCAGATTTTGATATTTCAAGCCATTCGTTCTTTGTTCTATGATTATTGCTAGTGGCCGAATAAAGATTATTGTTTAGCTTAATAACGTTCAAAGCAGGTTCTTCTACTAGCTTCTTGTCGATGGAATAAGAGCTGTTGAATTTCTCGAATTTCTCTTCGTACATACTTGAAGCAATACGAGTCCCCATTATAAGAAGTTAGGAGTTCTGCCTTAGGTTTGTGAGGTTTGAAGTTGGTTTGGTGGGGGGATGTTTTGTAGTTTTGGATGTTTTGTTTTGGACTTTCTGAATATTTTTTTGTTTACCTTCTTCTTTATTAAAATTTGGTTGCTATAGAAACATATAGGTTAATTACATAAGCGACGCGAACTGTCTTGTTTTTTACGCGTTTTGGCATTTTTTTAATGGGGCAAAATAATTAGAGAATGGAGAAGTTTGAGATTGAAGAGGGCTTGGTGCAATACAGTCTTATTCTTTGCAATGGCAAACTTGGCGTTCAGTGTTTTATCAGATCTCCAGCTGGATAAATCGTATAAGCTATTAGAGCTGACTCCAGATCTGTTAAAAATAATTGAAGAGAAAAAAGAACCGTTACTCATTAAAGCACCTACGGTAGATTCTGATGTAGTAATATGTTCAAGTAACAAAACATTTCAAATAAAGCAAAGAAATCACTCGAATACCGTTCTGATTGTGAAAGAAGCTTTCGATGGTGATAAGCCAGCACTGAGAAGTTTTGCATCAATGTCATCGGTTTTCGAAGCTCATCAAATTTCTGGTGGGATTTCCACTATAGGAATTCCAATTTATGACGGCAACGAATTAATTCAGGATGGGAATGGGAAATTAACTATTGACCAATTGAAGGAGAGATCTGCTATATCGGACTTTGAGTTTGATAAAGCTTGGTTTAAACTAAATGGGTCTTCATTGAACGATGTTGCTATAATTTTATCTGATGACTTCATCACTGAAGTTTTACGAATTCTAATTCTATCAATTACAGCTTCTGAGCTAAATTATAAAGAATTATCATTGATTGAAACTTATAATAGTGTTAATGAAGAAAGTTCACACTTATCAATTGATATAGTAGAAACTGTTTTAAGAAAATTTGCGACAGATATTCATGAACCTTTCACACTGGATAGAACAAGAGTTGCTCAATGGTATGGTGTTTATTCATTGAAAAAATATGCAATAAAAAAATCAATAACAATCGATGAATTTCTCATCAAGTGGAAATCAGAAATACCACCATTTTTTGACTGCCCAATTGAAATTTCACTATTAAATGGTTATTTCGTTTCTCCGCTACTTGAGAGGATACAATACATTTCAAAAGAAAATTTACCAACCGATATAATAAATAGATTGAAGGCTTTGTTTAAGTTACAATCAACTTGGGACCTAGAGGAATTGATTCCATTCATCCAAGAATTCAATTCAAAGAATCTAAAATATGAAAATTTTATAATGAAATATGCCAAAAAGAAAAAGGTTGGCAAAAAATTACTGATAACACCAAGGTAATAAATTAATCATACACTCTCATTACTTGTAAAATAACTATCATTAATTTTTAATCTTTTTCATGACTGAACTCACTGTTTCATAAACACCCAAGAAAATAGCACCGCCTGCACTAATCCACATAGTTCTTGGTCCAATTCCAGACCAGAAAACTTTGATTCCCTCTTCTTTCAAGATGACTTTAGCCAGATATAAAGCTCCAACTCTCTTCTCATTCAGCATAATTCTAGTTTTGAGAACATCCAAGGGTGTGGTTAAAGCAGCCGCAATCCCGCCCGCAATTGAACCACAAAGTGCACCCTGTAAAGGATTAACTTGAAACCCTTGTTTATTCGACCAAGTTTTCTTCAGCCACTCGTATAATGGGAATTGTATCACAGTGAATGGGATTTCTCTGATGATAGTAGTACTCCAACCTCTATAGAAGCCTTTAATCAGACCTTCATTTTTTTCATTCTTCCAGATCAATTTGAACGTATCGAGCGAAGAAGCACCTTTTGTAGTTTGCGTTCTTTGTTTAATAACTTCAGCAGGAACTCTAATAAGACAAGCAGATATTTCACCCAAAGATGCAGATATCATATGGGTGACAGTGGTAGCTATGTTTTCATTCTTTATAACTTTTTTGGCATATGGATTGAGTTTCGTTTTGGCTGTATCATATGTGACGAAAAATAAAGAGGCAGAAGGAGCAGAAGCAATAACAGCAGAGCCTAAACCTCTATATATTCCTCTGTATCCACCATTTTTGAAAAACCCACCTTTTGCCTGTAGTCTCGTTTTCAAAGTATCAATTGGGAAGAAGGTTAAGTCAGTTGATGTACCGGCAGCTGCACCACTCTATCAAAGCAGTTAGAATTAAAGAAGATATGAATTGAAGTAGAAGTCCAAAGACATACAAGAAGCGATACAACAAAGTCACTATAGTTCGACATTTGCTGAGATCAAGGGTAGGGAAGGGCAGGTTACTGTCTTTTTGATACTTTTCGAAAAGATCTTGAATTGTTCACTTCAGCTGATCTCAAAGAGGTCCGGCACTGCAATGGTCCAAAACTGGAAAACTTCCCGAAACGAGCATTTAATTACATAAACATTATATAATCAGAGTATTGAGTCCGGGTAATGTGTGATAAAATGCGAATTTACGGCCGAAAGAGAAATTTACCGCTCAAAAAATATTCATTACTAAACAAAAAAAAGCACTTTTTTTTGTGCTTTGGACTTGCAAATTGCCTCTTTTATCAAATCAAAGCAGTTTCAAGAAGTCTTGAATATTTGTTTAAAAGCTCTTTGATTAATTCTCGATATCAGGTTCCACTTTGTTGAATTCTCAGATCTTTGTTATTGCGTTTTTCTCAATCATAAAACTTCGACTCCAATCTCGCCTATCCCTCCTGTTATTCCAATCATAATCATATTTCATAATGCAATTCTTGAGAACTTTGTCTAGATCCTCTAGATCACTAATACAGAGAAGACTTTTGAATACTTCGAGGGTGTCAAATGCCACAACTGCCACTGCTTCTGCGTTGAAGAGTTCTGAAGCTGAACTACCGGGTGCTAATATCATCAATAATGCTTTTCAAGTAAATGAGCTGAATGGTACTAGACCTATTTATTTAGATATGCAAGCAACCACACCTACCGATCCTAGGGTTGTTGATAAAATGTTGCAGTTCTACACAGGCCTCTATGGGAATCCCCATTCAAATACTCATAGTTATGGGTGGGAAACTGATAAAGAAATTGAGATTGCGAGAAAACATATTGCTGATTTAATTGGTGCAGATCCAAAGGAAATTATATTTACGAGTGGAGCAACCGAATCAAATAATATGGCAATCAAAGGTGTTCCAAGATTTTACAGCAAGACCAAGAAACATATAATTACTTCTAAAACTGAGCATAAATGTATCTTGGACTCAGCAAGACATTTGCAAGACGAAGGATTTGATGTCACTTATTTATCAGTTAATGAGGACGGTTTAATTGATTTGCAAGAACTGGAAAAAGCAATTCGTAAAGATACAGTTTTAGTTTCCATCATGGCTGTTAATAATGAAATTGGTGTTATCCAACCTATTGAAGAAATCGGTAAAATTTGTCGTAAAAACAAAATTTTTTTCCATTCTGATTGTGCTCAAGCTGTTGGTAAGATTCCATTAGATGTTAACAAAATGAACATTGATTTAATGTCAATCTCATCACACAAGATTTATGGACCAAAAGGATGTGGTGCTCTTTATGTTAGAAGAAGACCTAGAGTTAGAATCGATCCAATCATTACAGGTGGTGGTCAAGAACGTGGTTTGAGATCGGGTACTTTGGCTCCTTCTTTAGTTTGTGGATTTGGTGAGGCTGCTAGAATAATTAATGAAGATATGGAATATGACCAACACCATATCAAGAAATTATCCAAAAGATTAATGGATGGTTTATTATCAATTGAACATACTCAATTGAACGGATCTAAAGAATTCAGATATGCAGGCTGTGTTAACGTTTCTTTTGCCTATATCGAAGGCGAATCTTTATTGATGGCATTGAAAGACATTGCTTTAAGTTCAGGCTCAGCTTGTACCTCAGCCTCTTTGGAACCTTCTTACGTTTTACATGCTTTAGGAGCAGATGATGCTTTAGCTCATTCTTCTATCAGATTTGGTATCGGTAGATTCACAACTGAAGAAGAAATTGATTATGTCATCAAGGCTATTAATGAACGTGTTGAATTTTTAAGAGAATTAAGTCCATTATGGGAAATGGTTAAGGAAGGTATTGATTTAACTACAATTGAATGGTCCGGTCATTGATTTATATCATCTTATAAAGAACATATGTATATAAGGTTTCAGTCAAAGAAATATAACTTCATTTCTTTATTCCGTTTATTGTGTCATAGTGAAACAAAGAGATCTTCATGAGCGTAATGCCTGGTTAGTTTTTGCTTTTTTGTTTTTAGATATTTTTAGGGGGTTGAATTTATACTGTTTCGTGTAATAACGTGAGGCGAGTATTTTGTAGTGCTGCTCTTTATAGCACACCGGTACCGGATTTCACCAGCATTCTTTAGCTTAAGAGAAAACATCCGGTATCGGCGGTGATATTCTCGAGGTTTTTTTGTCCAAAAACATTGCAAACCGTAAAAAATCTTTCAGCTTCTCCATACTTCAAAGTTTGAAACACACATAAAAACAAAATACAAGATGCCTGAAAAAACAATCGTTGTTCTTCCTGGTGATCATGTTGGTACTGAAGTTACCAACGAAGCTATCAAAGTTTTAAGAGCCATTGAAGAGGTTCGCCCATCCATTAAATTTAACTTCCAACAACATTTAATCGGTGGTGCTGCTATCGATGCCACTGGTGTTCCTTTACCTGACGAGGCCTTAGAAGCTTCCAAAAAGGCTGATGCCGTTTTATTAGGTGCTGTTGGTGGACCAAAATGGGGTACTGGTGCTGTCAGACCAGAACAGGGTTTATTAAAGATTAGAAAAGAATTAAACCTATATGCCAACTTAAGACCATGTAACTTTGCCAGTGACTCTTTATTAGATCTATCTCCAATCAAAGCTGAGTACGCTAAAGGTACAGACTTCACTGTTGTTAGAGAATTAGTTGGTGGTATTTACTTTGGTGAAAGAAAAGAAGATGATGGTAGTGGAGTTGCATCCGATACTGAGACCTATTCTGTTCCAGAGGTTCAAAGAATCACTAGAATGGCTGCATTTTTAGCACTACAACATACACCACCATTGCCAATCTGGTCATTAGACAAAGCTAACGTTTTAGCTTCTTCAAGATTATGGAGAAAAACAGTTCAAAAAACAATTGATGAAGAATTTCCACAGTTAACAGTCCAACATCAATTGATTGATTCTGCTGCTATGATCTTGATCAAATCTCCAACGACTTTAAATGGTATTGTCATTACTTCTAATATGTTCGGTGATATTATTTCTGATGAGGCTTCAGTTATCCCAGGTTCTTTAGGGTTATTACCATCTGCTTCATTAGCCTCATTACCAGACACCAACAAAGCTTTTGGTTTGTACGAACCATGTCATGGGTCTGCTCCAGATTTGGCTGAAAACAAAGTCAACCCAGTCGCTACCATTTTATCGGCTGCATTAATGTTAAAACTTTCATTAGATTTGTTTGAAGAAGGTGTTGCTCTTGAAAAAGCCGTCAAAGAAGTTTTGGACTCTGGAATTAGAACCGGTGACTTGCGTGGTACTAACACAACTCAAGAAGTTGGTGATGCTATTGCTGCAGCTGTTAAAAAAATTTTAGCTTAGCTTTAAAGATTGTATACGAGATGTGAATGATTTATTTTACAAGTTGATAATGGAATGTAGATTAATGCAAAAACACAGCGGAAGTTTAAAAATGGTTATTGTTGATATATATGACATGAGATCAATTCAATTTTGTTGGGCAATGAAATCATCAATATCAATTTCTAATACTGGAGCTGTACCACTATTTGAAATTTTATTTTGTTTTTGAGCCTCTTTTTTCTCTAATTTTTTTAACTTGGCTAATGGACCATATCCAACAATATCACTATTCAATTTGAAAGGATCTAAAAAATAAGTAGCCTTCTTGAAATTTTCACCTAATGAAGCAATTTCATGAATAATATCTTCAATACAAATGATTCCATCTTCGCCTAGCTTATCTTCAACGATTTGATTATCGTTTAACTTTATGGTTTTCAGTTCATTTGTTTCTTCAGATTTTATGGTTATAGTTGATCTTTTTTGAATAAGCTGTCTAACAGATTGCAATGATGGCTTACCAATCACGGTATAAGGGGTGATTAGTTTTAATAATGGATATGTGTTTTCTGTTAATTTAATGAAAACACCTGTATTTATTTGACTCAATCTCAAAAGACTCAAAATCTTTTGAGATTTTGAAGGAATTTTAACACCACGAGGACCATGAATTCTGACAATGAAATATAACGTTGGTTTACCAGAATATAGCTCTTTTGATTTCGTACCATCTTGAGAGATTTTTTCAATATAGGTAGTGTTTTGGTTTGAGTTAACTCTTTCTAATTTTGAAATTCTTTTCACTCTTTCCTTTTCTCTATCACTAGCTAATCTTTTAACAACCAAAGTTTCAGCTCTAACAAATTTCTTCTTTCTTTGAGCTTTCTTTCTCTTTTGTTCCTCTTGTCTTTTTTGAACAGCTTCTTGTTTTTCAAGTCTTTTTATATCGTTGTTTTTTCTTTTACGAAGAAGAATTTCTGGATTTGAGTTTAGTTCAACCATCTTGAGAAGTTTTGTTTAAAATGTTATGCTCAAATATTAAAAGCTCTGAAGGTTCTTTGATAAGTTTTTCATTCAATAAAGAAATAAAAAATTTTCAAAAGTGCTGCTCCAACCGATGAGGGGATTGACTATTCCCACTATGAGTTCGTGGTATTTTCGCGAAAGAGGTGAGATTTGTTAACTATGATGAGATTTAGATATGTATTGGTTTTGCTTTGAGCAAGGACTGATCACATCAAAAAAGCCATTTAAAATTTAGAGCCAATCATGTAATTGAATCCCTGCTGCAAAAAAATAGCGAATTTTCCACCTTTCTGGACTGATAATGCTAAAATCTATGAATGATTATATAAGCTCAATATATGATCCAACTGATTATCTCCAAGGCAACCAACTATAATTGCGATTCCCAATGTGTTTAAATTAATTACATCGGTTACTGTTACTCTGCTGGTAATCTCAGTATTCATCAACTAGAGTTTGGAATGCACGATATGAGAGATATTTCGTAGAGATTTCGACTGTTTTACTTCCGTGGGGTGCCTCAAATAGGATGAATTGGCTGATTAAGCATTATTTAATGAATAATCTTTCTTCATAAAGGCACAGCTAGCAATTATTCAGCAACTATTTAGCAATTAATTCAAAACAAAAAATGTGTTCAATTATCATTGAATGAATGCCTACGGGGACCTTTCGAAATTGTACCACAAGAGCTGAAGCTACGTTAACAGCTCACAAAATCACACACAATTAGACTAATATCAAATACCCTAAAAATACTGATCGGCCGTTGAATCTCACCCAGTTTTGTAGCTAAAAACTAGTAGATAATACGGAAGTTATACAAGTGAACTACGTAGATTATGAACTCAGCATTCCCAATATCCCAATCCTGCTGAATTATAAGTAAAATAATCTAAAGCAGCCCAAGATCTCACTATCACAGAATCAATTCCGGTTTGACTTTTTTTGTTTGGAAAAAAAATCACAACGAGAAAAAAAAAGTACAACTCAAGCGGTTTCAGCTTTCCAATCACACCAAGACTGAGCGTTAAGGAGTGAAGTTGGTCAAAAAGTGCTCTCCCCTTCAACTAAAGATAGACAGCCTTTCATATATTGCGTCTTCTTTACCCCTTCCCTGCTATTCCTGGTGTTTTCATCACTTTTCAAAAGATCAACTTAATTGGCTGAGGAGTTGGTTACACAAAAACGTTATCACTCCAAAAAAACCTTTCTGGAACTTAAACTTCATCGTTCTCTCTATTCTGGTCACCGGTATCCATAGTTGACACTTACTGATTCTCTCCCTTTCCAACCCATCACAGCTGTTGCTGGTCTTAGGTTTTAGTTCCCATTTGTTCATATCCACGTTTAAATTTTGGTTTCATTCTCAATTACATTTTGTTTTTATCTGTTTGATTACTCTTCTTCCCTTTGTTACATTATCAATTCTTACCAAAAATGTCAAATGAATCACAAATAGAGACTGTCATCACAAGACAAAGCTCGGATCAAGAGAATCAACACCATCAATCTTACGCCAAAAATGAGGATTACCATGGTACTCCTAATGCAAACCCACAATACAATCAGGTGGGCCAGATACCAATGATAGTGTCCCATTATCCCAATAGCGGCTCTTTCCAGCCTTTTTCCTATCAACAACAAGTTGCTTATGCTCAGGCTCAGTTTTACCAACAGCCTCAATCCCATCAACAAATTCAATTACCGATGACACCATCTTCTGCTCCTCCATTATCCCAACCTTTATCAAACCATCACCAACAAGCACAACATCAACATCCATTACAACAACAGGTTCAAGCTCAAGCTCAAGCTCAAGCTCAAACGCAAAATCAACAACCTCAACAATCCTTACCACAACAACTACAATCTCAACAACCACCGCAATCACAACAGCAACCACTACCGCAGCAACAGCAACAACAACGCCATTTGGTATCCCAGCAGTCCCATAATAGCGTGGTGAATTCCCCAAGCAACCAGTTTCAAACACCACAGAGGAATATGCCTGCTCCAAGAATTCCTGGGTCAGCCTCTTCCATAAATGCAAACCCAAGAAAGCATCCAACACCTTCTGGAACACCTGAATCCCAAAGAAAAAAACCAAGAAGGTCTGATCATTCAATTCCAGGCGATGAAGGTGATCAAGAATTAAAAACCTTAGCTCATAAAGCTCTTGAAGTTCCACTAGAGGAATTTGCTGCTGAGGTTAGAACTCTGGATTCAAGACCTAATAGCATATCTTCAGAAGTCTCAACACCAGCAAATGGTAATAAAATAAGACCTTCAAAATCGAAACCTGACAACAACAAGGAAAGACAGAAACAAGTGTTTGCAATGACTTGGTTATTGAGATCTTGTGATACATCTTCAACTGCTGTTGTTCCGAGAAATAGGATTTACGCTCGCTATGTTGGTATTTGTGCCGATAACGGCTTAAAACCTTTATCACCAGCTTCTTTTGGTAAGCTTGTTAGATTGCTTTACCCCAATTTGACAACTCGTCGTCTAGGTATGAGAGGACAGTCAAAATATCATTATTGTGGATTGAAATTGATCGGCGATGAAGATACGATGACTCCAATCACATCTAATGGAAATACTCCTTTACATAATCCTTCTTTTGATTCTTCATTTTTACCTGGGACTCCCTACGGTTCCAATAGTCCTGCTTCGTTCAATTCTCAAGTATCTACACCATTACTTTCGAATTCAAACTCCACTCCAACTTCCAATATTACTGCAGTTACAAATTTTTTGAATGACCACCTAACTCCAGATTTGAAGTTTATTCCTGGATTATTAGATGTTATAGAACAAAGTGCTGAAGCTGGGAAGCCTCTGGTATTGCCTGAAATAAAACCATACTTACCACCTTCTGTTGATATTGATGTTGCTGATACTTTATACGGTTTGTACAAATCGCATTGTACTTCCATTTTTGAATCTCTGAGATATATGCAATTAAAGAAACTTTTCAATTTATTAGCCACCTTTCATACATCTTTGACATCCCCTGTTTTAAGATTATATTCAGCACCTCAAGTTTTACCGTGGATTCTCTCATGTGATACGATCATGTATAAGGGGATCATAAAGATGTTGGCAAAATTGGCATTGCAAGATATCCCTCCAACTGTTCTTCAACAATTGAAGCAAGTTTCCCAAACATATACAGAAAGGGTCTCAAGTTCATTAACCTCAATGCCTATAAAACTAGTTTTATCCAAATTGAAACTTGCCAAACAGTTTTCACAGTTGGTCTCAAGATTGGTAAGAGTTGCTGAAACTGCCCAAACTGCAAATAAGGTATTATCACATGAATTAGATAGAGATTTGATGTATAATGATTGGGTAAAATTTGTTAATATTGAACAAATTGCTTCAAAAGAGTTGCCTTGTGATGGCGAAAATTATAAGAAAGCCGTTCATATCCTTCAACGGAAAATTCCAGATTTTTTGAAGAAGGAGATTAGCGATGCTGATATCATCAACGACTGGGGAAATTACATTTCTCTTTTACCTCAACAATTTAGCGACGTCCCACCTCGGTTGTTTCTACTATGCACATCTGCTATCTTAACAAGTGCTCTTCGTGAGATTTCATTAGCAGGAGGCGCTGGATTTGGTGCTTGGTGGGTTCTCAGATGTTGGGTTGATGAATGGATTGGATGGTGTGCTGAACTTGGAGGATTTATTTCAAATGCTGAGGACCAAGGTACATTATTACCTGATGCTGCCCAGTCTATTGAACCTCACTCAAGTAATCACAATGGGAAAGAAACCGAAAAGGTTAATGACGAAGATAACGATGAAAGTGATAGAGATATAGAAGAGTCTGTTGATCTATTGGATGGTCAATTTGGAAATTTCATATCCAATGGAACTGATACTCAGAAAAAAGGAAGCTAACGATAGGAAATATTGTAAAAATAAGAAAAAAAATGAAGTGAATGGAGCAAAAGAAGGGAAAAAGTGAATTATGTGATAATTACTGTCTTTTTATGAAAGAATAAAATCTATAAAATTGTACTATAAAACAAGAAGAAACAAAAAAACACGCGCACAAGAAACCTTCCCATCATAAAACAAATAAAATGATGTCTTAATGGATCATTATAGAGAATGATCGAGAAAAAGAGAACAATCTGAGCTACTTCTTTAAAATGTTGCTTCAGATCAAATATGGTTTAAACGATAAATGAAAAAGAAGTCTATTTACTCTGTTCAACTCCCGTTGTAGTATAATACTTAAACCGACTATAAACAAGGTTTAGCTAATCATATATTCCAGAATTCAATAAAGTGTTCAGTAAAAGGTTGAGAATTTCTTTGTTCACGGTATAATATTACATAATCATCACGAACAAAAATTTTCTAAGCTAAAATTATCAGGCTCATCATCTCTTTCCAAGCACAACCGAGAATCAAAATGACGCAAGAAGAATTCACTGAAAAGGAAGTTCGTGATCTAATATCCTCATTTCATGAAGGGTTAGCTTTTTATCAATCAAATTTGACCAACGCCCAATTATCCCTAGCTCAAAACGGATCAACAATCGATGCATCTTCTGAATTAACAAAGCTTACAAAATTATTATTTGCACACTCTACCAAAATCGGCATTGCTTTCCGTCCTCCAGTCTCAATCAATGCAGCATATAAACAGTTGAAGGAAGTCAGCGAGCTGTTCCTTGTTGTGCCGGGGGTTGTTTCAAATTTCACGAAGGAAGTATATGGTACTGGGTTTAGAGAAGAGATTATCCAGGAGGTTAAAGGACTGATTTCGAGATTTAGTGGGTTATTGGATGAGTTGAAAGCTATGGATTTTGAACTGGCTAGTAATAATGGAGTAGTGGATGTAAAAGAGAAAGAGATTGAGAACGAAGAAGACAGCTTTAATGGGAGATTAGTTTCTATTGGGAAAGTTTGGGATAGTTGCAAGAAAATCGAGAGTTTGCTGAAGGATGGAAAATTAGGGTTTTTGAAATACAACATACGACTATCGGTATCATTGATCGACGATGGAATGGCAGAGTTTGAAGAATGGTTAGATGATCCTGAAGTTTTAGATGATTTTGATCCATTTGGATTGAACGACGACGACGACAACGACGATGATGATGTGAAGGAGGAGGAGGAAGATGCGAAAAAACAAGAAGTCGATCCAGAATTGTTGGAACTCGCTAAGAAATGGCTTGGGAAGATGAAACTTTTAAAACTATTGTTATCCTCATTGATTAAGTCACTACCTACTGAAGATTCCAAAATAACAGGGGAAGATCTTGATGAATTTAATTTAGGCCAATCAAAACTGATTGAATATACTGATGATTTGATCGCTAATTTCTTCATGAATTCTAAGCTTGAAACATTAGAAATTATAAACGATAAAATTGAAAAGAAATCAGATTCATTAGTAAAATTAGTAAAATCGTTAAATGAAGATGACACTAAGAAAATTCAATGGCTAGAAATCCTACAAAACAGACTTAAACAATAAATTGGGTTAGTTTACAATTTCACAAATAAAAACTTTTGTAGGACCTGTAATTCAAACTTAAAAAGAAATATTTGTAGAATAAAGTTTTACCAATCATCACCATCACTCTCATCATCACTCTTACTAACCTTTTGTTTTCTACTGCTCAAAGCTGCAGCCAAAGCATCAGCCAGACTTCCCTGGCCACCAGGTCCAGGTCCACCAGTGTTTGAACTTGGGATACTAACAGGCTCACCACGTTGTTCTTGCAATATAACTGATGGTTTATCTAGTTGTGACTTGTCTACTTTCTTCAATGATCCGACCCCTGCGCCTCTGATTGAAGCTAATAACGCGTTACGATCATCACCAATAGCTGGAATTGGTGCTGGCGATGCCGACTGTTGTTGTTGTTGTTGTTGTTGAGTTGGCAATGGAGGTGGTAGAGGGGCAGAATTATTGATAGTAGGTAACGGAGGTGGTGGAGGGGCAGAATTATTGATAGTAGGTAACGGAGGTGGTGGAGGGGCAGAATTATTGATAGTAGGTAACGGAGGTGGTGGAGGGGCAGAATTATTGATAGTAGGTAACGGAGGTGGTGGTGGTGGAATTGAAGAGTTCGTAGCTGGAATCGCTTGTTGAGGGAATGGTGGAGCGACTGGAGCAGGATTATAGGTAGTCTGTTGTTGTGATGGTTGAAGTTGCGGTAATGGGGGAGCGACTGGAACAGGTTGCTGTTGTAACGGTGGAGCTTGTGGAGATTGTTGATAAGTTTGCTGGGGTTGCTGGTGGGTCTGTTGAAGAGGCAATGCTGGAGGTTGTGGAGCAACTGTTTGTTGCTGGTAGCCCAATGGTTGACCGGTTGGCTGAGTTTGAACTCTACTTGGAGGTGGAGGTGGGATTACTCTATTCGACCCGGTTGCTCTTGGAGGAGGAGCAGGCGGTGGTGCACCTCTTCTTGGAGGAGGAGCAGGAGGCCCAGATCTTCCTAATCGAGGTGCTTGCTGTTGCTGTTGCTGTTGTTGGCCATACGCAGGAACAGGTTGGCCACCTCTTGAAGGAGGAAGAGGTGGTGGTACAGCATTGCCCCTTGGAGGAGTTGCGATAGGTGGTCTTGCACCAGTAGGCAATGGAGGAGTAGGTCTTAAGTTTGAAGAAGGCAATGGAGGAGTAGGTCTTAAGTTTGAAGAAGGCAATGGAGGGGTAGGTCTTGAGTTTGAAGAAGGCAATGGTGGTGGAATACCAGTTTGTGGTGATTGAGTGAATGGAGGAGGAACTCTATGAACCTGAGACGCTTCTAAAGGTGGTGGGACTTTATGAATTGTTGGTTGAGTGGATTGTTGTTGTGGAATTGGTAATGATGGTTGATGTTGGACATCCTTTGGAGGTGGAGTTGGGGATGGTGAACTGGAACTATCTGGAGCAGAAGAGGGTGGTGGAGGAGGTGGTGCTTTTTTCCTCATTGATGGCGTTTTGGATATGGACTCCTGGGATTGGGATTGAGATGACTGTTGGACTTGTCTCTGTTTATACTTTCTTGGAATTGGGGGTTCCAGTCCAACCAATGGTCCACCTTGCTGGTTGATGTAATCTTTGATGAATTCTTTATTATCCGCAATCATATCCTCAGTAATACCAGCATTCGATAACTCTGTGTATAAACTTCTCCATTCAGGGGGAGGTAGATCATCATAATACAAAACATTGGTGACTTTTCTAATACGTTGGTCTCCAGAAATTGGATTAAAATCACCTCTTGGTCCGACAATTTTTTCACCATCTGGTAGCTTCTTCTTCAATGCAATTGCGTTTTTGTTCTGGACTGTTTTTTTGGATCCATGCTTCTCCTTTGTAGTGATTTTTTTGTAGAAATGGGAAGCGTCATTGGTATCATCAAACAACAACCCAACAAGACACTCCTCAATCTCAAAAGTGTGGAAGAAAGAGCGATCCTGATTGTACTGGAAATCCACATAAAGTTCCTGATCCCACAATACCCCTCTATGTCCTTGAATATCAACTAACTTCAAGAAAAACGTATGTCCAACGATGTCGTCAACAAGCACAATGGATCCAGAAAGACCGGTATAAACCCACTCTTTTGGATCAGGGTAGGCAATGTAAAGTCTAGCGACTGCGGCATCAAGAACCTTGTTGGATCCTTTTGGAATCGCACGCTTTACTTTCTCCTTATCAGCACTATTTAGCGGCATTTCTTGCTGATATTGCTTCTCTTTTTATGACGTTTCGTTTGATTTTGGTGGATTTTGATGGATTTTGTTTTTCAAATTCATATTTAAAAGAAAATCTTACAATAATAAAAAAATGATGATATAAACTGAAAATTATATACATTGAAAATAATATAAATTAAAACAAAAGTTAAACATCATTCAGGGCGACACAAACTGCTCCTTTGTGGTGACCATTGTATTGCCTCACTGTTTCGCTCGTGGCTAAATCCCATAATCTTACGTAGTGGTCCGAACAAGCAGTCACAAGGTAGGCACTGTCAGCACTAAAAGTGCAATCCCAGACCCACCGTTGATGTCCTTGGAGCGTTGTTTCCAACGAAAAGGAATCATCAACATTCCATATCCTGGCAGTATGGTCTGCAGAGCACGTCGCTAGATGTTTAACGTCTGAACTGAGCAGAACTTTAGTTATGTATTTAGAATGCGATCTGAATTTTGTGACTGGCTGCAACGAGGTTGAATCTTTGTTGTTGTTCATCTTCCATACGTAACAATTACCCTTGTTGTTCCCAGCGACTAACATTGAACCATCAGAAGCAACAGAGACACTTTGGACCGGTACATCGTCCTCAGGAATTAGTTGGTGGGTGCATTGATTTTCTCCCAGGTCCCATATTCTTACGTTCCCATCCTGATCACAACTAATAAGTTCTCCTTGGTTTGGATGGATAACCACCTCATTGACTGGACAGTTGTGCTTGTAATTTCTCTGTACTGATGGGGCTCTGACATCCCACACCTTCACCGTGCCATCCTCACTGGAGCTCACCATCCACTTGTTGTCAGATTGAAATGCAATGGACGTGACATTATTGATGTGTCCTTCGAAAGAAGTGACTGGGTTTGGATTTGTTGTTCTGATGTCGTAGAGTCTCACCTGCAAATGGCCTGCTGCTGCCAGGAACCTCTTATCAGAGGTAATTTCGAGTCTATTCACTTGCGAGTCTGCGTGCTGGATAGTCCGCGAGCAAACCCCTGTCAACGCCTCCCAGAAACGAATTGTGTGGTCATAGCCTGCTGATGCTAACAAGACAGACATTCTTTTTGTTATTCTCTTTTTATTGTTATCCTCTTTTATTTACCTATTCTTTCCTTTTTCTAGAAGCTTCCAGCAAAAACTTGATTTTTTTTTAATTTCTATAAAAAAAAAGCACTGGCAGGAAAAACCTTCAAGTAATCATAAAGTAGAATAAACAAAAGGTAGAAAATGGTGAGAGAAACAAAGCTTTATGACACTTTAGGAGTGAGTCCTTCGGCTTCAGATGCTGAGATCAAGAAAGCCTACAGAAAAATGGCGTTGAAATTCCACCCAGATAAACCTACTGGAGACACTGAGAAGTTCAAAGAGATTTCTGAAGCTTTTGACATTTTGAGCGATGAAAACAAAAGACACAACTACGATCAGTTTGGTTTAGATGCCGCTAGACGTGGAGGTCCTCAATTCGATCCTGGTGCTGGTGCTAGTGCTGGGGGTCATCCTTTCGGTGGAGGTCATCCATTTGCTGGATTTAGTTCTGCCGACGCTTCCAACATCTTTGAACAATTCGCTAGATCTGGAGGCATGGGCGATGACAGTGGTGGGTTTCAGTTCAATTTTGGTGGTGCTGGCGGTTCACCATTTGGGGGCTCTGGGGGCTCGCCATTTGGTGACGCTGGGTTCGGTGGGATGGGTGGAATGCCTGGTGGATTCAATGGTAGCAGTGCAAGAAGGGAACCAGAACCAGAAATTCAAGTTATAAACTTACCAATTTCATTAGAAGATTTAGCTAAAGGTGCCAAAAAGAAATTCAAATTAAGTCGTAAAGGTCCAAATGGTACCAAAGAAGATAAAATAATGGAAGTTGATATTAAACCTGGTTGGAAAGAAGGAACAAAAATAACTTTTAAAAATGAAGGAGATTATACACTTTCTGGACGCCGTCAAACAATCCAATACGTTATTCAAGAAAAACCACATCCTTTTTACAAAAGAGATGGGAACGACTTGATATACACTCTGCCTATATCCTTCAAAGAATCATTACTAGGATTCAATAGAACGATTGAATCTGTCGATGGTAGAAAGATACCGCTATCAAGATCGTCTCCAATTCAACCTGCAAGTGAAAACGTCTATCCAGGTTTGGGTATGCCAATTTCTAAAAATCCTGGTCAAAGAGGAGATTTGAAAATTAAATACAAAATTGATTATCCAATATCACTATCTCAAGAACAGAAACAGGTTATTGCACAATTTTTTTAAAGCATAGAACCCTGCTTATAAGGGGCTTTTGTGTTTCACATTTATGATGATTCGTATTATTTGTCTGATGATTTTTTTTTTATAACTCATGATGTTTATAGATTTAAATTAATGTGAATATTAACATTCTGTATAAAAACTTAAATTGTGTAGAAACAAAGAAACTCAGTTACATTGACCTACTCTCAAAAAATACTGTCAACTCTAAATGAAGTTCAATTATACTAAAAATACAGGATTATATAAAATTTAAACCAATGCAAAGATCATACCCAAAATAGGCTACCTTAATTGAGAAGTTTATTTTTTAGATTTCTTCTTTTTTTCGCTTTCTTCTTCACCATCGTCAGCTTTTCTCTTCTTCTCTTTCTTTTCCTTTTTCTCTTTCTTTTCTTTTTTGTCCTTCTTCTCTTTCTTCTCTTTCTTTGTTGGTGAATCAGTGGTAACATCACCAACAGTAGTATCAGCAATAGAAACATCACCAACAGTGGTTTCAGCAGCTGGGGAATCTTTCATTTCAACTTCTTTTATCAATGGTTTGGAAGGAGTAGAAGCAGTTGGGGCTGGTTCAGTTTCATGAGAAATGTAACTCTTCTTCCAATCAGATGGAGTGTTTTCATTAGTTCTACCGAATTTATCTAATTTGCCATCAGCTTTTAATTGTTTTTTCTTTTGAGCAACTGGACCCAACCCCCATCTTCTTGGATATAAATCTCTTTCCATAATACATCTTTTGACTTTGGCAACAACACCATGATCACATGAAGCTAGATCAACAGTTGACATTTGCGCAATGGCAATAGCAATAGCTTCACCTTTGGTGGTGATTAAAACAACTTCATCATAAAGTTCAATACCTTCTTCATATCTCAATAAACCTGGAATCATTAATTTAGCACCATAACAGACGGCATTAACAGCTGAATCTTTAACAACAATTCTTTTATAACCTAATAATAAACCTTCTAATGGTTGAATAATTCTTCTTAAATATGATTCATCTCTAGTGTTATCATAAACCCATTGGGCGTCCAAGACATCATGTAAGGTAACCAAGTTATCATTCTCACTTAAAGCACCTGATCTAACACGACGTAATTCTTGCATATGACCACCAACACCTAATAACATACCTAAATGGACACATAAAGTTCTCATATAAGTACCGGCTTCACATGAAGCCCAGAAAACACCCAAACCTCTTTTATTATCAAATTCAATTAAATTAGAATCATAAATGGTACGGACTCTTAATTGTCTTTTAACGGCGGAAATTAAAGGTGGTCTTTGAAACAAAGCACCAGTCAAACTCTCTAAGCCTCTACCTAACTCTTTTTCATCTTTTAAAGCATCGTGTAATCTAACAATACAGACATATTCCTTACCAGCACCTTGTTGAGATTTAACTAATCTTGTAGCTCTATCAATACAAACAATTAAACAACCAGTAACTTTTGGATCTAAAGTACCAGAATGACCAGTCTTCTCACAACGCAAGATACGTTTAATCCAAGCAACGACCTCATGGGAAGATGGATTAGAAGGTTTATCCAAGTTAATAACACCTGAACTTATGTACGATTTCAAATCTCTTTTCAAAGGTGATGAACCTGCTGGGATTGGAGTATAATGACCACTTCTGACCAATAACTTGTCAAAGTTTTTCAAAAGTAATGGCCATTCAGAGGCATCTTGAGAAGGAGCAACGTTTTCAGGTTTGATGAACTGTTCGTCAGACATTTGAAGACGTATGAATTTGATGTGGTTATTAAAAGAATTTTATGTGTCTCTCTCGATGAGTTTATTAAAAAAATTTTAGATGAATTTTTTTCAATAAAGTTACCCGGATTTGATATTTCCAAAAATGGAAATAATTCCTGATTAGGGTGTATTCGTTACGCTATAGATTAATGATATAAAGCTATTTATTTCTATTCTATTTCGTTGAACTATAGCTTCAGCAGTTCTGCTATCTTCCCAATCAGTGCCTTTTTCAAGAATTGTTCTCTTGCAAGATTTCTAGTGTGCTTAAATATTTGTTAGTACTTCAATCTGTTAAAAAAGGAAGATATTATAAACTCACTTTCATGAAACTATTTAACGAGATCTTCCCGTTATCAAACGCTTTTGTCAATGCATAGATCGTATCTGAGATAGCCAAATCTTCAGCAACAAGGTTGTATAGCCTGTATTTTATTCGTTAGTAATGTAATTAATTGTCGATTTATCTGTTCCTACTTACTGATTATGAACAATAGTTTCTGCACATATAATCTCATCAATGTTCAAATCTCCAAACTCGTTAGCTTTTATGATTGTGTCATCAGCATGCTTTATTGATTCAACTAGGATGGCGCTATTCTGTTCCATCTGGGTATTTATCTTATCCAAATTATGAAATTCATATTCAAATATCTTATCGAATTTATCAATTGAGTGTTTAATTTGATTTATACTATTTTTAAACTTATTTAAATCTTCCGTCACCTCAACATTGTATAGTTTTTGTACTAACCCGTCAATCTCTTTCAATACGCCAACCCTTTTCAAATCCTCACCATCATTGTTCAAAACATCGTCCATTATATTAGGCTGTTCAATCATATGCTTGTGAACAGGTTGTTTTTGTTGAAATTCAAAGTTCGCCTTTCTTGATATTGGAGATTTAATAGTTTTCTTACGTAAATCCTCAGGCAATGGTGGTAACGGTGGAGGGCTCACAGGAGAGCCCCTACTTTCATTGGGAATTTGCTTTGGTGGTAATGCAGGAATAGCAGGTGATGGAGTATGAGAAAATGTAGATGGAGTAAAGGAAGTTGGGGAACTTTGGGAATATTGTTTTCCATTGTGTTGTTGTACTGGTTTGGCAAAAACAGGAGGTTCTAAGCTAAAAACTTTTGATAATTCCTGAGATAGTTCGACAATAGTTGACTTTGCTTCACCAGCATTTTGATTCCAATTAGCAAGATACGGATGATAGCATTTTCCACTGTTATCGACATAATTTCCAGGTTTTAGTATCATTTTCTCGGTAGGAACAACGTAAATGATTGGAGATACCAATGGATATTCATGAGGGATCCACATTTCAATTGGGATTTTATAAACTTTACCAGAAATTACACACGGAAGCGACCCGTATAGATTCAACAATAGCTTTGGTTCACCTAGCTCATTCATATAGACTCGAGTTCTGGGTTTCAGAGTAGGATATGACTGAAGTGTGATAGCAGAATCTTGATATGTAGTTCTGGGGTCAATGTATTCCTGTTAATATTGACTGTTAATAAGGTTATCCAGGGTATAATTTCAAATTTGTAGCGGAACATACTGCTTGAAGCACTCTGAAAAGCCATTGGAGTAGTTCATTAGGCAGTCCTTGCATTTTCTAGCTAATATGATGAATTGAGTAAGGTCTTGAAGGGTTTTTTTTGGATGAATTTTCCTTTTGAAATGAAATGTTGTTTGAGATTACGTAAATTTTACTTTCTTTTTTTGAGATTTTTCTGGTTGGCCTTTTAAAATCAAGCTGCTTTTTCATTAGAAAACATTCATTGCAATTCTCACAAATTACGTCCAATTCACTAAAATGTCTGGGTACGTTGTTACTTTTGTCTTTATCTAGTGGAATTCGAATTTCATTGGCTTAAAAGGCGGTCCCATTACTATTCTTCGAAAAGCTTTCCTCACTAACATTTCTTTATCAAAGTTATACCGTTCTTATCGCATTAGTTGTTGTTGTTGTTGCTTCTGCTGTTTTTTGGTTCATTGCTCCAAAAGAGAATCAAACGTGAGTTGTTCTTTAAGCTAGGTCTCAGTTTCTGCTACTAATATATATCGTTAAGCGTTTGGAGAAGTACTGTGATTTTGACATTGGCCATGGTTTATTTAATGTGGGCCATCACGTATTTGGGTATGTCTAAGTTGGTGTGCTTTGATTGTAATAGTATACTAATATTTTATTCCAGCACAACTTCATCCATTGGTCGTTCCTCGTCGCTCAGATTTAAGACCTGAATTTTCAGATTGATTCCCATTTAGTTCATTTAACATATTCTTTTTCAATCTATTTCTTTCTCAGGATTTAACTCGTTTACATCAGTTTTATCAAACCCCGATTGAGCTTTAATGATTACAAAAGGTTATAAATATTTCAAAACGCTCTTTGAAAGAGTTTAACTTACCCCGAAAAAAGGTAAACTAGAGAGGGTTGAGATGATAATATGCTCCATTTATCCATTTGTTGTTAATTGACGGTTTTTTCAGTTATTTAGTATTAATTTATTCATGTTGACATGCATAAGTAGAGTAGATTTCTGGTTAACGAATAAACTCGATTATTGTTTGTCAAAAAACGAATAAACCTAAAGTAAAGTAAAGTAAAAAAAAAAATATAATTAATAAAAAAGAACTCCGCGACGGGGAATTGAACCCCGGTCTACCATGTATTGCCAAAGCGACAAACGGTAATTCTAGCCACTAAACTATCACGGATTAACTGCTATTGGGCCTGGAAAGTATTGCAATAAAATAGTCTTGTAATAGGATAAAAGATTAAATCAAAATATACCCTTATTGTAAATCTCGATCATAAAGATTTCAAGTTTAGTATGGCTTTTGGTATCCAGTCTTCATTTGATTATAACGATAAAACAACCTGTATTTTAGAAAAAAATTTTTATAGGTCATATAAGATAATAATAGAAGTAATTATCACTATCAAAGCAGCAGCATTACAATTTACGGATATATTTCCATTCTAGGCAATAAACACCAAAGAAACTGATTAAGCCAGTAGTATACAGCTGAAACTCTTGTTGTTTTCCTCAAAAACACCCTTAACTTTTCCAAAACTCATACCAATTTGTAAATGAAGTACCCAGTTTTATTTTTCACAGTTCTTACTGCGCTTCCACTGGTATTTTCTTCTCCTTTAAATAATCCAATCCAATCAATCCTAAAATTGACTTCGTCTAGTCACGATCTTGTTGACTTAGCTCATTACAATTATTCTGTTGAAGCAAATCTGAGCACCACGACAATTGCCCAGCTTTTTACGTTGCATAAAGAGCTTGTTTCAATTCCTTCAGTGAGCTATAACGAAGAAAACATTGCCTTGAGTTTATCTTCATATTTGGAATCGAGAGGGTTGACAGTTGAACTACAAAAAGTTGCTAAAAAAAGATACAACGTTATAGCATACAAGGGGTCCAAGAATGATACTAAAGTGCTTGTCACTTCTCATATTGACACAGTTCCACCCTTTTTCCCATACAGTTTGAGTGAAGATGGTTCAAAGATTTATGGCCGTGGTTCTACCGATGCAAAAGGATCTGTTGCTTCTCAAGTGATTGCATATCTTGAATTATTGGATGAGTTAGAAGATGGACAAGTTAGTCTTTTGTTTGATGTTGGTGAAGAAAGTGGTGGTGATGGTTTCGAATATGCTGATAAAAATCTGGATTATCATTGGGATTCTATCATCTTTGGGGAACCTACTGAGTTGAAACTAGGTGTTGGTCATAAGGGAGTTTATTTTGGAGTAGTTAATGTGTATGGTAAGGCTAGTCATTCTGGATACCCAGAATTAGGTATTGATGCCAATAAGATATTAATCGAGTTTTTGCACAACTTGAATAGGAAAAAACTTCCTGCTGATAATCTACTAGGCTCTTCAAGCTTGAATATTGGACTTATTGAAGGCGGTATTGCTTCTAACGTTATTTCTGCCAAATCATCAGCTACTTTGGCTTTCAGAGTTGCTAGTTCTTTAAGTTTATTTAGGTCGATTGTTCAAGAGGCTATCGATGAAACTAAAGGAGGCGAGCACATTGAATTCTTAGAGAATTCTGCAAAGCTGAAACCTGTCTATTTCGATTATAAAGTTAAAGGATTTGAGAGTATTGTCTTAGGATATGGCACAGATGCATTCTTTTTACAGAGAAAACCAGTCAATCACAAGTTCTTGTATGGTCCTGGTAGCATTCATGTCGCCCACGGTGCTGGCGAATTTGTTTCCACTAACGATTTAATAGAAGCTGTTATAGGTTACAAGAAGTTGATTTTACATGCCCTGGGACTTTAAATTATGAAGAGAAAAATGTTGAAATACCCATTTGAGTATTTCCTTATTGACCATTTGTACAGAGATCATTGTAGTTAGCCGTATTACAAGAGTCTTTTATGTTTCTGATATTATTTTAATTGCAGGTTATTGTCTCCATGGAGTCTATTATGCAGTGAGTCCTATTATTGTTGGCTGGTGCAATGAAATGTTCAAAGAAGATAACCAATTGAGAGCTGCGACTATTAAGGATCCTTAAGCTTGCTTTCTGGGTTAATAAGTATTTCATTCACCACCCAATTACTTGATACTGATCACGCTTTGAGGTATGAAAAGGCAACCACTGCTGCTGTGATTCCAATGGTGTTATTGTTCTTCTACTTTTTTGTTATAGTGGCAGCATTTGATAGATATCAACCGAAAAAAAAAAGCTTATAGCAGAGATCAATATGGAAATGTGATTTCCATTCACAATTTCATTGAAAAAGAAACTGGACAAGCTTTAAAGGCATGAAGCCCTTTATACAAGGGAGTCGTTTTATACTTGTGATTAGAGAATTATAACCATAATAATCGTACTGTACTTTTCTAACTGTAATAGTTGACAATTAGCTTTGAATCAAAAATCATATCTGAATATTTTAATAAGGGTGACGGCTTCTCAATCCAAATAGCCTTAAAGTTCATCATATTCAAGCTTAACTTTTTTTCAAATCAATAGCGCTAGCTTCAAAAACTTCACAAAATATACGCCTAAACTCATAGAATATGGATCATATTCATTTTTGACGGAGTCTATTGTTTTCTGGATATAATAGCAACGACTTGTGCTTTAAATATGAAGGCGGATTGTATTCAATTACGCCTGTTGCACGATCAACATCATAAAAACCAGGTTCGGTTCCAAATGATTGATAGGTCATAGGATTAAGTATATATATATAAGTGTGTAATACTACAATACCTCTGTTGGAAATATGCCAGTACTTGTTTGATTTATTTTATCTATTTTTGAATATAAAATAATCTTTGATCTTGTAAATTATTGTTTTTATTGCCTGAGCTGCTCATTATTTTAATATTTATAACATCTTCATTAAAGATAAATATTTGAGTGTTTTTCTGTAAAAAACGTAATTAGTATATTATCTCTATAGACCGTTGTTCTTATCACTACTACTGGTTAATATTTCAAATCATGATGAATTTATAATTTATTCGGTCTATTTTAATAAACAGTGGCAGATTGTTATCGAGTCAAAAATTTCTTTTAAAGAGTTCAGGCTCTTTTAATTCCAGGACGTTAAAAGACATCATGAATTATGACATCAACTTTATCATTTTAGGAGCTACAAATGAAGCCATGAGTAACTAGTTTAACAATTCGCTAATATAATATGAACTACCTATAATCCTTCATGATGATTCTTTCTCATCAGTCAATGATTTTGCCTTCTGAGCACTTTCATCATCATTAACTATAGTGTCTTGGGTGGAGTAAATTTTTCTAATATATTCTCTTTTTCTATTCTGATATCTATCGAATGCCAATATAACAAAAAAGTGAAAAAACATAATAATGCAAGAAACCAGCACTCCAATGGAAGCCTTATCATATCTTGGAGCATAATCTGTATTGAATAATTGAGTGGTGAATGGAATCGCTATTAAACCTCCCAATAAATTCAATGATCCGATGGTCGCAGCTCTCAATTGGTTATCTTCTTTGCACAATTCATTGCACCAGCCAACAATAATAGGACTCACTGCATAATAGACTCCATGGAGACAATAACCTGCAATTAAAGTAATATCAGAAACATAAAAGACTCTTGTAATAACAGCTCCAACAACCCATAGCAGCTGCAAAATCAATGCAACTTCTATACGCCTTCCTAAGACATCAACGATGAAACCAGAAACAAGACAAGATAGAATCCCGACACCAGATATACCTGAGGGTATGTTGTTTCTATCATAGACATCGTATCCCAAAGCTTTCAAAACTACACCGAAATAACCTTGTAAGGTACCAGAAAAACTCCACAAAACCCATGTGATACCAAATAAATACCACTGGTAACTGGTAAAGACTCTTTTGAATGCACTTTTATCCAATTTGTTAACTCTTTCCTTCCCATCAACTTTGACTCTTTCTCGAGCAAAGTCTAATTCTTCTTGTGACAAATAAAATCTTGGTTTAGTATTTTCAGGCGTATCAGGAACCATCAATCCTAGAAAAGCAATTGGGAAAGTGATAATGGCATCAATGATAAACAACCATCTCCAACCAGCTAATCCACCTTTACCGTGCATTGTCTTTTGTAACCCAGATTGAATAATTCCGGAGAGTAAAACTCCAACAATACCAGCGGATGCAAAAATGGATGTTCTTTTTCCAAGTTCTTTTGACGTATACCATGAACCAAGAATATAATGGATAGCAGGCCATGCAGTTCCTTCACATAAACCTTGAAAGAATCTTAAGACTGCAACTGTTTTGAAGTTTTGTGCTTTATAGATGAAAAGACAGAAAAGGGCCCAGGCTATTTCTAAACATGGCAGCATTCTGGAGAACTTGACTTTTGTTAAGAACAAAGTACTGAAAAATCCAGATACACAGTAGGCAGACTGAAACAGTTGAGTAAGCCAGACATACTGTTCACCAGTAATACTCAGATCCTCTTTCATACCGGTTACATATGCACTGGATAGATTGGTAGCGTCCAAATAACGGGTGAAGTATGATAGACACACGTAAGTCATGATTGAAACGTCCAGCTTGAACACTAAAAATGTTTCAAACTTTGATTGACCTGGAGGAACCCAAAAGAAGAATTCTCTCTTTGGAGGCTTTGGTGGGTTCTCTCTCGAAAAGAACAACTCCAATGACTTTTTGAAAGGAATACTAGTCAGTGCATGCTCTTTCACCTCTGGATCGTTAATTTCTTTAATGGACTCATTTTGAATACTCAAGATGTCATCATGGCCATCAGTATATTCAACTTTTTTCTGGGACATGGCTTGTTGAAGTACCAGGAAGTGAACAATTGTCAATGAATCATGAAAGTGGGCTTTTTATATATGATCTACTTATAAGCTGTCTGATCTGATGATAAAAAAAAACCAAGAGCAAATGATATGCAAATTGTAAACGTTTTTGATTTTAGCTATCGGTTTTTCGGGAGTTCCCGGTCGGAGTTTGTAAGGCGTTCTAAAATTTCTGGTTTACCTTCTCAAACGTTGGAGTGTTTTGATAGGATCGCTGCTAATCTCGAATGGTTCAAATGCTTGAATAGGAAAGCACGCCAGCTCTTTGAAAATCACCAAGTCAAGTCTGCAAGTAAGAAGGTATTCCAAGAGACGATCCTAAGTCTTATCTCCTTTTCTCCTTCTTTATCATAGACGAGTAACACGCCTGCTAGAATCGCCGGTCTGTGATCTATGATCTGATTTATGACTTTATGATCTATGGGCCTGTAGTCTGTAATTTCAGGGTGTCTCTCATTTGTGCTGTGAAATGTTTCATACTAGCAGATTTCATTACTAATCTAAGTAACATTAAGAAGCATTCATTCCTCACCAATGGCATGATCTAGTTTCGCTATTGAGTAGAGAATCGACGTATTAAATTCGATGGTTAGTAATTACCGGAAATTCAAAAACTACACCTCAAAAACTATACAAAATATTTACTTTTTGAGTCTTTGTAAATATATCAGAACACATTATATTCCCACTTCCATTGACACAAATCCATACCAAAATGCAAGTAACTAAAGTAACAAAGCTCGATCCCTGTACCCAAAGTTATTTCTATGTTTAGCAAAAATATCACTGTTCAGCTAATCCCAATTCCTCACCATCTTCATATTCGTTCTCATCTTCATCGTCCTCCAAATCAACGGAATCAAAAACACTCTCTTTAGGATATCGCTTCATTGTTTCCCCGCCGTCTTTATCAAATAATGGCCCAATCTTACTGATCCATCTTGCTCTTTTCTCCAATAAAGATTTGATTGCTGAATTAGCAGCTATTTGTTGTGCTGATTGGGAATTTAGTTGTGCTTGTAATGAAGCTGGAACATGTGAACCGATCTTCTTCTTCTTGTTTTTTGGAACACGAATTTTTTTCAAGTACGCTTGATCCACTTGTTTATCTAGATCGTCTAAGATTGATAAATATTCTTGCCATGCTAATTGATTCTCCACAATAGGCTGCAATATTTTCTTAGATCTGTTGTTTCTCTTAGACACTGTTTTCAGCTCATTTTGTAATCTCCTTAATTCCGTTGAAACTTCATCGTCTTGTGGATTCAACCAATCAGGTTCTTGATCATCATCATTGCTATTCTTATCATCCTGATTAATGTTACTGTTGTTTGACAGATTCATGAATATCCCTATATATTTCAATTCTCTCTTTAACCTTTCCTCCAAAGATAAATAATCTGCATTAACACTTGAAACTTTCCAACCTTGTTGTTCTGGTAATGCGGTTGTACTAGCTTTTGGGTCCTCATCTTCATCAAGATCTTGGCTTGAATCTTCTCCTTTATCTTCCTTCATTATGGCTGATAATAATCTTGAAACTAATGGACCGCATGAAACTTGTTCAGTTTCTAGTACATCATCATTCAGTTCAGTTGATGAGCTTTTTGGAATGATCGAATCTTCTGAAATGGAATTTGGAGGAGGTGAATAATTTCCTGAATTTTCTTCTTCATTCCAGATATTTGAATACAGTGGACCTAAGTTTGGGATTAGATAGGGAGTTAGATTTGGATCATATGTCGAATCATTCAGAAGACTATCAGGAACAATAAACTTATTTTTTAAGAATTTTAAATCTTCTTCAGTGAAATTTCTATAAAAATTCTCAATGTAACTTTGAAAGGTTGCAAACTGGACTTGATTTGAAGGTTTACTTTTCGTGAAATCAATATCTGGTATTACCCCTGGTAGTTTTGATTTTAGATCATTTTTAGGATATGAAGCGACTCCATATTTCTTCTTGAGATAGTCATCCCCAAATTCTTGTAACCCACCATCTTCTTCTTGAAATAATCCCAATGCCTGAGCTGCAGCTGGCAAAGTTTGCGATGTTACAAATTCAGATTTGGGATTTTTCACACTTGGATCATTTTCAATCTGTGAAACACTTAATTTTCTTTTATGTGGTGATACTTTTGTGGTGATTATTGCCGATTCATCTAGCCTGTCATTAGCATCTGTAAATTCGTCTTTCTCATCTTCTCCGTCATCCCGTATTTCTTCCTGGCTATCATTTAATTGAGTTGTGTTGTCATCATTCATTATAAGATCACCATCATCATCTTTTGCCTCTGCCATTTCATTCTTTTGCTTTCTAATCTCTTCAACATCATGGGTTTCATCAACTTCATTCTCTCGTATCACACCAGCATCTTTTGATCCCAAACTTTCGTCCTCATTGTTCTCTTCATCTTCTCCATTTTGGTCCTCTTCGTCCTCCTCTTCATCATCATTGTCTAGCCTTCTAGAGATTTCCAGCAAATTTAACCCATCATGTTCCAGAACGATCTCCAGCTGGTCATTTAGTTTTACCAAACTCTTCCTCAATTGATCTAGTACACTCACTTCGGGTACTATATGTGTGGAATCTCCACTCAGAATTCCCAGGTGCTTATCGAATGATATATCTAAAGTATTAAGAATCTCCTCCAGAGTTAATGATGGAGATGATGATTTTGTAGTCTTTTTTCCTGGATTTTTTCCAGAGGTTGGTTCTTTGCTATACCTTCTTCTTCCTTGTCCACGAGGTGCCATCTTTCAATTAAATTTGGTGAAAATTGGTCTTATTTTAATTATAGTTCTAGAGTTTTTATGTCACTTTTTCCTGTTGTTCGTCGAGAAAAATAAACAAAAAATAACCCGCGAAAAAAAGCGTGGTGTTTGGATGGGTTACTTTTTTTTTTACTATGAAGGTTTTATTTTGTTTTATTTAAACTTTTTATATACAGAATTTGTTTTTTGATTCATTTTTATTGATTGAGTTTCAATGAGTCTGCATTTCTCTTTTGTTCAGTTTCAGCTAAAAGATCCAAAACTCCTCTTTCTTTGACTGGTGCGTCTTCAACCCTTCTCCATTCTTTAGGAAATTTCAAAGTTAATTTTTGTTTCTTTCTATTCTTGCTTCTGTTTAATCTTGCATTAGTATGACGAGTATCCAAAGGAATATCACTGAATTCATCTTCCAATTCTTTTGACTCCTTCAATAAGGAGTTCAAAGTGTCAGATAAAAATCTTGTGTTTTGTAATGGTTCTTCGAATCTATCAGTTGCAATTTTGAAAATATCTTTGATATGGTCGTATCTTGTACCAGCTAATACTTTGAACTTGTGACTTTCTTTCTCATTCAATCCTAAGTCTGAAACCTTTACGGTCAATACCACTTTTCTATTAGCTTCGTAATCTTCTTCACCAACGTAACTAGTGTATTTGTATGTTACTGGTTTCCCTTGTGGCCTAATGTATTCTTGACGATATTTAGCTAAATGCGGCATTTCATAAGCTGCAATTCTATTGTATTCTCTCTGTTCTCTATGTTCTCTGATGATTTCTTGAGCAGATTCAGGATATTCATCAAATTGGAATGGTTGTGGAGTATGATCGTCTTCGAATTTAACACCAGCAATTTCGTGAGCACCAACTTCACCTTTATAGTAAAGAGTTCTAATGTCCTTTGCAGAGACCCCAGTATGTTTGGAGGTTGTTAACAGGGCAGCTAATTCGTCGTTATCATGCTTGAATTTCCCTCCAAGAATATATCTTCTTGTCTTCGATAGTCTCAAGATCTCTTCAGGAGCCAAAGATAACCATTCTTTTGGGTTTAAAGCAATATTACTTTGAGGTTTTTGCAGAAGTCTTGAAGATTGGGAGAACCTTCTGAAAAATAGCTTTGAAGACATTTTTAGATGCTTTTTTAGCTTGTTTTGTAATGGGTTTTTGACCTTTTCGACTTTTTTTTCTTCACATTTTTTGGAATAAGAAAAAACCCGCGAATATTACTATTTAGAGATATTACCTTATTTGGGTACTTCAACCAAATACATTTTAGAGCTTCACTATACAAATACCTAAGATACTCAAACGCTAAATAAGTTAAATAGAAAATGATCGAGATTTAACAGTTCAGTGTAAAAAAAATTAGAAAAGCCAAAATCTCTTCAAGACAAAATATCGTTTTTTCAGAGAGCCTTAAATTCAATACAAGTCTCTTTGATACACTTGATCTTCTCAAATCTCATATTACCAGAATCCCTAGGCAATAACTTGTTTCGATTTTTAACATTAACCTTATAAAATGAGAATATGACTCCAGTCTACAAGTTTGTCAGGCAATCTAGTGAATCTGTCGTTTAAGAGCTCCCTATGAAACAAAAGTTGTACTCTATATCATCCTCATCTCTACTTGACTCATATTAACTAACGAGAACGTTCTTTGGGTCACGTATAGTCGTGTTCAGCGAATATTCTGTGAGATGAGTATAGCCCTTAAATGGATTTCCCATCAAGTTTATTAACTTTTCCTCGTAATTTCTCGAGTTTCCCAGCAAAAATCGCTTCATTTCCATTCAGCTTCTTTATTAACCTTTTGATTATAATACTTCCTTAGCATTGGTCATCTTCGACTCACGTTCTTTTTGAAGTATAATCCAAATGGGTTTTCATTAGTTACATGTAAAAATAAGCATAGACCTTTTTAACATAGAAAAGGTTTAGGTCATTTCAATGCAATATTGCCTCTAAGTCTAGGGTGAAAACTAGAGAGTTTTCATAGAAAGTTTGGCTACTTTTTTATTGCTGATATTCAAGATAGGTGATTTAGGGTTATAACGGCTATCTTTATCGATTCTCTCAAATTTCGTCACTAGTAAATATTGGCTTTCCAGTGAGGATGGCTAGATCACAATTTGTTATACCAAGAAAACTATACAATTTAATGCTTATAAAATAAAGTTATCTCGATTATTTCCTTTTGGAGCATAATTCTTGATTTGTGTGTTTTCCACAATAAATTAAAAGTTCATCATGAAAACACTTAAAAACTAAACGATTCAGTTGAATTTGAGCAAATAACGACTTGATGAAAGCAATGACCTTACAAACCCACAAAAGGCTCAAAAATATCCAATCGAAGATTATATAAAGATGAAGGGACTCGATTATTAGTAATCACGCTCTCTTTGTGATTATATTAACAAATAGCGATTGTATCAGAATTACAATTCAATTAAACCACAAAGCATGTTATAAGAACACTAAAACACAGATCCAATATAAAAAACATGATATAATACAAAAGCATAGCGAAGTGAACAACAAAGAGAACAATAAAGAGGGCAATGGAAGACAAAAAAATATCAATTGATGCTGACATCACCTTCGGCAGTTGATTTTCTCTTTTTGTTTTTCTTCTTCTTCTTCTCCTTATCATTAGAATCGTCTACTCTTTTTTTTGATTTTTCCTTAACAAGATATGCAGGAATAGGGACAGGGGCAGGGTTTGCACCAATGACGGTGACGTCTTCACCATTTTTCTTAGCTTCGAGATATTTCTCTTTTACGACGTGATATTTGTCCAGTTCTTGGACATAAGCAGCCTTCCACAAGTCTTTTTCCTGTTCGCTAAGTTCGTTCCATTTTTTGGAAATCTCTTGGGTGATTTCAGTAGAGGACAATGGAGCGAGGCCTTTTTCTTCACGGTCTTCTTTCAAGTTCTGACGAAGATATGAAGAGTAGGCAAAGAAAACCGTAAGTGGTTTCTTTGGAGCGTTTGGATCCTTCTCAACTTTTTTCTTAGTAGCTTTTGCAATTTCGCCATTACTGATGATTGGGATTTGTTGAGGTTGAGCAATCTGATTAGGTAGAGATGATACATAGACATCAGCAGCAGCGATTTGATGTGCACCAACAGACACGTTAGTTGAGGCTGCGGTAAGCAATCTGAGTGACTCTGCAAGTTTTGCGTAGACGGTGGTTGCGTCCTCGTCGTGGGTGGAAGCAGCGTTGTAAAAGTCTACAACGGCAGCAGAGGCTTCATTGGCGGCCTTGGAGAGCTCATAGAGAGACGAGACAAGCTGGAAAAGGCGCTCAAGTTAGTACTAAATGATTGCAAGGAAGAATTGGCTGAACACTCACTGAGTCCTTAGCGACTTTCAATTGTTGCGACATTTTTTAGCTTAGCTGGGTGAGTTTGTACTAAGTGCTGGGGGTTTTCGTGCTGGGAGGAGGATTGTAGAAGGAAAGATTTTTTTCGAGGGGGAACGCGCTCTTTTAAAAAGGAGGCGGTAGGGGGTGGTGCAGCCACTGGTGTTTACTCCAAGTTGTCCACGAGCGCCCCCTGCCGGCGGGGCGCCTCCTTATTGGCTAGCCACCCGACGCTTTTTTGCGTTCCTCCGTCCGGCTTTAACTACGTAGAACTCCGGCTCGCGCTCAGTAAAAATTAAATAAAACGTCATTGATCATCACCCATTAATAAATAGCCATTGTGTGTTCTTTTCCACTCATGCAGTTGTTTTAGCAACCCTTTTTCTCTTGTTTCTTTTCTCTTGTTTCTTTACTTTTGTTTCTTTTCTATAAAGTATGTATGTCCCTTTTTTGAACCTTTTTTGCATCTTTTGTAGCATTTTTCTGTAGCCTTTTCCTGTAGCGTCTCTTATCGCTTATAGCACATATCTATATAGCTTCATGTGTCATTGTCATTGTCCTTCTTTTTCTCTTTCAAAACGTCAATCTCTAGTTTGATTATAGATAATTCATCTTTGTAGCCTAGCCCCCATTTAGGTCTGATATTTAATCTTCTTTTCCTTTTCTTCCCTTCCCTAGCCTCATTCTCCAAATCTTGTACACTCTTATAATTCAAGAAAAACTCTTCAAAATTAACATCCAATGTATCCAAAATCTCAGATTTAGTGATTTTTGAATCACTAGGTTTGATGCATTTCAAACTTACCTTGAGCTTATATTTATTTATCACATTTTTTTTGACGGAGTCATCATTACCATTAATTTGAAATAACCCTATCCCAATGGATCGATCATTAGATTTTTTATTCCGCATTAAATCAAATTCAATCTCAATCTCAAACAAGTTTTTATCAAGCCTTGCATCGTCTTCCTCTTTACTCTCTTCTTTGAATTCGTCTCTAATATCATTCATTTTCAGATAATCAAGGAAGAAATCCATAGTCTTCCATCTAAGTAACTCTTTCTTATTAATCTCCAAATCAACACTTTCATTATTATTAAGTCCACTACCAAATACATCCATCCCATATCTCTCAAAAAAATCCTCTTTTTCCAAATACTTAAAGTCCCTTGACACATTCTTTGTTATAAATTCATCATCAATCTTAAAGTTTGAGAAAAAAATTGGTGGCTTGATTGAGATCATTGTACCTGAGGAGGCCGTAGCTATCAAATTGTAATTCCTTTTTTTAACCATACTCTTTCTTTCACTGCCTGTATTGTCAGATTCTGAATGGATTGGAGTTATATCAATAATTGATTCTGATCTTTCTCTTTTCTTAGATGACCTAGAAGCTGATGATTTATGAGCTTTCAAGGTACCAGGAGGACTTGTATTGATAAAAGAATGAGTTGACATTGATGTCGGTGTTGTGTTCAAATTCTGCTCAGTTTGATAATCTTGACATTGTTGTATTCGATGGTTTTGCTGTAATTGAGGAATTGAAGTTGTCAAAGACGTGAGATTCACGTGAGGTAAGCTCTGAGCAGATGCTGGCTTAAACTTGAATAGCTTGATATTGGAGATCGAAGGCAACTTGATTTTCTTCTGTTGTAGTTGATGTGATTGTAGTAATTGCAGTTGTTGATGCCCCCAATAATTTTCATTAGAAGGTAAAGTAGTAGTACTAGAATTCCTAGACGAAGGTAAAGTAGTGGTACTGGAATTTCTAGAAGAAATGAAGGACGAGCTTCCAACAGAAGGAGAACTATCAGCATATTGAAATTGGTCAATCATCTGGTTGTTGGTGTGGTAGAGAGGAGCATAATACTGAGGTTGCTGAGAGTATCCTTCTTGGTTAACGTGGATTGATTGGTTAGGCTGCACTTGTTGCACTTGGAAATGGAAGTTGTTGTATGGGTTGAGTGGCAGGTTTTGTAGGGATTGATAAGGCGTCATTACTCATTAGAACCCCAGAAAAGATGGATATTTCCTTGCGCAAAAGTTACAATTTATAGTTACTGAGTCTCTTCTATACTACCAAAAGTAAAGTTAAAACTTCTAGCCTCTTTATGTAGAATTTTGCCAAATCATTCTGTAAGTTTTTTCATAAGTTCAGACTTTTCCAATTGGCCTCAGTTATGCGATCAAAAATGCAGACGCATGCAAAATTTGCAGTGCTTATCTTAAAGGTTTTTGATCTGCTTTTATTATTATTTCATTATTCTTTGATGGTTTTATTGTTCAATTCGTTCACCATCAGCATTCATTATCCATTGTTCATCTAGTAGTAATGAGGAGACACTCTGTTCTTTGAAGAGTTATTTCGATTTCTATTGGGAACTACTGAGGACGCACATAGTGCATACTCTCTTTAAACTCATTAAGATAACATAGTCCCATGCAACAACAATCAATTCCTGTAATCGCGAGATCTATCGATCGCAGTTAATACGAAAAATGTGTTCAAAAGTGTCTCCGGTGTCCCATTTTTTTGCTATTTCTACTATCCAGTTATCATTAATGAACATCTCGAACTGGCCATTAACTTGTACGAACCGTTAATCGCTGGCTCTTTGTAGAGTGTCTGGTCTACAGTTTCTTAATTTGGACAAACCGGTATTAGGTTCAGCCGGCTTTCAAAAATACAACCACGATTTTCGTCGAAGTCTAGACAGTAGAGGTCTCCAGATTTCAAGTCATGGAAAACTTTAGATTTATGTTGAGAAAATACGGTATGTAACTGTATTAGAATGGTTCTCGGTCTTTTTAATTATTAATTACCAATCACCATCAGTTTGACAGTTGACAATTTAAAAATTCACACCACACATCAGGTAACAGGTAACAGGTAACAGGCGACCAAACTGATCAATCAATAAAGACATGCATACTGCAGGCTGCGTGTTTGTATTGATCCCATGTTAAACAATCTGGCTATCAAATATTACTTATCGTAACTCATAACTAGTCAATCAGACTCCCCTTTTCAATTAGATCGACAACAAACGTGTCACAGAACCTTATTTGTATCTAAACGCAGACCATGACATTGCAGTGAGCTAGAATTATAACTCTAATATAAGATAACATCCAGTTAAGATCACTAAACTATTAGCAACACACTTCAATCTACAACTTCTACATAACAATTCATAGACAGCTGTTATCGTAATACACCTTACCTCAGTAAAACAACAATCTGCGCCCGCACCAGTTACAGCTACTACTCAACCTTAAGGTTCACCGATTGGATCATTTACAGCCCTGAAAGGCCAGTGCATGTGCTCGTTTACAAAGGAAGTTGCCGCTTTTTGTGCTACGGTGCAGCCGTGAGATCTGGTATCTTGGCTGAGTTTTAGTTCTCGGATGCCTCTTTGACAGGAATTGTTACTTTTGTTAGAAATTTTACAAAATAATTTGTTTGATCAAAGCGATGTCAGATGTGGTGACTCCCTATTTAAAGTATGTCTCGGTTCTGGGCATATTTCAGTGTTCACTTCACTGTCAAGATACAAACTTGTTTCAGGGATCTACGACTTTAGACTAAGACGAGAATGGTCCCGTCAATATTTAATAATGGAAAACGTACCCATATGATCAGCCTTAGTCATCCTTGATAAGCGTTCAAACCATCCTGCTTGGCCTTATAAAACACATATCACCTGGTTTTCAGTTCTCAGCACACGAGCAACAACCGGGTCTATGCGCTTTAGCTATTGGTCTTTTGAACAATAGACATCTATACATCAACTTACACCTCGGCATATCGCTTACATTTTCGAATTTGTGTCAGACACTACCTCTTACTAGTATGAGCTGGTCTGAGTAAAGACAACGCTTATTTTCATTGACCTTGCAAGGGAGCATGGAAGAAAGTGTGTATGTACGTATGATAGTAACTAGTAGGGCTTTATGATGCTTCAAGTCCGATCTTGTTATTTAATCTAAAATTGAAACATTGGCATATTAGATTTGGCATCATCCAAAGTATAAAGCCAACACTTTAATTAAATAGGGTTCGAACCTTTTTTTGATGCATAAATGGCATCTTCCCCTTAAATTACATAATCAGTATCAGCTATCGGGGTATTTTCAATTCTCATTCCCATTCGACACCATCCAAATGATATTTCAATAATCAATATTATTGTAGATAGGCTTGTACATTGGATAGATCTAGAATTACTACCAAACTAAAACAATTTCAAAAAAAATATGCATTCGTAAAAGTCATAACACATAAAACATCATAGCAAAGATTAATACTAGCGACAGATAAAAGAAATTCATATTTTAGAACCTCTATAGCCAAACTTAGAAAACGTAGTTTAATATAATAAAAGCATTAACTTTATTTTTATTCTTATTTTTATTTTTCAGTCTCTTCGTCCTCATCCTCCTCAATCGTGGTTATTGGAGTCATAGGTCCTCTCATACCACCATCACTTATCCCAATAGTACTAAAAATGCTTGAGGTGACAGTAGCTTCATTTGAATCATTGAGGTTGCTTTTCATAGAGGCGGTATTCAATTTTATGCTTCCTGATGTTCTAACAGTATCGGTCGAGTTCAGTGAAGAGACTCTTGACCTGAAAGCTTTTGTCACTGATGAGGACGGGGTTTTCAATGTGCCGGGGTTCAAAATTGAAGAGTTAGATAATGAATTGAGAGTTTCATAGTTGTAGATTTCTTCTTCTTCCTCTTCTGTTGGGAAAAAATTAAGGGTGGGATTTGAATATAATTCGGATTCATCATCATCATTATATGAGGTGGATTCAAGAGATGAGGCTTGATCAATTGGGATATCTTCATCTTCTGTCTCACTGTATTGTTCTTTTTGCTCTTGTTGTTCTTGTTGCTCTTGTTGTTCTTGTTGTTCTTGTTGTCCTTGCTGTCCAAAATCATGATGTTGTTGTTCTTGTTCAAAGATATATTTATTTAATATTGATGATTTGTGTGGTAATACTGATGAGCTAGGAAGAGATTTTAAAGTCTCCGGTATAACTTTGGACTTTTTCTTTTCAAGTGTAGTCATCCAATAGATAGATCTAATTATGATGGAATATGTCAATATCCCCAATATCAACCCAGTAATACACATCACGTTTATAAATCTTATCCATTCAACTAGTAGTTTGAAATGTACTAGTCCACTTTCAGCTGTGATAACATTTTCTACCTTAGTATTGAACAACAAACCCAACCAAAAGTTCACGAATTGACGAGTATTATAATCCAAAATCTGGATAAAAAGATTGAAAGGCTCAAATATTAAACTAACAATGAATCGTAAAGTCACATAAACAACCCATACAGCTCCAAACCCCACTTTGAATACAAAATTGAAAAATTTAGAAACAATTGTATAGATAAAGGGGAACGAATGCAGCTTTAACACGTTTATAATAGACTGTACTATAACGAACAGAAACCCAATCAATAGCCTTATCCCATAGACAAACTGTGTCCACAACGGTTCCATGTCCAGTTTTTTCACTATGCCAGCATTGAAATATGACATTTTATCGACCATGAAACAAAAAACGACGCTACACCTCACAGAAAGCCAAGGCAAAGGTGGTAGATTATGAAATAAGGTTGTTTTCATGAAGAATGCCCTAACTAATTTTGTTTACGCTTTGGATTTTTACACGACAAGTTCGCGGAGAGATTTACGTAATTTTTGTTTTTTTGATTAAAAATTTTTCTTTTATTTATTTAAAACTTTTAATGAAAAGCATTTTTTTTTACTTTTTTAATGAAAGAAAAAACAATTTGATGAGATCGTATTTGCAAAAGAGGTCAAGTTGAGTTGAGTCGAGTACTTGAAGATCTGAAGTGAATAAGGATATCCTCTTGTGATCGTTAATACTCTGCTCTTCTTTTTGAATCTCGTGATTGACTTTTAATTAGTTATAGCTGTATAGTCCTACTCCTATTCTGCCCCATTTTCTTTATTCTTCAGTGGATCTATGGGTTCTGTTACGGAGAAGATCAAGCCTTTCAATGCCTAGCCCAACATTTTGATACGATACCGGGCTCAGGTTTCATTGATTGGATCGTGGTTATAGATCTCATAGAATTAATTTTTAATTTGCACTATTTGAACTTGAATTGTGTATGAGGTTTACAATCTACATTTTTTTTATATATATTTTTGTCAATCTATGATAGAAATACACAAAAACACCTAGACAAACATAAAGCCAACAAATTTGTAGCCAACGAAAATGAGAGTACTAATTAGCACGACATTACAGTTCTTTTTATTGCCTTACGTCGAGATGGACGAGATGGGAGTTTTATCTTTCATAATTCGGTGAGTATTCATGCCAATTTGCGTAATTTCTGTCACTTTTATTACCACATTGGAACAATTCCGCGATTTTTTATGACAATTTTGCGAAAATATATCTTTTTCGTAATTTGCCATTTTTGTTAAGAAAAGCGCAAATTGAACTTTTGTTGATAAAAAAGTGTTGGAAGATTTCATTTCTTTCCTTTTTTTGATGAGAAATCTGTTCAATTTGACTAGAAGATTTACAATTCATTCAATCAGAACTTACTCAAAGATGTCTGAGCCAGATTTCAAGCCATTATTCCAAAAGTACGTTCTCTTTTTTTTTTTAGCTCTTGAGTATAATTTCTTTATCAACCGACAATACTAACAGTCTGTAATAGAATCGATGAATTAAAACCACAATTCATCAACAGATTACGTGAAATCATTGAGATTCCAGGTGTTTCTGGCGATGAGTCTTTAAGACCACAAGTCATCAAGACTGCCCATTATTTAAAGGCTCAATTGGAAGAATTAGGCGCTGAAGATATCGAATTAAGAGAACTGGGTACTCAACCTCCTCCGGTTGCTAATCCAAACTTACAGTTACCTCCAGTCGTTCTTTCAAGATTTGGCAAGGATCCAAAAAAAAAAACTGTTTTAGTTTATGGCCATTATGACGTTCAACCTGCATCTCTGGAAGATGGTTGGAATAGTGATCCTTTTAAATTGGTTCAAAAGGGTGATGTTCTATATGGTAGAGGTTCAAGTGATGATAAAGGTCCTGTTGTTGGCTGGTTGAACTCAATTCAAGCCCACAGAGAATTAGGATTAGAATTACCAGTTAATTTAATTACTGTTTTCGAAGGGATGGAGGAATCTGGCTCTTTAGGTTTAGATGAGTTGATTGCTAAGGAAGCTAATGGTTATTTCAAAGGTGTTGATGCTGTTACTATCAGTGATAACTACTGGTTAGGTACCACAAAACCTGTTTTAACTTATGGTTTAAGAGGGGTGAACTATTATCAAATTGTTGTTAAGGGTCCTCAGTCTGATTTACATTCAGGTTTATTTGGTGGTATTGTTGCTGAACCAATGACTGATTTGGTTAAACTATTAGCCGGTCTAGTTGACACTAGAGGGAAAATTTTGATCAAAGGTATTGATGAGCAAGTTGCTCCATTAACAGAAAAAGAGAATAAATTATATGATGATATTGAATTTGATGTTGAAGTCTTGAATCAAGCTACTGGTTCCGACACTGCTTTATACAAAGATAAAAAATCAATTTTACAACACAGATGGAGATATCCCTCATTATCAATCCACGGGATTGAAGGCGCCTTTTCAGAACCTGGTGCCAAAACCGTTATCCCTGCAAAAGTTAAAGGTAAATTTTCAATTAGAACTGTTCCAGATATTTCAAGTGAGAAATTGACCCAATTGATTAAAGAGCATGTTGAGAAAGAATTCAAACTTTTGGATTCACCAAACACACTTGAAGTTGAATTAATTCATGATGGTGATTATTGGTTAAGTGATCCATTTAACGATAACTTCACTGCTGCAAAAAAAGCCACCAAGGCTGTTTGGGGTGTTGAACCTGACTTAACTAGAGAAGGTGGCTCTATCCCAATTACTTTGATATTCGAAAATGAATTGAAAACTTCAGTTTTGTTATTGCCACTTGGTAGAGGAGATGATGGTGCACATTCAACCAATGAGAAATTGGACGTTAGTAATTATATTGAAGGTGTCAAGACTTTGTCTGCCTATTTACATTATTATGCTTTGGGTAATTGAGATTATTTAATATATTTATTTGTGTTGAATACAGAATTTTAAATAATAATGTTTATGTGACCTAAAGCATTTTTCTGTATTGTTTTGAGTAGAAAGAACTAACCAATATTGTATTTTCTTTCTCTTAGTTGAGATGCTATTAAATTTTGATTGTTTGAATTTTTCGTGTAACTGATAAGCTTATACATCGCTAATTACAATTTCAACTTTTTGTAGAAATGACTGGTATCACAGTTCAAGTTTTCGGAACATAAGACTTTTCTCCATCACTTCATTATAAACAAAACACGAGATAAAACACAGAGCAAAACTTCAACAAAATGACAAAGCTACAATACATCTCAATGACAACACTCAGACCTGTAACATATAACCTCCTCAAACGTTACAATTCTCTCCCTTTCAAAGCAAAGTCGCTATTGTTACTAACGACCCCACAAAACCTCGAAACAACAACACAGATCAACCAACTATCAACTTCAACACCGGATTTGCAGATCGTGAACATTACATTAGACTCTAATTTGGACAACAGTGTTTCTGAACTATGGCTTTCCAAAAGAATTGAGGTCAAAAGCTATGAAGAATACCGTGAACCTGAGAATTCAAGAAACTGGTGCATACAGAAGGCCAAGCTAGAACTTCAATTTCTTAACCATAAAGCAAATTTGACTATATCAAACTCAACTTTATTCCACAATGGGAAACCGTTCTCAATGTTTTTCATTGATAAGAATATTTGTGAATCCTCTTTCAAGAACCTTTCGTCATTATCATTAGCACTACCATTATCGATTACACCAAAATCACATCAGCATAACCTGAAACAATTAACCCCAATATCTTCTAAGCCACTAACAATTACGAAATCTGCGGGAAATCTAATTTTGAGGCTCAATAATCAGAGTGCATCTGCATTTCTGATTAAATCATTACAGACTTCTGAATTAGGTCAAAAACAGGTTCCTGTGTTTGCAAAAATTAAAACCCACCATGCTCTTGGTGACATAAGAGAGAACACATATAAAATCATTGCAGGGGGAGGCGAATGGGGCCCGAAGTCAGATGCGTTAGTATTAGAAGACATGAGATTATTTGAAAAGGAGTTTCCATCAGAGGTTGAGTTTCAGTATGTTGATTTGGACAATATCAACGTTTTTGAGCCAGATAAAAAAGTCTTCTATCTTGAGAATGTCATTGAAGAAAGGAGTTCTGTTCGAAGTTTGCAAGGGGGAAAAGAAGAAGTACTGGAAGGGGTATTTGGATTTGGATCTATAGACGGATTTGAGTTTGATGGTGTTAATTACAAGACACTTGGAGAGACACTAACTTTTGATGTTGGGCATTGACTATTTATTTATCTATCTATCAACTGATTTATTCATTTATTAATTTATCTGTCTATTTACCGTCGCTTGTAGTAATCTATCTATAGGTCAAATCTTTCTTATTTACTACCACAATTAAACCAGTCATGATAAATTGCAAAAAAAATTCCGATGCGGGGAGTCGAACCCCGGTCTGCTCGGTGAAAGCGAACCGTGCTAGCCGTTACACTACATCGGATTTTAATAATACTTAGTGACTAACTGTTTTATACATCAAGCTTAATTAATAAACTATAATAAGAGAATAGTATTCTTAAACGTAGTGAAAATACTATTCTTTGAAGTGAGAAACGTTTTTCCTAAAAGGAGTCATTCCAAGTTTCTAAAGATCAAGCATCAAATTAATCTACTGTCATGGAAAATCACCATTTTCCATGGAAAAGAGTCAAATCATCAATTAATTTCCCGGCTTTTCAAAACAAACATAATTACTTTCTCTAAAGCCTTCAGAAATTCAAGATGGAGGTGAGATCTTCTGTGATAGAGAGTCAGAATGACCGGCCAAAGAAGAAGCAACGCATGTCTGTTGTTTGTACAAATTGCAAAACTAGAAAAATCAAATGTGATAGAACAAGACCTGCTTGTACAAACTGTATCAAATGCAATGTTGCACACCTCTGTCAATATGAAGCACCACACTGGTTAAGTAGAGTCTCGTCTCCTAAAAAAAAAGTTTCTTCAGAGGACCAACAGTCTTCTGCAATGACTGATAAGCCAATCGTTGATCCACGAGAAGAAATCAAGAGACTGAAAGCTATTATTGATGGCATGAAGAGTGATTTCACCCATTTTTCGAATTCACAACTAAATACAGCTGAAAATGAAAATAATGATAGGGTTAATTTTTATGAATTATATGATGCTTTAATCATCAAAAGATCTGGTATGATTGAACATAAGCCGTTGTCGTCCATTGCTCTCGAGATAAATGATCAGTATTATATGATCATGTTAGGTTACGGGAATCTTTGTGATATCTACTACAGGGCTCAGACCGGTATAAAGAGAAAACTGGAAAACAAAAAAGAGCGACTCGATGGATCGTTGATTTGCTTTTTACAATTACTTGGAGAATTTGATCTTCCAGAAATTCAGCAGATTATGGATTTTTTCATTAAACAGAGAATTCCAAAATGTTATTCTGAGAATTCAATGTTCCCAAACTTAAACATTGAGTTTCCATCAAGTACTGAAATGATAAAATTAAAAATTGAAGCTGCTTTACCAGTAAAAAGAATTGTTAAAGCCTATCTGCAAAGATTTTACAAGTACATCTACCCATTCTTTCCATATATCAGCCAAACAATGTTTAATGAACGGATACTTAATAGTATTTTAACGAGTCCAAATGATGATGCTCCTACAGTTATTATAACTGAGGATAAATTTGATTTTGGCTTACTTTCCATCTTATTAATTATCATGAGAATAACATATGTCTCATTGCCTACAGGGAAGTCATCAGATCTTGAAATTCTACAACTACAACAATGTCCAGCTGGTCCAGAGTTCATTTCTTTAGCATTAGCCTCTCTTTCTTTATTCAAAGTGCTAAGAAAGGCAAAATTGACAATCATTCAAGCATTATTATACCTCAAGGTCTATTACAGTTATTCTCCAGAAGATAGTGATGGAACAGCGTTAAGTCAATCACAAGTTCTTAATGGGATGATTATCCAGTCTTCTTTCACAATGGGACTTAATAGGGATCCAGCTCATCACCTTCAGATTGCTCATGATGTCCACCTTTCGAATTTTTGGAGAAGGGTCTGGTTTGGAATATTAGAAATTGATAGAACTATCACAATATTAGCTGGTCATTGTCCGTCAATTCAGAATAATCAAATATATAACGTTGAATTCCCAAAATTAACATCAAATGATCCTCTAATTGAACACGAAATACTCAGTGATTTGAAAAACTCTCAACAATTATTGAACACTTATTCATTATTGTCAAATTTGGTTAACAATGTTGCTACAGGTTCAAGAGTTGCCGATATTGATATGGCTTTGAGAAAAATGATATCATATACTAATATAAACTATTCATTAGAAGATTTAGAGCCTTTGAAAGACATGGTTGAAGAAACCAGGATCAGGGTCAGTTTCAGAAATACTAGAAGACTTCAATATCAACTACAAACTAAAGCGTTATGCTTAACCATATATCAAAACCTTGGATTATACTATGAATCAAAACACCGTGACATAAATTTGACAAAACTGAAAAAATATCGTGATTTATCATCTAAGAAAACATTAGAACTAACAAACATAATTTATCTGTTTCTGAAGACTCAGTATTCTGAGTATATTGATTCAAACCATCTTTTGTTCCTCAACGTTTTCGTCCAAAACACATATCAAAGAATATTCAACAATTACGTTTCATTATTATCAAGACTATACCATACGACAGATTTGGTTTCTCGTGGTGTTATACCGGGGGATTCACTGGTCAAATGCATAGATGCATACACCTCAACTTTATTCACCATTTCTGCGGGGCTGAATACATTGATATTGGACAAGATGGGAAGAAGCTATTACCAAATATTCAAACAATGTTACAAGCATAAATTTATCCTTCGAAGTATGAAGAAAGATGGGTTCAAATGTATAAGAGATACATTGGAATTTTTGTCTGAGAAGTATTCTGGTGATCCGGGTGCCAGAATAAGACTATTGGGATTTGTTCAATTGAAAACAAACCCTGAGGATATGTTAAATGTGTTGGATAATTTAAACTATTACCTTTACATTGATCCAAGTGAGATAGAAAAGGCAAAAGACGAATATGATAACTGTTTAATCCTAAAAGATCCTGAACTGAACAGAAAAAATGTTATTTGGGAGAATGGCTTTGGTGTTAAACATTCTCCTGCAAATAATGCGACTAGTGGCACTGTTGGTCCTTTGGCTGAATCAGAAAGCAATTATGGCTCTTTGTATTCGTCTTTGATCAGCTTAGACCAGTTACTAAATGATGATCTGTTTAATTTCGCTTCTTTTGATCCCAGTATAAATGAAGATTCAGACTGTTTATTTTGATTAAAATGTTGGGATTAGTCACGATATATTGTTGTAAAAGTAATAGTTTTTACGATTTATAGTAAGAAAACCAATCATAACGACATCCATAAAAATAATAAATTATAAACACAAAATAAACATAGTCAATGTCGGAACAAATCACCACATATCGTGACTGTTATCTTCTGGCTTTAAATGCTCCACAACATAGTCATAATCAAACATCTTAACATTATCTAACTTCTTGCCATTCTCATCAAAAAATTTATTTTTTTCGTTAATTTTAATTTTTTTGAAATATTCACTCTTATTATATTCATCATAACTTTCTCTCTTTACCCCATTTTCAGTGTTGAGATCAGATTCTGTCTTAATACCAGGTGCAGTCGCAACTCTAGATTCAGTTTTAACAACAACATTTTTCGAATCAGGAGGTGGAGTTAGTGCGCTTTCAAATTGTTCAGAATCATCAACAAATAACAATTTTTTGATTTCTTCAATCGCAGCAAAGCTTGATCTGATTGCATCTCTGGAAACCTTGGCTGTCCATTTAAAATCACCATTTTTTGAAGCTACACTTGGTGATAGTTTAGGTGAAAGATAAACAGTTGTGCTTGAACCGGGGACGTTCGACAAAGCCCTTGTTGTAGAGCTTGGAGTTTTGGCCAAATTTGAGAATGTCAGTGGAGTTTGTAAGATAGTTGATGGAGTTAAACCTTTCTGGAATGGCGAAGCTTTAAGATCATTTGATTTCGTTTTTGAATCTTGAACAATCTTAGTTTCCTCCTCTGATAATTCTAAAAGATTGGCTAACGAGGCAGCAAAGAAATCTGCTGGATTAGAATGAAACAGCTCCAATCTCTTGGCCTTCTTTTCTAAAAAGTCTTTTTTCTGCTGTTCTTCTCTCACAATAAAATCTTGTTCTTTCTTCAACAGTTGAACTTGGGCAGAACTAGAAGTTGATACAGGTGGGTTGGTTGGTATGGTTGAACCCGGTGTATTCCCAGTATTGTGAGTTGACGGAAGCTCAGGTTGAGTTGGAACAGGAGTTGGGGCTGTTTTTGGGGTTGTTGTCTTCTTTGTCGTACCCTTTGTGGATCTTCTCTTTACTGGTGGCTTCTTTGTAGCACTGGAGCTTGCAGCAGTATTCGAAGCAACTTGTTGAGATTGTTGTGATAGAGATTGAGTGACTTGTGCAATAACTGGAGTAGTACGTTTATTTTGAGTTAATGATGCTTGATTGTTATTGAAGTTTCCGACAGTTGGTTGTTGTTGTTGTTGTTGTTGTTGTTGTTGCAAATGGTTGAACGCAAGTTGTGGAGAATTGTTGAAAGCTGGAGGAGTGAAATTTGCATTTGCAATAGCAGGGGATGAAGTTAGTCTTCCAGAAAGATTGGATCCATTATTTCCTAAATTCAAATTTGACAAATCAGGAGTATTTCCTCTCGCATTCAGCATAGACAAATCAATATTGTTATTATTTCTAAAATTATTGTTTCCATCAACGTTGAAATCGCCAGTGTTCAAGCTATTAATATTGTTGTTATTGATAAATTGAGAAGGAATAGGTGCATTTGGTGTGTAAGAGCTTAGTTGTTGTTGCTGTAATAGCTGTTGCGGTGTGATCTGAGGATCCACTGGTTTTCTCTGTTGTTGGAGCAACTGTTGGGGTGTAATCTGAGTGTTAATTCTATTCAGTTGATTTTGAGCAAGAGCAGCGTTATTATTCCATCCATCACGACCTGCAGAAGTAATGTTTGAGTTCGCTCCAGGATTCATAACAGGAGCAGCTTTTTTACTATTGATTTGATCTTTGACAATACTAATATATCTATGAGATTGAAGTTTGATCTTCTCTAGTAATTCAGGGCTTGCAAAGTATTCATTCTTCTTCAAACCCTCCAAAACCTCTTTGACCAACAACCTCATCTGTAACAACTTCCTGGTACCATCTGTATTTTTAGTAAGTGTAAAATAAGTTGGGGTTAATTGATCAATAAGGTTGAACAATGGCAACAACAAAGTATGAACCTTAGAACTGACAACACTTTTTTGTTCTTGTGTCAATTGGTTTGTTAAATTCGGTAAATTAATAGGTGTCTTAGCAACCTCATTCAAAATCATTCTAAGCTCCACACGATCTTCTTCAGTTCCAACAGTCAAAGGAAGCTTAATATTATTATTAGGAGCACTTTGACCATGAGAATTTCCAGCTGAATTTGGAACACTGGAATTGATGGTTGAGCTATTGAGATTATTAATCTGCTGTTGCTGCTGTTGGCGAAGAAATGCTTGTTGCTGCTGTTGCTGCTGTTGCTGCTGTTGAGCATGCTGTTGCTGAGCTTGCATTTGTCTTCTAGCGTTTAACTGCTGAGTAGAAACATCAGCATTCAGATTCAAACTTCCATTATTGCCTAAATTATTGGTATTACTATTGGTGTTACTATTATTAGTGTTATTATTAGTAGCAGTATTAGTCCAGTTCTGTTGAGTTGTACCAGTTTGTTGAGGCGGTATATTTTGAAATTGCTGTTGAATGTTGTTTCCTTTCAAAGCAACTCCAGATTGTTGTTGCTGATTGTTCAAAGAGTTATTTTGAAATTCATTCTGTTTCTGTAATGCTTGCATTCTCATCTGTTGTTGACGATTGATATACCTTTTAATAAAAATATTTTTCTGTTCATTGGTAATATTTTCAGGAATCTGTTTCTCTTGTTGTAGTTTTGCCAGTAACTGCAAAGCACTTTCACTTAAGCGTTGCAGCATCTCCTGGGTTAAAGGCGGAAACTGACTTGCTGGAGCAGCAGATGGAGGATGTGTAGGAATTTGTCTTTGTTGTTGTTGCTGCTGTTGTTGTTGCTGCTGCTGCTGCTGCTGCTGTTGTTGTTGTTGTTGCTGTTGTTGTTGTTGTTGTTGTTGTTGTTGCTGCTGTTGAGAAAGCTCTTGTCTATTTCTTAAATCCTGTTGCTGTCTTGACAATTGTGCATTCAAATCATTAACAGGAGCATTATTATTACCGCTATTCTGATTGAATACTTTCTGTTGCGACTGCAAAGATGGAACTTGTTGATGATGTTGCTGTTGCTGTTTTTGAATCAGTTGAGAATGAACGGTGTAAGCTTGTCTAATCAATCCAATATATTCTGAATCAAGTTGCCTATTGGTAACTAGATCAAAAATCTGTTGCCATGTATTCACATTTGGGGGTAGATTTGGAATTCTTTGCAAAAGAGGAGGAGGAATAGGAACGGTTTTCATGTTAACCCCCAATGGATTTTGTTGCTGTTGTGGTTGACCTTGAGATTGTTGAGGCTGCTGTGGTTGACTTTGACTAAAATTGTTACTATTTGGACCGAAGTTCTTATTTAAGTTAACATTTTGCTGCTGCTGATTCGATCTTAGTTGTTGAGCTGCCTGTTGCCTAGCTTGTGCCTGCTGAGCGAGGAATATCTGATTTGGATTAGCAGACTGTTGCTGCTGTTGTTGCTGCTGTTGCTGTTGTTGTTGAATCTGAATGTTAGGAATCTGAGTCTGAGATGGTCCCTGTCCTTGTTGCAGTTGGTTCAAAGAAGCGCTGATACCTTGTTTCTGGAGCTTATCTTGTTGAATTTGGTTCTTGATTGAAAGAATTTTCTGTTTAAAGTAATGAACGTAGCTAATTCTGTTGGTGGCCTTCTGGTAACAGTACTTTTCAAATTCTTCGGCAGTGTTTTTGAGCTTGTTGAGGTCGATAGGAGCGGGATTGTTGTTTGTTAATGCCAGCTCTTTAAGCACCTGAACTAACACACTGACATATCTCAGTCTCTCTGTATTTGTCAATTCGCTTCTCCAATCCATTTTCAGCAGAAGAATACAGTGAGATCTTCTGTTAAGCACCGAACTCTAACTTCAAAGCGGCGGTTGATAAAAATGAAGGCGCTCTGTTCTGATGTGATTTGATTCGTCTCATTTTTTATTTTCACTTTCCTTTTCTCTCATTCTTTCTGGTGCTGTCCGAACCGCAAATTTAAACATCTTTTAAAAGCTAACTGTAGAGTAGAACTGGGTATTGTATTACTTCAGAGCCTATAATCAGGGTTTTGTATAGCTCTGGTTCTTGACTAGCGAAGATTCTAAAGTTATAGCCTAAAGAATGATAGACTTTTTAACCAGGAACATACGACTTAGATAACTCTATTGGTATTTCATGCCGCGAAAATTGCTCGAAGTACTTTTAAGCAGCGAAGTTTTTTGCTCATGTCTCACTATCAAAGGCTTCTCTTGTAAAACTCATCATCATCAAAAGTCATCAACAAAACGCTTCAAAGTACTACTGAAAGTCTTTAGCTACAATAAGAACTGAATCAACATTTTCTCATCCTCATCCAGCTGACTTTTCTGTTTAGTGAGAGACAAGGCTACATCGCTTCCCCAAAGGATACAATTCAAGAAGTAAACAACCTCAACAAAACCACGTCTTATGCCTTATAGTTGCCCTATAAACGGCAAGAGCACTCCCTTAAAGCTTTCTCTCCCTCCTTCAAGAGAACCATCACCTTCATTGACAATAACAGAATCATCTCAACAGAAGAACACGCCACTGCCTACCACTACAACAGTGCAACCTTCCACCATCGTCACACCATCCACATCATTACCTTCAGATCCCAAGAATTCATTTTACCTATACAATGAAGAAGATGATGAAAATAAAACAAGTTCTATCAATCCTGTACCGAACTCCTCTTCGTCATCTCAACAGTACTACGATAGAAGCACCAATTCATCTCCATTGAAGAGAACAAGTTCAATAAGGCATAAACCAATAAATAACGGGGCTGGTGCTATATCAAAATTATCTTTGAATTTAACTGAAATCCTCAAATTTCCAAAGGAATCAACACACGCCTACTCCTATGCTCATCTATCGCCTAACTCATTAGCTGTTAGATTATCTATTTTAAAAAGATCGTTAGAGATCCTATTGGATAGACCTGATTTAATCAAAAATAACAACAAGGGCAGCGGTGAATTTTCAAACTCTTCACATTTACATTTGGACATAGAAAACTTCATACATCACATCCAAGATGAGGGGCAATTGGAGGATTTAAAACTGAACATTAGATCCAATGCATCATCAGCTGCCCTAGCTGCCTTATTTAATCCATCAATAGCAACACACTCATTGAACTCAACTGTTGAAAAGCCATCATTAAGCTCAGACGACAACACGCATCTTGGATTAAAAACCTTAATCAGCATTTTGAAAGAGGATAAGCTTGCTGATGACTCAATTTTAGCTACGAAGAAAACATTAGCCCAAAACCTTCATGATCTTTCTTTGACCACGGTGACTGATCAACAGCAACAGAGTCTACAAGAACAGATAAAAACACAATCACAGATTACTGAAGGTGCAGATTTTTCTGAGTCTCAATTGAAAATAAAATTATTGCATGCATTAGCAACACCGTTTTATGAATCTATTGTTCAAACCCCAATAATATCTCTGACTAGAGGCGCTTCAACGTTAGCGTTATCATCATTGGAAGCCCAAATACCGACATCATCTCCAACAACACCAACCACTCCCTCAGTCCCTTTCACAACTAGTGCCAATAACACCTCCAAGAGAGTATTTCATAACGTTTCACAAAGGAACACATCACCTCAAGCTGTATTCACTGTTGAAGTCAGTGATCCATGGAATTTAAAAGCTGCCAATGATCTAGCTTGTTTAATTTTTGGTGTTTCAAGAACTTCATTGAAGAGATTGACATTGTTAGATTTAATATCCCCAGACTCTAGAGATTTTGTGCTGAATAAGCTTATAGCTAATTCATTGACCAATAGCGAGATCATATTTTCCGGTGAAGTCATTGCTATCGCTAAAAGCGGTAATAAATTAACGTGGGCATCTTTATGGGCCAAGAAGAAGGGAAATTTGATTATTTGTATGTTCGACCAAGTCCCATGTGATTCTGTCGATATTGTTATCGATTTGAATAATGCAAATGAAATTGTTTCTTGGAAAAAAGTTTCTGGAAATGGCGATTTCTTTCAAAGTAATTTCACGACGCTGAAAAGGGTTGGAGATTTAGTTTATAATTTGGATCAATTCATTGAACAACAGAAACAAAATGATGAAAATGCTGGTATTCCTGGTACAATATTAGAGTCCAAAATTGTCAATGAAAAAAGATACTTTACGTTAAAGAAAAATAATTTTAACATTCCTTGTGCTATTACTTCAAAAGTTATTGATGAAAATGAAGGACGGTTGAAATTAAAGATACATTCATTGCCATACATAGCTGGTGTTTTTATTATCTCATGCAAAGATTTCAGAGTTTTATCATTTAATCAATCAATTGCTAAAAACCTTTTTGGTTTAAGTGAAGCTTCATTATTGAACCGGCCAGTGACGAAAATTGTCCCAAATTTCATTAATATTATGAAGTTTGTTTTGAAGAATTTCCCTGATTTGAAAATTGTCCCTGGATTGGTTTTGCCTGAGCATTTCTTCAGACAGATCAATGCATTATTAAACAATAAGCCAGATGAAACTTTTTTGAATTCAATTGGATTGGATGGTAAACATGCTGATGGTTCAACCATTAAGGTTGATATCCAACTTAGATGCTCAAACGTTGATACTCTAGTTTTATGGATAACTCATTCAAGAACTGTTTATGCCAATAAACTGGACTCGGGTTCGAAAAAAGTTAAAATAAAAGTTGATGAGTCGATTCATGAAGAAGATGAAGAGGAGAGAGAACTACCTTCCCAGTTATCGATTTTAGATGAGAATGAAATTCAATCAATTAGTAGATCTTCAAGCACGAGAACCGTGGCCTCATCGCCAATTTCCACTGTTTCAAGTTCAAAAAGAAGTTCAATGAATGATATGAAATCATTGGACAACATTCATGAAGCTCGAGAATCAGACCAGGAATCAGAAGTCAACGTATCAAATTATAAAGCCCTTGATGAAACAATGGATGAAACAAAATTGTTAAAGATTGAAAATGAAGCAATAGCGAGACATAAATCTCTGTCATCGCAATATCCCAAAACAATAGGATATAAGCGACGTCAAAAAACATTCTCAGAGTTTAAAGTTTTAAAAAAAATGGGCCAAGGTGCATATGGTCGAGTTGTTCTTGCTGAGAATCGTGAAGATTCAAACTATAAGATTGTGATCAAACTCATTATAAAGGAGAGAATTCTAGTTGATACATGGGTTCGTGATAGAAAACTAGGCACAATACCATCGGAGATCCAGATCATGGCCACTTTGAACAATAACCCACATCCCAACATCATGAGGTTAATTGATTTCTTTGAGGATGATGACTATTACTATATAGAGACCCCGCAGCATGGGTTCCCATCCCCAGCAATCGATTTGTTTGACATGATTGAATTGAAGAAATCTATGAGCGAATATGAATGCAAGTCAATCATAAAGCAATGCATCAGCGCAATCAACCATCTTCATAACAACGGTGTTGTTCATAGAGACATCAAAGATGAAAATTTGATCATTGACTCAAATGGTGTCATAAAATTGATCGATTTTGGGTCAGCAGCATATATAAAACAAGGTCCATTTGATGTTTTTGTTGGAACTTTAGATTATGCGGCTCCAGAAGTTTTGAATGGTCAACCGTACGAAGGGAAGCCACAAGACGTTTGGTCTTTGGGTATTTTGATTTATACATTGATATATAAGGAAAATCCGTTCTACAATGTTGATGAGATCATGGAGGGTGAGTTGAATATTCCGTTTGTTACAAGTGAGGGATGTATAAACTTAATCAAAAAGATTTTACAGAGAGATATCAGAAAGAGACCAGATATGAAAGATATTTTGAATGATTCTTGGATCAATTTATGAGGACTTTTACGGGAATAATATAGGGTATTATTAATTTATATGCATGCATGGCTTATTGAGTATTTTGGAAAGCTGTACTATGAACTGTTATAGGATATATATATATATATGTGCGTGGGGAACTTCAAGAATCGTATACTGTAAAACTTTCTCTGTTAAGATTTGACTTAAGAATATACAATTTACAGAAAGGCTTGTAGAAAACTGAAAATCAATAAAATACGTACTATATCTCTAATTTTTAACTTTTTCAGAAACGTTGACAATAACATCCTCGCTCTTTGAGCTAGAAGAATTCTTTTCAGCGAGATCATTTCTATCGTTAATCTGCTCTAAATATATCAGTTTGGCCTTCTCATCTTTATCTAGTCTTTCCTTTTCCATAACAATGTGCAAATCTTTATACAGCCACAAGAACCATAAAGCAAATAAGAACCCGGCAACAGTACAAGCAACGAATGGCCAAATCAAATGAGGGTCAATCAATGCTGAGGTTGCAGCCTCAGAAACAGCAGCAGATAATGAAGACATGAACAAAAATATGGCCATAACTAAACCTTTCATGTGGTCTGGAGCTCTGGTGTATGCGATTTCATAAGCTGCAGTGTTCGCAAAACATTCAGATATAGCACTTAAAATGTATAGTACAGTTTCCACCCAGACAGATATCTCAGAAACACCAGTACCAACGTCACACTCAGTAGCGTAATAACCACATGGAGAAGTTTCATATATTTTCCATTGAATGATTGCACCAGCCATTTGAGATAAAGCAGCAATGATGAAACCTGTAAAGATACGGTAGACAGGTCTGAATTCAATATTCCATTTTCTTAAGAGTGGATAAAGGATGTAATCTTGAATTGGAATGAAAACAATGATTGTTAATGGATTGAAGTTATCAATCAAATCATTTGGAACACCGTTTGTAGTCATTGAGTTTGCTTGTGAGTTTTGAATCCCACCGATACCACCATCATTGATGTTGTAAATGATAAAGAACAAAAAGATTTTACAAGCATCAAATGTAATCTTGACATCCTCAACGAATTGATCAGTCCATGAAATGAGCTTATGCCCTTTCTTGTTTTTTTCTTCAATGGCCGATACCTCACCTCTGGAAACAATATTTGAAGGTTTGGCAAAATCTAAAAATTCACCTTTTCTAAATCTTGAGAACCAACCGCTTTTGAATGAATATTTGACGATTTTATAAGTTTCTTCTACAATTGAAACCCCATTTGGCTTTTCAGTTTTCAGTTTTGGACCAACAATTAACAAAACAGGAACCATCAAAAAATAAATAATACCTGGAATCAAGTAAGCCAACCAGAACCCAACTCTTTTAGCACAATAAGAAGTTGCCAAGGATAAGAAAGCACCAACATTAATGGACCAATAAAAGACTAAAGTCATTCTTTCCAAGGTATTTGATTTGGAAACAATCACTCTGCTACCTTTCTTGTTAGTTGAAATGATATCCCGCTTATGAGGATATTGATCATATAACAAAGGTAATAGATTAGGTTTGATAAGCCCAGTACCAATAGCCAAAGTTAGAATTGAGATGATTGTTGGAGCCAACGCAGCACCACCAGTGATAACTGAAGGAATGGCTGCAATGATTAAAATAATATGTGAGATACCACCGATCCAAACCCCATACCAGATAGTTCTTAATCTACCAAAGCTCTTATCAGACAGATACCCACCAAATAATGGGGTCAAATAAGCCAAAAATGTCAATAACAACGTGATTGCAGAAGCGGTTCTCAATCCTAATCCTAACGCACCAGCATTTTTCTGTGTCCCAGCAGGAGGAGCACCGGCACCATTACCACCAGCAGGTAAAGGCAATTGGATGAAATTGTTTAGACGACCTTTAACACCGTAGTACGAAGCTCTCTCAGCGAACTCGATCAAACAAATAAGGAAGGAGAAGTAAGGAGGATGACCAATGACATGGGGCAATGTTTTCTTCTCTTCAACAGTAGGCTCAGGATAATTTTTGTTGTATTCGATCAGCTCGTCTAACTTGTAGTCTGCGGTTTGCTCGATTGAGGAGGACTCTATGTCCAAGTTCTTCGAAGGGATAAGCTTGTTCTTAATGTTGAAGCCTACCATAGTGATCTGATGTTAATTGATTTGTATGGAACGGAAGTTGTTAGCTGAACTCACCCATTTTATGATAGTCCTTAATACTTCTCATGATCCAATTAATCACTTTTGTGAGAATATTTCTGTCTCATATAAGTAATTTGAGCAACCTCTGATTGGGAGGGCGTTTCCACATCCTAATGGGAATTGCTAATCATTACTGGAAATAACTAATTACTATCAGTGATCTGCGAACAGTTGCTGCTGCTTTTTGTGCTTGGTTTGGTTAATTTTGAGAATCAGGTATAACAAATTGCCAAGAAGATATGTCATTTGGTATTATCTTTAGATAGCAAATATTTCTTGAAAATTGATAATAAAACGGAAGGCTCTTTCGTCTCTGTAACACTGCTAGCCAATCATTGATTAATAGCACTATGAGGCGTTATCAGCCAAATGAAGTATGTCAGTTGTGTGCTTGATACTCATTGCCTAGCATTTATTGTCCATACTATGACGAGACAAATTATGCCGAGCTACAAATTTAACTGGCGAGCCATCGAGCTACTTATTTTAAACGGCATCTTTATTGTACAACTGACGATCCCTGAGTATTGAAATTACTTGGTCTTGTTGATAGAACCCTGAATGCCACGCAATTTCATAAATCGTGATAATTCAATTGAAGAGGAAACAAAATGTATGTTGAGATAGGCAGTCACATGTACTCACCCGTATGACTGCCATATATATTGTGACTTGAATGTGCTCAAAATACTAAACAAAATCCAGTAAAAGGCTAGTAAAAGACCAATGAAGAGAGAGATTCACTAACATTGTAAGTATAACTTTTTTTTTTCTAATAAAATGAGATCTAAAAGAAACATATTGTTGCCTTAAACAAGAAGAAAAAAAAAAAAAAACCAACAACCAACAACCAACAACAACACCAACACCAACAATAGCAATAGCAATAGCAATAGCAATAGCAATAACAAACTATCAAAATCTATTATAATATCCAATTTATAACCATCCAAACACCAATTATAATTATATAAAAAAAAATGTCCTTTTTTTTTCTTTTTTTTTTTAGCTATTGGTTTAAAAATTATGGCTTTTTTTTTCTCCACTAATAATTTTAAGCACTATACTAAATCCGATAATCGCCGCATTCTTCATAAATAAGTTCGTAAATAAGTTCGTAAATAAAAGAAAGAAAGAAAGAAAGAAAGAAAGAAAGAAACAAGATAAAATTTTCAAATCTATAAAATTCACTACTGCTTAACAAACACTACTTAACAAACACTGCTTAAAAGTCTTTATTTCCCATCCCACCTCCTTTCTCCCCTTCCTCCTCTTCCTTTTTTTTTTCGCTTTATCAACAAACGATGCTTACAGTCAAGACTCTCCCAGCTGAAATATGCACTAATTACCAGTTGAAAACGAACGAAAAGCTTCTTTCCATCTCAATTCCGTTTTCTCAGAACAAAAACGACATTGGGTTAGTTGGAATTCTAACAACTCCTCCAACTGCTTCAATTACTGAATCCCAACTCCTTCATACTGTGACTTCATCTGAATCTCACTATCCACCTACACATAAACTGGCATTAATCGTCCATGGGAAAGGTGGTCATAAAAACTATTGCTATCAAGAGCTCTTGGCACAGCAGTTAGCTTCAAAATTAGGGATATACTCATTTAGATTTGATTTCAGAGGGTGTGGTGATTCTCAAGACAATGAAAATGAAACTATTGGTAGAACTGTCGCTCAGGATGTTGAGGACATTGATCTCGTGTTGGATGTTTTCGAGAATGGGAGATTGTATGAACCAATTGGTATTAACCTTATTCCAAACTCAATCGTTGGCCATTCAAGAGGTGGTGTTGCTATGTTTAGATGGGCATTAGACCAACAAAAAAAAATGGATAACGGTGAAAAATATAGGATCATTCCAAATTTGGTGAATGCTGCTGCTAGATATAATTCATCTGTGCTATTAATGCCCGTTTTAAAACAAAAGGAAGATGGAGGAGTTTATTTAAACCAATATAGAAGAGGTGAATATAAAGATCTATTGATACCAATTGAAGAAGCCATAGACTTGGGCTCTCAAGATCTATCTGGATTGAAAGATCTTGATGACGAATATCAAGTGTTGAGCATTTATGGATTATCAGATCATATTGTTCCATTAGAAGATTCTTCACATTTTGCTAATTTACTAGGCTCAAGACATACATTGACCTTTATTCCAAATGCGGATCATAATTTTTATGGAGTCACAACAATTGATTCTCCAGAATTGGCCAATAGGTTGAATCCTGAAAATCTGCCATTGACGAAAAAACACAGAATTAATTGGAATTATAAAGTTGTTAAGTCAATAATAGCTTGGTTACACACATTACAAGATACACAAAGATTTAGTAATGCAACTAAAATCATACATTATTACCCACGTTGGAAAAACATTGATGGAATTGCAAACTTTAGAGACCTAGGAGGATGGAGAACAAAAGATAACAAATCTTATGTCAAAACAGGAATCATATATCGCTGTGCAAACCCATCAAATGTAACTGAGAAAGGAAAAGATCAACTTCGCTCACTTAAAGTTAAATCATTTTATGATTTTAGAAGTTTTGGTGAATTTGCCAAAAATGGAGGATTGGAAATTGGTGGAATTGAAGTTAATAATATTCCAGTTTACAAATCAGGAGACCTCTCACCACAAGCTCTAGCATTACGCTACTCAAATCTGTTGTCTTCGTGGTATACTTTTAAACATGTCTATCGTGATATATTAGAAGCTGGCGGTCCTGCATTTCGAGTGGTTTTCAAACATTTGTTAGATCATCCTGATGATCCATTAGTCTTCAATTGTCAAGCAGGAAAAGACAGAACAGGAATAATGGCTATGCTAATTCTATTATTATTGGGCGTTGATAGTCATACAATTGCTAAAGAGTATGAATTGACAACTATTGGACTCGTTCCAGATTATGAACAAATTAGAAAAGAATTCACGTACATGTTAGAAGGATTAAAAAGAAAACTTTATAAAGCAGCTGAAATTGACTCAGAAGCAGCAAAAGTTTTAGAATCTGAATCCAATCCATTGAATCATTTATCACATGAAGAAATGTTTCAAAATTTGATTAGTTCAAAATATGAAAGTATGATTGCCACTATCGAGATGTTCAATTTAGAGTTTGGTGGGATTGAAACATATTTAACTGGATTAGGATTTACTTTGGAAGAATTGGAGCAAATTAAGAGAGGTCTACTGGTTAAAGTTGAAGACTGTAACGGAAAGGAGGTTTGGAAACATCGTGCTGTGTCAAGTAGCCTTCTATGATCCGGTGAAACATATCAGCTGATTTTTGAGACAAATATACCAAAATATCCGATAATACTACTCCTATTAACCTTCAATTTCGACGTATTCCTATGCAAAATTGAACAAATAATTATCACACCGTTTACACAAGAGAACCTGGCTCAACAAAAGTAAGCTTCTCTACATCACTAATTTCTTCGACAGTAGCCAAATTTCGTCCCATAAGGAGTGGATCAGTATTGAAAGTTTATATCATATACGAAATCTTAGTTAACATCTTTAGCACTCTTATTAATGCGATCATTTAGTTCCACTCTTTTTAAAGTTGGGAACTTCCCCCAGCAAATGTTCTCTGTCCAGAATACTATAGTATTTCTGGAATAATCATTAACACGAAGTGCCTCAATATTAGCAAATATTGCTTCAACCCCATTTGTTAGGTCCAAATAATCAGAATTATTAATCACAAAGACTTCCTTTATAGTTGGACCATTTAACTTAGGTGGAGGACCAACATAAGAAGATAAAATATTAAGTGTTAACCGTTCCAGCTTATTAGATTTAATATTGACTAAATCATCACTCAAAACATTCTGAAATCTCAAGTATAGACGTTTTAGGTTATCAAATGATATGGGGCTCAATAGAAGGTTATTTGCATAGTTTTTCAAAATTAAACTTTCACAATCTTCCAAAAACGAAATATCGTCTGGATCAACAGCCAATTCAACAGAGCTCTCTATGCTCACAGTTCTCAATTTCCTTTTCATTTGTAAATTTGATATATGAAGCTTGGGATCTGTTGTGTTAATCGATAATATGTCAACTTTGGGGGTTATAACGTTGGAAATAGAAGCACTAGCACCTGAGTTTGAAAACTCCATAGACAAAATGGTTACATTCGGAAAGTCGAGGTTCTCAACTTTAACAACGTTATTGAGTGCAAGGAAAGAATCTAGTCTTGTCGATTTTAAATTCTTTATTGATCTATTCTCTTCAGATAGATCAAGACCAATTTCAAGAATCTCATTAGGATATGACTCAAGGTCTAAAGATTCCACAAGATCAACTGTAACACCAGTAAGGTGCAAGCTGTTAATGTTTTCAAAGTTTCTGAGCTTTCCTTTTTCGTAAATTTTGCAATTATTAAGGTGTAAGCTAAATAGAACATTTTTGAAATGAATCATCGACGGATCTATAGTGATATTATTCAACTCAACAGAAGGGATGTTTTGAATTATGACACGAACCCCTGATCTGATATACGACTCAATTAGATCCTTAGCATTTATGGGAAACTGATACATGAAGTTAATTTCAGCATGAGGATCAATAATTTCATTATCTATTACCAAAATTGTAGTTTCCGGTTTAATTATAGGACTTAAGGCGTCAATGTTTGCCACTAATTCGTTAGTAGAGAGTTCAATTAGAACTGGCTGGTTGTCTCCGATTGTTGATATGTTTGAAATATCATAAACGGTGAATATGCTCTTCAGGTCATCAGCGAAGAAATTTGTTGATTCATGTTCATCAGCAGTGATTAATATAAACTCTGCAAGGGATCCACTTGAAAGCTTGGAAATACCATTTATGGAGCATATCTCTGAGAATAATGTGGAAAGTAGTGATGAAGTCATGTATAACAGATTAAGGTTCATCATTGTGAATGTGCATTATCCGGAAGAAGAGGAACCATAAAAGAGGAACCATAAAAGAGATATAAGTGCTATAATTTAAGAAAAATTGAAAAAAATGGGCGCCACAATGGGTTGAGTCATATATAGGATTACAAAAGAGACCAATGGAAGATTTGAGTCATTAAATTCTTATCAGTATTGTTAAATTATATACAAAAATAGAATGAATATCTACCAGTTGCGGAAGATTATAGTATGTTAATTGTATAGCGTATGTGACTTAAACTCATTCTTTAATCTCTGTTGAGTCATTCGAAATAGCCTCTTGAGCACTGTTTTGCAGCTCAAGTCTATCACCTTCTGTCACTGTTCTTTTTTCTTCAAAATCTTGCACTCCAGTGTTATTCTTTTTTTCATAATCCTCCTTCGTTTGAACTTCATCTTCTTCTGGGACCCTTTTGTTCGAAAAGAATAATGTAAAAATGAAAGTCAGACAGCAAACACCGAGTGAAGTGTAAAACACATTTCTCAAGCTATCCATCACGCACTCTAGCACAATAGTTTTAGTTTCTGGCTCCAGCTGTCTGATCTTTGAGGGAATAGACAATAATTTTAACAATGAAGCAGAATCTATTCCCTCAAATGCTTTTGGGTTCGCAAGAACCGCACTCTTCAACTTATTCTTTACACTTGAGTTATAAATCACTTGAGATACATCTGCACCCAAAGCGCCACCTATTGAACGGCCAAAGTTGAAGAAAGCAGTTGTTAAAATAGTAGAACCTTCGGATTTGGGAGCTGATAACTGGGAGGCAATTATACCTGTTTGGATCAATGCACCAACAAATACACCAGGTAAGATAATATATCCAATTCTTTGTTTTGAGCTCGAATGAACATCTAGCATAGTCATAAGACCAAACCCAATACAACCCATAGCACCACCAAAAATAGCATACGGTTTCACATATTTCGTTTTTTTAATCAGAAGACCAGTGCTGATCGATGTAAGAACAAGACCTAAAATTGTTGGAAGTAAATCAACACCTGTTTGCATAGCGTCTGCATTTCTGACCACTTGAAAATATGTAGAACCATAAACAGTAATACCCATAAAACAGAAAAAACTTGAGAACAAGGCAAGGACTGGAAAGTCAACTTGTGGAACCCTGACAATCTCCCATGGGATAATGGGTTGTTTGGAATATTTAAAGTTCCAAATACAAAACGCTATCAACAATAAAATACCTACAACAAAACATGAAATTACAGCACCAGATCTCCAAGCGTATTTAACACCACCAAAAGTCAATCCTAATAAAAACAACACAATACCTGCAGTGAACAAAAAGGTTCCAATATAATCAAATGATAAAAGTTTTTCTTTCAAGGTACCTTTGGTTTTTGGTGGATGAAAAAATATAATCAAAGTAACAGCAGCTAACCCGCCTAATGGCAAGTTAATATAGAAACACCATCTCCATGTGACATGTTCAGTAAGAGCACCACCAATTAAAGGTCCACAAACTGATGAAACCGCAAACGTCATACCAAAAATAGCAAATATTAATGGTCTAGTAGTGATGGGAACCAATTCAGAAGCAATAATAAATGTTAATGATTGAATTCCCCCTCCTCCAATACCAGAAAGAACCCTTCCACCAATCAATATATTCATGGATGAAGCCAAGGCACACATTAATGAGCCAGCTTCAAACAGTATAAGGGCAACAAGCAGAGAACCTTTTCTTCCAAAGACAATTGAGACTTTGCCCCAAGTGGCTGCAAAGATGGCCATAGTCATCAGATAACCAGACGAAACCCAACCAATATTATCATAAGCATCAAATTTAACACCAACAGTTTCCAACAAAGTAATCGTAATAGTTTGATCAAGCCCAATCAAGAAAAGAGTCAACAAGCATGACAGTAAACACATCACCAACGGAGTTCCATTCAGGTATTGATCGTAAACAGTTGTTCCATCACCAGCGTTACTTTCAAAAAACTTTTCCTTTGCGCGCTGCAATTCGATATCAAGGACGTCTTGTGGCATGTTTTCCCTTAAACTAGACTTAAGCACCCATCAGTAACACGATCCATAAAAGCTACACATCTTTCTCTACTTGTACTAAATCAGCAAACTCATAATAATCTGACATCATGAAGTAAAAATTGATTTTCAATTACTCTTTGGGATTTCGGCCGAACTTTTATAGAATCCCGAGCTAACACAAAAATATAAAACTGTAGGATTTGATGACAAACACCCCCCAAGCCAATACAAATGTTTTAAAGTCCAATATATAACTCGTATTCGTTTCCTTCTATGCTGGATATTTAGCCGGAAATCAGGAATATGATAAAAAAAGCTTCACATCCGGCTTTTCACGTGACCCAAAGGGTACCCGGCCATAAAACCACCGGAATTGAAAAGGTTCGTTCCATCAAAAAACATCAACCAATTTGATCAAAACCTCCAAAGAGGGACCTCCAGAACTCGACCCATCAAAAGACAAATGATGCTTAGAAGAACCATCAACTCCTCCCTAAAGCGTCAACTATTGTCGCAAACCCACCAATTGCGCTCGTTTTCAAATTCGACTTTTTCAAAACAGGAATCAACCACTATCACACCATCTACACCTTCAACACCTTCAACAGAATTATCATGGACTACCTTCTTTCAACTACGTAAACAACAACGTACAATCAACATTGCTTCATCAGTAACAACTGCTATATTGACCTCTTCTTTATCATGGCAGTACATTTCAAACATTGAGATTGATCCAACTCAAATGATTATGGGATTTGATCCATTCATGATCTTTTTTGCTGGATTTTTAGCTACTGGTGCTTTTGGATTTTTATTAGGTCCAATTTTAGGTAATACTGTTTTTAGATTTAAGAATTCTAAAATTTTAAATGGGTTTAAAGTCAAAGATAAAGAATTTTTGGAAAAAATCTTAAAAAATAGAGTTGATCCAAGTTTCCAAAGTTTCAGTAACCCAGTCCCAGATTATTATGGTGAAAAAATTCAAAGTTTGAAGGGTTATAGAAACTGGTTAAGAGACTGTAATGCATACAAAAGAAAAGCTAAAGAATTTCTATGAGCCATTAACGAACTGAAGAAAGAACATGTATATAATGAGAATAAATATTTCACAAACGAAAGATTTATTGATCATCATTGGCTGTTAACCAATAGTAGTCGTCGTTAGTATCTACGCTTTTTTTCAAAAATCAAGTTATCATAATGCCCATATCAGATAAATACCCATTCCAAACCCGTAACCTCTTTTAGTCGTTCCAAAACATCCTCGATAGGAGTAAAAAGCCCGAATTGTTTCATTTCCCCATCATACGAATGCAGCATCCCTATAACACCCAATCCTAACTCGTCTTTCAAATCATGCAGAACCAAACTTCCTGAATCTCCCCCATTAGCAAAAATCGGCTCAGGAGAGGAAATAACAAACTCTGAAGTTTGTAGGTGGCCTTCTAACCAGTAAATCATCTTGATTCCATTTATTTCACCAGATGTGTATTTAGTCTTGGATCCAACCTTGAATACTTTTGAATGAGATTTGAATTGATTTGAAGGGATAGTTTTTTTAATGTATGAGTTCTTAAATTTTAAAGAGATGGGTAGTTCTGGATAATCACCCAGCGAATTCTCTATTTTTTTTAATGAATCTTCAACTTTAACAATCGCAATGTCACTGATCTTATTTTTTATTAGAATACGTTCTCCCCAAATAACCTGTCCCAAGTTAACCTTATATTGTTCCTCACAATTGTTTAATTCATGATCATATGCAATGTATTCATTGGAATTCTTATTGTATCTATCTCTTTCATCGATTAATGCACTTTTATAAGCATTCAACAACACATTTGAAGGAACAGTAGCAGTAGGATAATTTTGGTTTTCGCCCAACAAGACGTGAGCACATGTCATCGCAAATTTACATCCCTTATATTTCAATAAAGATTTGTCAGTATTTGGTGTGAATTTGGGTGTTATATAGCCACCCAGTGTTCCACTTGATTTAATTCCACTGGTGGCCGATATTGAAACTGAAATCTCTGGAGATATTGGGTTTGGGATTCTAAAAGGCGGTGTGAATTTGTAAGGTTTTGTACCAACGCCTGAACACAACTGAATATTGTTTTTCACAATGAAGAAATGAATATCTGGAAACATTTGAAATAGTGCATTGATAATGTCATAGTGATCTGATTGCGGTTCAGGAAATCCAAATATTATGGATAATATAGAACTTTTTGGGGATAAACCACGTAAAATTGGTGCTATGAATGATCCATCTTGGTCAGAGATCAAGGAAGAATTTGAATTAATGATTCTTTCTAGTATCAATTCTATTTTCTCCTTATTTGGTATCTCTAGATCGCCACTAACAGCAAAGCTTTTTATGAATGGAACTGTCCCGAATGAACTCAGATTTAAATCAAATCCCAGTCTAATCAAAAACTCTGCCAAACTTTTAACCAACAAATTTTTAGAACTCTCATAAACCTCAAACCTTAGAAATGTGTCATGAAATTGTAAACCAACTTTTAAAATATTTCTCAAATTATCATTATTTGCAACGGTTAACCCATTCCCATTCCATGTTTCAAAACATAGCGTTTCATCCAATAATTCAACCAATAATATGGTAGCTTTTGAAGTATTGACAACGTTTTGGTTCACTCTATCCATCAACTCTAGCAAATTTTCATTCAACAACGTCAACTCTTGTTCAACCTTCTCCAACGTGAGAGGATCCCTCCCAGAAGAACCCAACGCATTTCCACTAAAAAATCCACTCGTAACACCACCGCTATCACTATTTTTACGCCCGCTATCACTGTTCTTACGGCTGCTGGAAAGACTTATACCATGGAATTCACCACTTCCTTTTCTATTACTCCCACCAGCGTTTATTGACAGGTTTGTTGTTGATCTAGTCAGCAGATCGTATCTGTCAGCATTTATTACGCGGAGAGGCTTCCCAAGATTATCAATATTACTTAGGAATCCACCGGGTTGTGATGAGACATCTTCTTGTTGTCTATTGCCTTTTTGGTGATGTGAAGATGAAGCATCTGTAGTTGGATTTGTTGAATATGAATCAAAAGTTTGATGTGAAGAAAATAGGGATGTAGATCTGTAACTTGGTTCCTCTCGCAGCGATGTTATCATATCACGTTCTTCATCAGAGAGTTCTGGAGTACCATCGGCTTCAAAAACCGAGTCACGATTTGATGATTGAGGCATGTTATCAGAACTACTTGGTCTTCTTCTTGAAGATGTGTCCCCAGTAAAACCGCTTTTACTTTTAAATATTCTTTTCATATTTTTTTTTTAAAGTGACAATCTTATCACAGTTTACAGCAAGTGTGACTCGCCTTTGAAAGCCAAATTCTGATTGCTTCTTTAAATCTGATTGTTTTTTGATGCCTTTAAATTTATATCGCCGTTTATGTGGTTCTTACCAAAATTGATTGTTCACATCGGTCATAACCATTAGCTATATAATAGAAATTAACTTATAGACATAAACTACACCCTGCTATTTATAAATAAGAATGTATTAAACATTATAGAATAGGGATGGGGTTTACATACTCATTTTGATAAAGGTGCTCCCGTAATTAGATTCTTGGATCTATTTTTTGGGTCTTCTTTTTCACCTAATTTGCTCGTTCCTTTTTCCTTATAAGTACTAACAGCTGGAATATCGGCTTTAATTCTCTCAACAATAGTTTCAAATGCTCTTGGCTCCAATTTTATCAATGTATGTAATGGAATGGACATCCATGGACTTTCTTCTTGCGGAACATTCATAAAATATGCATAGATACATCTCAAAACAGCCTGATGGGTAATGATTAAAATATTCTCTTGACGTTCTAATTCCATAATAATAGGTTCCAATCTAATAACAACATCTCTATAAGATTCACCTCCACGATATCTGTATTCGTATTTGTTCTCATCACGTTCTTTAAAATCTTGAGGAAAATTCTGTTCAATATCTTCATAAGTTAGCCCATCACAAGCACCTGCGTCTAACTCATCTAAAGCTTTCCACTGTAACTTATCATACTCTAAGAATTGTGCGGTTTGTTGTGTTCTTTTCAAACTTGAAGTCCAAACTGTTAGACTCACATCTTCATCTTCATCGCCAAGTGCTTGTTTGACTAATTGAGGTAATCTTTTAGCGTATTGAAAACCACGTTCACTCAAATCGGCATCCCCGCCAATCTTTCCTTCTAGATTGTACATTGATTCGCCATGTCTCGAAAGGTAAATGGTTCTTGGTTTGATGTGTAAGTTCATCACATAATAAACAATCCGACTTTCAAGATAAGTTTCAATCTTATTTATTATAACCTGTTGACCAACATTAATTAACTTCACAAAGGTCAAATCCTTGCTATTCTCTAACGTCAAAGGCTCATAGACTTCCTTATATTTTTCAATTCTTGATATGAAATCTTTGATTGCAATATCAGGATCTTGGCCAACATAATCAGGTGAAGTAGTTTTAACATCAATCACATTTCTCATAATTATGTTTTCATCCTCACAACAGCTCTCTAAAAACATTGGCTCGATAGAGTTTTCCCTTAGCAATCTCAATACCCAGTCCCTTCTTTCTACTGTAGTATTAGTAGCATCCAATATAGCAACAACACCTTGTTCATCAGTAAACCAAGCCATCATGTCCTTAATTGCAGCATCAACTGCTTCCTGTCTTTTCTTTAAGCCAGCTATATTATGAGAGTCAAAGAACTCAGCACTTGGATGTAAATCATTTTTACGACGGTAATTACCAACATTGAATGATCTTGCTTTGATCGACAGCCAAGATAGATATCTGACAACTAAAAAAAAAGTTAGAGAAAATAAATAGGGAAACAAACACAGATCAGACACGCACTCTTTTGAGAGATAAAAGATTTACCCCTGGCAGGCAACCCAACCATAACAACACATATTCTAACGTTTTGAACCTGTTAACATTGTCAGCTGTCATTTTCAAAAAATCGAAATCAAGATAGTAAACATACGTGGGAGACCGTATAAACAGGCATTTTCCACAAAAAAAAACCCACAAAAAAAAGAACGGTGAAGAGAGGCAAGCCTAGGGAGAGAAATATATTTTAAATAATTATGATAAATATGAATTGATGGAAAGATTTGACGGAAATTTGGAAGTTTGTTAATTTTTTTGTGGGTTTTTTTTCGCCCACTTTTTTCTATTCCCCAGAATTTGGGAACGACCACGACTCTAAAATAAACATCACGTGACTGTTATTTGACATATTCAATTCTATGCTGGTTATCATTTTACTACCAATTTTAGATGCTAGTCTCTAATAAAGATGGAAGTGATTCACCAAGTATGAAGGCTGTAGATAACCGCAAAGAATTTTGTGTTAATGAAGTATTATTTTTCTAGAGCTGCAATTACGAATACGATTTAACGATTTATAAACAAATATTTATATAACTTCTCTTTTCTCACAAAAACAGTACTTTCTGGTAACTCTTCTAAACATTTACTCTACTCTCTTCCATCTTCTTCCTATTATATTGCAAACAACACCAATCGGCCCATGATAATGATTAGAAATCGTTCAAACATCAAAATTAAGCTTTCTGAATTTCAACAAATCCATCAGGCATTATATTACCTCTCGGATTGGTTAATAAAATGACCTTGCTACTACTGCTAAAACGCTTCCCCAAGGAGATAGTAAAGTCAACAGAATGAAACAAACTATTTCATCACCGGAATCACCAAATAAACGTGTTTTTTTTAAAAATTTAAAATAATGTGTTCTGTTTGAATAATTAATCTTCTGAATACTCAATTTTTAATTAATACGGTAATGGTACTTAAACTTTTCACTTAAATTTCCTGTATTTTCTTCTAAGCTATTGTCACTTCTTTTATTGGGAACCCCGTCATTTAATTTGTAGTTGAAATTTGACTAGGATAAGTCTATCAAACTTTGATCTTTATATTGATTACCACCATGATCACCACAAAGGTTGAGTAGTTTACTATTTCTAAATTATGTTCATCTTTTACTGTTGAGTTTCAATGATATGTCTATCCCTGTCAGCTTCGACATTTTTTCATCCACAACAATAACGAAATCAATTTTGTTAAATTTAAGAGTTATACCTTTAGCATAATCATCACCATTACTGTGAGCTTATTAACGGCAAATGCATCTAATTTGATCTTCATAGATCAAGCCTATAGCTTCAGTACGATTCCAACTAGGAGAAGAGGGTGTTCAGTTTGGCTCGTTACTGAATTTGCAGGGTGTTTAATTTGTATTGTTATTTGGAAAAATATCGCATCTCATCTATATACTTTATCCAATTAAAGAGTACAATATGTATTAATTAACTATTCACACACCTTTTCACATCATGGAACTATTTGTGTAGGCCATTGGCTTCATTGGAGGATGTGGTTGTGCATCATACTGTTTAAATGTGAGCTCAGAAGTCCCGGTTTCATAACTGACATTGATTAAAGCACCCTTGTTCCCAGTGGAATCGCAATAGTTTGGTGCACTGAAAATAGTGATCAGTCCTCCATTATGCTCTTCACTGAACCCATTCATTCTCACTTCGTGGGATCTTATGACTTTCTTTAAATTATTCAATTGTAAGAATCTTTGAGTAACGTCCGGTCCGAATTGTACACCAATACCTCTTTTACTCATTCCATATCCGTCTTCATCTTGCGGATCTGTCCACAATAGTTCCATTTCAAATCCGTCTTTTGGATTGGATCTTTTATGTATTCTTTGTTTCAACATTTCTAATGTAACACCTTCTTCCGAAAACAAGCCCCCATGCATGATTAATAATTCATTGTTTAATAGCGTTAACAATGGCAATTCCATAAACGTTTTACTAAACATTTTATAGATTTTATCACCGTATTTATATTTACACTCATCTTCAAACCCATAAACTTTATTCATATCACTTGTTTCATGATTACCTCTGTTTAAATGCAAATTATTTGGATAAATAATCTTCAATACATATAGTAACAAAATAACTTCACATGACCAACTTCCACGATCAACAAAATCACCGTTAAATAAATAGCTATGAGTTGGACTAACCAGTCCGTTATCTTTGAAAAAATGAATTAAATCATAGAATTGACCATGAACATCCCCAACAATAGTGAATTTTTCATTTGGATTTTCCTGTACCAACTCTTTGAAAACAGGTTCTGCTGAAACTATCTCGTTGATCTTTAGAAGAATAGCCAGTATCAATTTCTTGCTTAATTTATGACCATTTTTGAACCATTCAATTAGATCATAGACAAACTGGTCATTCAATCCATTCAATTTAAGGGATGATTCAGTTGCCTCTATTTCAAATGTTGGTCCAGCGTATTTATCATCATCTTTTGATAGATCATCCAAGTGTGGTTTAAATTTAAATAATTCATCAAACTCATCATCGCTTCTAATAGCTTTTTCAAAAGCGATCTTTCTTTCGATCTTGATTAGCTCACTTTGGAGTTTTTTTGATGCCAAATCGTTTGGCTTAATCTTGAGAATCTTGTTCAAATCTTTGATACTTTCTTTATATTTAAATAAATTTGAATTTGCAACGGCTCTTCTATAATACCCCTTTAAATAGTTATTATCAAGCTCAATAGCCTTAGTTGCATCTATTATAGCAGATCCGTATTGCTCCAATTTAGTTTCAACATGCGCTCTATTTGAATAATAAATAGCGTTGTTAGGATTTAGCTCGATAGCCCTTGTATATGCCTCAACGGCTTGTTGAAACTGGTTGTTCTTCAGGAATGCGTTCCCTTGATTCTTCAGCTCGTTAGCCGCTTCAAAATCGATTGACATATTTAACTACTATAAATACAGCTCGTGAGTTTGAATTAAGTAGAAACAAGGCAATGAAAAGTTCAAAATGTTCAACAAGCTTCAAAGCATTGGTTTATCGATGAAATAAAAAATTCTCTAATTTGGTGTCCGGATGTTGTTTTTTAGTTTTTTCTTCTTTAACTAATTACCATGATGAATTATAAAAAGAGCATACATTAATTGTTAATTACTGGTTGGCAAAACAATAAGTAGCGAGAATAAAGGTTGGAAATGAATGCATTAGAGCTGGACAAACAGAGGGTATCGTTACTATTAAATATAAATACGCTTCTAATCCAAAAATCCATTGTTATTCAAGTGCAAATTCAACAGATTCAATCAACAAATGGGAACACAAATCAAGCACAGTTACCAAAATTAAATGAAATTTTACAAAATCTCTTAAAAAGGTTACACGCAAATCTAACTTGCATTGGAGAGCTATCGGAAAAGCAAAATAATGGTAATTTCAATCCAAATAAAATCATATTTCCAACTATTTTAAGTGGGCCACCAGAATTCATTGAATTAAAGGATTTATATCTACAATTACAACAGTTATTTCCTGAAGGTGTTCAATTTTTACAAAATAGAATCAAATTGCAAATGCAACAGCAACAACAGCAGCAGCAACAACAACAACAACAACAAGGCAGTGGTCAGTCACAGCAAAGACAAGATCCATTGAATATATTGAAGAGGCCAACTCAATTCAATAATGCACCAACTCAACAACAACAGCAGCAACAGTTCTGGTAACCATGCTATTGTTTTTTTTTTGAACTTATGGTATTTGTATTTTTAGGGTTGCCCAGAAGTGTGTTTTTTAATGAAATGTAAAATGATATTAGGATTTTGAAATGTAGTTTGATAGTCTCTAGCCTGAACTGACCGGTGGAATAATAGCAACCTCATCTGTATTTTTTAATTCTATAAGTAGCGCATCTTGGATCGAATTCAAATAATCCAGGTTAAGAGTTATCCCACAATTGTCAATGATGAAGGTTGTGAACTCTTTGGTATAGTGTAATTCCCAATACTTCATTAGGCTATTGAAGGAGTTAACTGAGTCCAGTATCTCAGATTCAATTTTGGTGAAGTCTTTTGCTGGTCCAAAATATTCTACTAGCACCATCTTCTCGCGTGTCTGAGTTAGGTTTGTGTATGATGCCTTCTAAATTGGAATTGACTTTGTTTTTTTGATATATTACATATTTTTTCAACGAGCACATTAACGAAAATTTATGAATTATAAAAAAAATTATTCATAGTACATTTTTTGGACATTTTCGATACAATGAATCTTAATTTATCAATTCAAATCATCAAACTTGAAGGACTAAAGATTTAAAGAACCCTTTATTTAACAAGTATCTTATTCAGAAACAAACTTGTTTATTGATTGGACTCGAGATTTCATACTAAAAATTTACACGCGTTTCTTTTTCTTTTTTCTTTTTTGGCCTTAAATAAGGAAGACTTGAAAGACGTAGGAGACTTGAAAGAGACTATAACGAGACTATAACGAGACTATAAATATGTTGGAAATGTCCTGAAAACTCTCAAATTTAAGGGAACTTCCCGAGGACCGGGAGAACAGTGAGACCATAAAAAAAATAACACCAAATCTCCAAGCCCAATCAGCACCAAAACCAGCACTACTCAATGCCCAAATGGACCTAAGTGCAAAGAGAGTCTTAGCCAAAATATGAGACGTGTTTGTTAAGTTGGGTCTCTTGGCGATTTTTCTTTGATTTTCAGGTCATTTGATTTGTTTGTTTACATTTTGCTTCTGTTTTTATTAAAAAAAAAAGTAAATAAAGCTGGTAAGTGATACTGTTAGTATCTTTTTATGGGCTATGTGATAGCCGCAGTATTTATCTTTAAATCCTTGTGGACTTGGGATTTGATTTACATAAGAAGACATTTGACGATTGTTCAACCGAACCACGGTTAGCTTCATTGACAAGGCTATAACATTCACTATCAGTAATCCTAATTTGTAACTGATTCCTATCGTACGTACGCTTCTGCTGATATCAGTAATTTTAGTGTTAGCCAGTGGCTTTAGTCGGCAATTGCCAGCTGACCGGGGGAGGGCTAATCGGGGGGAGCAGTAACCGGTGGTGGGTGACCATAGAAACCAAACCAGTAGAAGAAAGGGGGCGAAGAGTAAGCATTCTATACGTCCTCAGCCTTTATCCATCCCCAGTTTATCTCCGAAGTTTTGTCTTGGAGGGGCTGGAAATATTGTTAAAAATAGCTCCTAAATATTGTGATTCCCCTTCTCATTTGAGTATCACCATTCCTAATACTCGATAACTCAATGGCTCAATAACTCATACGCTTTTTGCAAATACTTTGTAACATTCATATTTAAAATAGTTGTTGGCTGCGATATCGTGCGAGGTACAGCGCGTTTTCTCTCTCTCTCTTTCTCTTTCTCTTGGAAAAGTCTCAAAGTCTCTTGAAAGACTCAGAAGGCTTATTTTTCGTTGCTTTTGTTGCCCTCTCGGAGATTTTCGAGTCTCGCCATTTTTTTGAACAGCAAAAAAAAAATATCAAAACATCAGAAAAGGCTTTTCAATAAGCATTTGGAATTTTTTTTTTCCTTTTCGATTCAATTTCTGTTGTCGTTTGTTTTCTTCTACTGTTTACTGATTAAAAGTCTGTCATTTCTGTCATTTGGTTTTTGCTCTACCAATTAATTTCGTTTCACTAGCTCGTCACTATTATCTCACCCTCACCTTCTGTTTACCTTTGAAATTCTGTTAAATAACTGAATTCATTGGGAGTTTTACACCGTTTCATTACAGTAAAAAACAGATAATCTTGAAGGTGTCTAATTTCTCTCTGATCCACTCTGATAAAATATAACTTGGAAATTTATTTGAACAACAGAACCCCCCTCTTTGCACCATGATAAAGATAGTAACAAATCTATCTTTATCCATAGTTAGGTTCATCATATCTATAGTCAAGTCTGGATTAAATGAAAGAAATATATTCCAACTGGTTTTCAACTTTGCTTTGAATTTCAGCCCTGTTGGTATTTGGTTGGCTATTTTCAAGAATGCTGGCCGTATTCCAAAGGAAATCAGGCCTAAAATTCACGTTAGATTAGCTCATGATATGGATTTGAAAATCTTCGATAAGTCATGGTTTATTTTTTGGGTTTTAATTACAGGCGCATTTTCCGTTGTGTGGTATTTCTTGATCCATAGATTTGCAAACTATTACAATGATCCAGTTACAAGCCTATTGAAAGTTGATGAAGAAGCTTCAATCGAACTGAACGATACTAACAAGTCATTCTTTACAGGTGAAGTTGAAATTGAAGATGAAGATTTTGATAATGATGATACAACTTATGCCTCCTCCTCTTCAAACTCTTCCGCATCGGATAACTCTGCATATGCCTCTGATGATGACTCATTAATTACTTCAAATAGATCCAGAAATGCTATCATTCCATTCAGCAATTTCAAAATAACAAGAACACATTCTTTATACCTGACACCAATCTTATTCTTTTTAATATGGCCTACGCTAAACATTGATCATTATTTTGCACAAGGTTTGAAAAGTTATAAGGATTTAACAGCTTGGTTCTTTTATGTCTTGGGACATATCACTTTCCCAATTTTGACTGCTGTTTGGTTATATGTTTTCCATCAACAAGGTGCCCTTAAATGTTTTTCAATCGCATTAGGGACTCAAAATATTCTTGGTGTCACCACCCATCTATTATTTCCAAATGCTCCACCTTGGTTCATTCATTTACATGGACTCGATTCTGATGCAAATTACGATATGCCAGGTTATGCTGCAGGACTGATAAGAGTTGACACCGCTCTAGGTACTCACCTTCATTCAAATGGGTTCCACCAAAGTCCTATTGTGTTTGGTGCGCTACCTTCTTTGCACTCTGCCATGGCCTTTCAAGTTTGTCTGTTCGTTTATTATTATGGCCATTATTCAATATTAAGAATGGCTGGTATTTCATTCGTTGTTATTCAGTGGTGGGCTACCATTTATCTAGATCATCATTTCAGAATCGATTTAATTGTTGGAGTTCTTTATGCATCTTTGACATTTTGTCTCGTTTATCCATTGATTTTGAAGAAAGAGAAGGAGTTTATTTTAGCTAGATTGAATGGTGATTTCAAAAAAGGTTCATCTATGGGGATGAGAGTTTTTGCCAAAAATAAGAAGATTCAAAGATTTTTTGATCCTTATAGATAAAAAGGAACATGATTTAGTGAATAACACATAGGTTATCTTCATTGATTATATTTTCAATTGCATTAATGTTCAGTTTGGCGTTTTACATTCAGTTTTTTAGTCATGCATTTTGTCAGCTTTGTTGTACGTTTTTTACAGGCACTAATGAGGCTGGTCTCATTTTTTTGATCATTTAATTTGTACATTAGTTTTAATCAACCAGCTTTAGTTTCATTAAGGCCCAATTTATTTTATGTTAATTTTTCTTTAAGTTTAAAAACGTAGTTTAAATAAATCGTTTCCATTTAGTCCATAGCCAAAAACTGAAACTGTGCGTCTTTCTGTTTTGAATAATTAGCTGCAATTTGTTTTTCTCAGACTCCAAATATTGAATTTGTAACATGACATCATGAAACTCATCAAAAACAGCTGGCATTCTTTTAAGAATAGCTGCTCGTTCACTATCCAAGTTATATGGGTCTTCATACTCTTTAACAATTTTGATAACATTAGCATAATAATAATCATGAAGTTGAATGCCAAGATTTATCATAGCCATCTCGATATGTTTGATTTGCATTTTCATATAAATACATTCACCATTAACTGAAGTGTCATTGGCACGTTTCAATTCTTTTGAGAGAATTAAAAGAGAATCGTAGGCATAAACAGTCTGTTTAAGTTTCTTTGCTAAAGCACCTCTATTAAAAATAGCATCATGTTCTTTTTTATTCTCAAATTCTTTAACCAATGCAATATTGGATTTAATACCTTCAGTTTTTCTCAAGTCAAGCTTAAGTTCTGTTGCTGGGTCAAATTTTGGAGTCAAAGGAGTACAGGGTGAAAACAAAGCAATATGCTCTTTGTATGACCCATCATGAAGACGATCAAATATGTCCGAGGTGGCAGAATATGTACCAGCAGTAGTTGGAGTGGTTATTGTAGGTATGTAATCTGGAGAAGGCATCCTGGGGTTGTTTTGCGGTTTACAATGAGGATAATCTGAATGAAAGAAAAACAATAGAGATGAGATCAAACCTGTATTTATATTAATTAGTCTATAATCTGAGATTTTTTGTTGATTTGGTGAGTCCTTTTTGTTTTCATATCGATTGGTTTTGTGTCAAAAATTTCAAAAACGTTGCGTAAAAAAGCGTCTCAAGCTGTAAGAAAAAAAAGCTGCTATTTCAGGAATTCCGCAATTTTCCTCTATTGTTTGACTTCTTATACAGCTGCAAATGCATCTTCTAAAACTTTGGCAGCAATTGAGACGTCTTTGAAGCTGTTGTATAGTGGCGTTGGGGCTAAACGTATCACATCAGGTCTTCTTTCATCACAAATAACACCATGTTGATTCAAATATCTATTAAGATTTTCCATAATACCGGCTTTTTCAGAAGTTGATCTTGGGAAGAATAAAAGTGATAATTGTGCACCTCTTTCATTTGAATTTGGAGGTGTTAATATTGTAAACCCTTTTGTAGATGGATCTAGGGAGAACGAATCTTCTGGTTTGACGTAGAATTTTGATTTATGTAGCAATTGTTCTAAATAGTTTGTCAAAACTAAACTCTTAGCCCTTAGTTTCTCAATTCCACCTTTGGCTTTGAAGATATCCAAAGAGCTCTTAACGGAAACGACATCAATAACACTAGGATTGGATTGCCTAAATCCAAGTGCACCACTAATTGGTTCAAAATGTTCCAACATCTGGAATCTTTTAGAAGGATCATTTCCCCACCATCCTGCTAATCTCGGTGTAAAATCATCATTTTGATCATTATGAGATTCATGGATGAATATCCCAGCAATCCCACCAGGGCCAGCATTTAAATACTTATAAGAGCACCAGGTAGCAAAATCCACACCCCAATCATGCAATTTCAGAATAACATTACCAGCAGCATGTGCCAAGTCCCAACCAACAACAATATTGTATTGTTTGGCAAATTTTGTAATTTTTTCAATCTCAAACAGTTGACCGGTATAGTATTGAATACCAGGTAACAAAACAAGAGCAAGTTCGTCTTTATTCTGCTCGATTGATCTTAAAATATCTTCGGTTTTTAGATAATATTGACCTTCATTTGGTGATAATTGGATCAGATGGGATTCTATAGCATCTCCAAAATTTTTTAACTTGACCTGATTTATAATTGAATAATAATCGGAAGGGAAGGAGCCTTTCTCAAACAAAATCTTTGTTTTATTTCCTTTTGGTCTGTAAAATGCAACTAATAGAGCGTTCAAATTTGCTGTTAATGAACCCATAATAGCCACTTCAGTCTCTAAAGCACCAACAATCGGAGCTATTAAGGGAACAACTGGAAGATCAATGTCCACCCATGAAGTCTTCCCACTCATTGCACCTGGATGTCTGAAATGAGACTCGACAGCTCTTTGAGACCATGCATCAAGTTCATCATTCACGTATTGGCGGGTTTGTTTAGGCATCAGACCAAGACTATTTCCACCTAAATAAACAACAGATTGGTCATCGGGATTGGAAGATGGAATTCCTAACGACTTGAACGTAGGGATATTGAAGTCTGAAGCATAAGTTTCGTACTTTGTATCTAAAGATTCATATGCCGTGTCAAATTGAGACATTTTAAAAGCTTCAAGTGATGGATCAACTATCTCTATTATTAGAACTGTTATTTCCAATGTTGAAGAAATTTTGGTGATATCTCAATCATCCAAACACCAGTTGAAATGCATCAATATACCCAAAATGGTAATATACCTTTTTAGGAAAGTGCGTAATTACATTAATGTATATACGAAATTTCCAGATCTTTTCTCAAACAAGGTAAAAACTCAAAAACCATTTTTAGAAGGTGTTCTGTTTCAGTTGGGCGGCAAAACGACTCGCAAGTTGAAGCTGTCTAGTGAGTGGAGATAGAGAAGACACAACCAGTTAGAAGCAGGATAACAAGTTCCTCATTGGTAAACCGCTTCTTTTAATCAAAGCTGTTGGAGTTTGCGAGGGAGATCTGTGTTTGGTGGCGGCTAAATACTAAAGTGTACTTTGCTTAAAAGATGCCTACAGTGATGTCTGACATTGAGTTGTTGGTGAGTTTAGCGCCAAGCTCCAAAGGGTCTACTGATGACAACTCAAGCAGACACTACGATAATGAGCTACAACAGTTACAGTCAATCCAAGCTGAGATTGATAATATCAACAAGGACTTGGATTCAAGCTCAGAAAGTCTTTATAAAACTAGTTCCTCTTCTTGGAAACGCATGTTACTAAAAGAAAGTATAGGTATTACACCATCTAATGGGTTTGCTCCGTCAAACACACCTGTTCAATCACCACGGAAGATCAATTTTAATTTGAATTCTTCCTTTTCAGCACCTAATCCTTCAAACACGAAGAAAGTTAGAATTGAGGATGATGCCCACATTACACAATTGAGAGATTATCAGAAACCAACAACAGTTAGTGAACTTTTGAGCAGCGTTAAATATGATGAACAGGCTATTCACACTGGAACTTCTACAACTATGCTTAAAAACTTGTCACCATTATCTCCAAGATTTAGAACTACTGTTAATACGTCTATGGTTTCAGATTATACACACCAATCAATGACGACGGCAACTTCCTTTGATTATACCTTCGATGATTCTTATGCTCATAATGCAACCTTTGCAGGATCAACTTTCATTCCTAAAACTTTTGAACTATCTGGACCAAGATTCAACATTAAATCTGTTAAAAGAGCTCAAAGTGACTCATTCTTAGGAACTCCCAATAGAGATCCAAATGATATCAAAAGTCCAAGGTTAATGCAGGCAGCGGATCCCACATCATTAGGCTATGACTTAGGTCACGATGTTACACCTGGGAAACTTCTGTTATCAAGCTCACCTCTCCCACATTTTGAGAGCAGATTTCCTGAACCAAGCCTGATAACTGATCTATTTGGGTTAGACGAGCAGGATATACAAACCAATGAAGACAAGAAAGAGATGATTACAGAATTGAAAGATCCATTATCAACAGTAGATTTCTCTGGTGAAAATAGAGAAAATACAGATGATGAAATTGAAGCACAACCATTCTCTGAGTATTCGAACCAAATACCGGCCAAGAAAGAGTTAAGGGAAAATTATTACATTGCTGAGTTAGATATGGAAAGATTGAAACAGCTTCCCAAGCCTGCTGAAATGGTTTCAAGCCCGAACTATAGCAACATAAGAACAAATATAACTTCCAGAAAGAAAAAAGCTTTTAAACTTGATGTTGATCCAAGCAATATTCTTCATCACAACTTAAAAGAGGGGAGATCAATGAGAACACTAAATAAGCTGAAACCTCCTTCTTATGTAGATGATACTAATGAGGGCGATGCTGTTGAATTTTCAGAAGTACAACCAAGAAAGAATACATCAAAATCCACAGCTAGTAGTTCAAAAATTCAGAAGCGGGAGATTATTACAGGAAGATCCAGAAATGGCTGCTGGACCTGCAGGTATGTTCTTTCAGTAACTATATTCTCAACTAAGTACTAACCCCATTTCAGAATTCGAAAGAAAAAGTGTAGTGAAGAGAAACCAGATTGCGCACAATGCACAAGATTAGGGCTCAGATGTGATGGTTATTCAATGGCTAAACCAGACTTCATGCTTTCTGCTGTAACCCAAAGAGAAAGACTTGATGAGATCAAAATGCATACATCTTTACGCAAGCGTATTGGTGTTGCAAAGCTTGCTATGCAAAAGAGAAACGTATCACCACAATGAGTAAAGAATATGTTTTGTGTTGATCTAGCTATTATTCACTCCATTAAAATAAAAATGTACTACAGATAATTAAAACCAAGATATAGATTGCTATAAAACTCACATTGTGACAATATATAAGCTATAAATACAACCCATAAATTAATCATTTAATGGATATCTCAGTTCTATTGTTGATACCGGTAGCTATTCTGATTGAATGCATTAGCCCGAGGCTGCTGTTGTTGTAATTGTATTTCTGTTGGAGTCCCAAGGACCTGCATAGTTGGCTGACCTGGGACAGGCGATTGAAGCCCATATTGTGGAACTTGGCTATATGGATATGGTGAAGAATATCTTTGTTGCTGATAAACACCTTGATATTGTTGGTAAGCATTGGCATGTGGAGGCTGGGGAAGTTGATGATTGATTGGGTAAAAGTTTTGATACGAAGGGAACACTGGATTTTGGTTGACAAAAGGACTTGGTGTATTACTAGTGAATGACGGGGTCAACGGACCATGATTTTGCCATATATTTGGACTTGAAGTTTGAGGTTTCTGATTCGTAGAAGCTGTAAATGAGCCTTCAACTAAAGAGTTCACCATGCTTTGATAATTTTCATCGCCTTTGCTACCATTGGACAATATAGCTTCTAAGTCTTCTGCGTTAATTATTTTATCCGTTTGAACAAGATTATCTGTTTCACTGATATAGTTTGAGTCTGATTGTCTTTCGAAAACCTCCTGTGGTATTTCAACAACATCGGATGAGTTAGAGCTTTCAGATGATGTGTGTGTTATTTCTTTGGGTTGTGGCACATTAAAAGATTCTTCAGTCTTTAAAGTTTTGTTGTCTTTTTTTCTTTTGTTTCTTAACTTCTTTTTTGTAGAATTTACAGATTGAGTGGAAGCCTGAGTTGAAATTCTGAGTAATTCATCATTGTTTGTGACTTCTTTGGGTTTTGGTGTTTTCTTGTACGGTTTAGCATTATCCACATTGAATAATTTGAGCGAGTCATCAAATACGATGCCAACAGCATTAGTTTGTAGTATTTTTTTAGAAATGGCACCAACAGCTATCAATCTTAACCTTTGTTCCTCTTCACGTTTATGTTCTTTGAATTTACCAATCAGTCTTGATGCAGCATCTGGATCTGAAAATATTGAAGTATCATCAAAATCACTTAATAGTCTTTCAATAGGTACAAACTCCTTAAGTCTAACATCCTCCTCAAAATATTGATCTCTTGTTGGACGATGGTCAAACGATTCATTTGGATTTTCAGAGTAGATAATATTGGATAAGAGAGCAGTTCCTTTTAAAAAATCAAAGTTTCTATGTGAATATTGGAAAGCCATTTTATCGACTTTTAACCATGAATAAACAACCCGTACTAATGGTAAGAGATTGAAAGCTTTAACATTATCCGTATCCCACAACTCAATGAATAACACTTGTACATAGGTAATATATTTGAATGTGAACTTCAACAAGTGAGTCAATTCAGTAGTGATGATAGCTGATTTAAGAGGGTTCGATAATTTAATACCACCAATCAAAAGAATTAGTAATTTCTCCAATAATATCACATCATCTCCTTTAATTGCAATGTTATTGATTATTTCAAAGAGATCTTTCTCAATAGTGTCAACTTTACTGCCATTAATAAGAATACCAGTTGATCTTTTCCAGACTTTTGGATTGGTGTAATAGCCATATAATGCTAAGAAATAAGCAGACAATAGTTGATACTGATTTTTGCCGGTGATCTTGCTTTCTAGTCGTGCCCTATTGAGCTTTTCAATCGAAGCACCAGGGTTGTTCAACATTAGGTTATAGTTTACTGAGCCCACTTTAGAGGGAATCCTAGAAAGGGATGATCTTAAAAATTCATATAATGCAAGAAGTTTATCATCCTGAGCATCATATATCATACCAATCTGATTGTGTACATCACCAAATGCAGGCAGTAGTAGTTCAGAAAGGTGGCATAACTCCAAAGCATTTTTGTAACCGTGTGGAGATGGAGATGGTAGATACTGTGATAATAGAGTTTGGTAACGTGAAGTCGAACCTAAAAATAAAATTGATCGATGGGCAATATAGACAAGCTTGACGACTGGATTACCGACGGTCTTAGATGCGGTGACTTTTACGGCATTAGGTGACTCTTTTAGCTTAAATATATCATAGAAAAACTTTGGAATAATAAAGCTAATTTTGTGGTATACCAAAACATGTTCTAACAGGTCAAGATAGAAACTTCTAGTAGACAAAGCAGTTTTAGTAAGTTTCTCATTAAGCTTTCTAATCTCCACTGTTCTTTTACGATGTTTGCCTTCTTCATTTCTCAATGCTTGATATTGGGCTTGATAAAATTTGAATACAGGATGATGGAAATCACTCCAGATTTTGTCCACTAAATTTTCAGCTGTCTCTTCCACAGAAATGTTTTTTTGTGCCAATTTCAAACTTTCGTCTGTTTTTTGATCGATTAGCGAATCATTAATATTCTTGATGATGAGAGTCAAAAATCTTGATCTAACAAAGTTTAATAACCCAGATATAAGAATATCGTCCGGTTCAACTTGCTGTAAAGCTGCAGTGAGCTTTTGTTTTGTGTCTGATATTTGGGTGAGAATGACCGAGTTAGATGGCATGCCAATGAATTACAGTTATGTGAGATCTTGTGATGCGATGATGAAAAAGTTGGTTAGATGTTGGAAAATAAAATGACTGGTAAAAAGTGAAATGCAGGGTTTTGATAAAAGATGACAAAGTCAGTGTGAAAATAATGAATAGTCAAAACTCAGCAAATTATCATTACTGAAGATCAGTAAACCCAATTAGCTTTAAATATGAAAAAGTATGAGTTTTGAGAGCTTTCACATTTTTTTTTTCTGTTAATTTTCTTTTCTCTACGCTTTAAAATTGGCAGACAAAATTGATTCCGCGAAAAAAAAAAAAATGTGTAAGTTTCAAAAAATTCCGAAAGAAAAAGGAAAATTCGAAATGTAAACAAAATATTGTTTTTAAATTAGATTTCCTTTTTATTTCAATTGGTTTTAATTTCTTCATTTTTTCCTTCTTCTTCTTCTTCTTTACTGGCTGCTTTAAGCATTTAGAGCTCTGATGAAAGTGCTATGTGTCGCTGAAAAGAATTCTATTGGAAAGGCCGTGTCTAGTATCCTCGGTGGGGGAAGAGTGCAGACGCGAAACTCAACTTATAAGTATGTAAAAAATTACGAGTTCACTTATAATTTTCCTGGTGAAGGTGTCTGTGATGTAGTTATGACTAGTGTTGCTGGACATCTTGGGGGTACGGATTTTCCTGAAAACTATGGTTGGGGGATGTGTACCCCAGGAAAACTTTTTGAAGCTCCAATTGTGCAAACTTTCGATAAAGATCAAGCAAATGTGGCAAAAAACATTGAACAATTGAGTAAGTCATGTGATAAGCTTATGATATGGACCGATTGTGATAGAGAAGGTGAATATATTGGATTTGAGATCCTTGAAGTTGCGAGAAAGGCCAATCGTACTCTTACTCTGGACAATACTTGGAGAGCCCAGTTTTCACATTTGGAAAGAAATCACATTATTCAAGCAGCTAGAAATCCAACAAAACTGGATAGAAATGCAATACACGCTGTACAAACTAGAATTGAGCTAGACTTAAGGACTGGTGCTGCTTTCACACGTTTTCTATGCGATGCATTCAGACGGTACAGAGCCTCTAAAGAGCTTTCCACAGTTTCATATGGATCTTGCCAATTTCCTACATTAGGGTTTGTTGTAGACAGATACAAGAGATATATGAATTTCAAGCCTGAAGAATTCTGGTACCTTGATGTCGGTGTAAAGAAACAAGATTGTCTTTTGAAGTTGAGTTGGAAAAGAAATAGACTTTATGATAGAATGTCGACTGTGGTGATTTATGAAAAGTGTATGAAAACTGATATAGGAGAGATAACAGAGTTAAGATCACAGCCCACAACAAAATATAAACCATTGCCATTGACAACAGTTCAACTACAAAAATTTTGCTCGATGTACTTTAAGATGAGTGCTAAAGAATCTTTAGGTGCGGCCGAGTCTCTTTATCAAAAGGGATTCCTTTCATATCCAAGAACAGAAACTGATGTATTCCCATCCCAGATGGATCTTAAAGAACTAGTTGGTAAACATACTGGAGACAACAGATGGGGCTCATATGCCAAATCATTATTGGATGGCAATCGATTTCAGCAACCTCGTGCTGGAAAGCATGACGATAAAGCACATCCTCCAATTCACCCAGTTACATACACAGATGGCTCAACTTTGCAAGGAGATAAAGAAAAGAAGGTTTATGAATTTGTTGTTCGTCATTTCCTTGCGGCTTGCTCCCCTGATGCTAAAGGCCAAACCACATCAGTTGATTTAAAATGGGGAACAGAATTATTTACTGCCTCAGGTTTAATGGTTTTGGAGAGAAATTTTCTTGATATTTATACTTATCAAAAATGGGAATCATCAACCCAACTCCCAAACTTTAGCAAAGGCGAAGAGATAAAGATACACTCAGCTGAAATGAAAAGAGGTCAAACTGCACCACCAAGTTTAATGACAGAAACAGAGCTCATTGCATTGATGGATGCTAATGGGATCGGAACTGATGCAACTATTGCTGAACATATTGAGAAGATTCTAATTAGAGAATACGTTCAAAAAACACAGAAGAATAGAACAAATTATTTGGTTCCAACTATTTTGGGTATGGGGTTGGTTGATGGGTTTGATAACTTAAATTTGAAAAATTCATTGACAAAGCCGTTTTTAAGAAAGAATATGGAAGCAGAATTGAAAGGTATATGCGATGGAAAAAAAACCAGAGAACAAGTTCTAGAGTCAATGCTTTTCTTATATAGGGAGTCTTTTTCAGTTTCTGTTCAAGGTCAAAACATTATTGTCGATGCATATCAGAAATACAAAGATAATGTTAAGAATCAAGAAAATAACAATGGGAATAACTAGAGACTACGCGGTTTTAATGAGAAATGACAAATATGCATTGCCTAATGAATCATGTAATTTAACAATATATTAGAGGCGGCGGTATCTCGGGAACCAATCCTAGAGTAAACTTCTGAGCCTTAAATTGCTCTTTAACAGCTTCACTTAGTTCGTCATCCTTGATACGCTCAGGTTCTTTTGTACTTTGTATAAGACTAGGCTTGAATGTACCATTCGTATTCCCAAATCCTCCAAATGATCCAGATCCGAATCCATTAGCGGTTGGCGCTGAAGGATTCCCAAATACAGATCCAGATTGTGCTCCAAATGGAGAGGACTGTGCCTGAGAGGACGACGATGAAGCACCTCCAAAAGGTGATGTAATTTTAGCCTGTCCAAACGGTGACGATGATGTGGATCCTAATGTAGATTGTCCGAATGCTGGAGCAGATGTACTGTTTGTCTGACCAAATGGTGATATTTGACCAAATGGTGATGGTTTGTTTGACTGGTCTCCAAATGCAGATTTATTTGTCACTGAGCTAAATGGGCTGGAAGAAGTAGTATTTCCAAACGCTGATCCAGAATTCGTTGCAGTATTTGTCTGGCCAAACGTTGAAGTGCCAAAAGCTGGTGTTGAACTTTTGGTACCAATAGAGCCAGAAAATGATTGTGGCGTGGTTCCAGTTAGACCACCAAACGCAGATGTGACAGGAGCAGCGGTGTTTCCAAACCCACTACTTCCAAATACACTACCAGTAGCCTGCATATTTCCTGGTACTATTCCGGTAGATTTTGCACCAAAACCTGATGAGCCAAAAGCGGACGATGTTTGTGTGTTTGAGCCAAGTGATGATTGACCAAATGAAGATTGGCCAAATGAAGATTGACCAAATGAAGATTGACCAAATGAAGAGCCAGAGTTAGAAGTACTACTACTCAAGCCAGTAGATCCAAAAGTTTGAGATCCAAATGCACCTGCAGTCGATGGTGCTCCAAATGCCGATGGTTTTTGAGAGCCAGAACTAAAAGGATTTGAACTACTGGAACCAAATGGGTTACTTGTTGAAGTTGTTCCAAATGCTGAGGATCCAAAACCACTAGTAGTAGCATGCTGTGCATTAAGATTTAATGGTTGGGGGATAAATGGTTTAGGAGTTTTGCTAGGATCTTCATGACGTGCTTTAGTCATAAGCTGTCCATATCTTGCTGCTTTTTCTGTATTTGCTTTTAAGTAATCAACACAATCTTTCATATCTTGTTGTCTAGCGTTCAGCTGTCTTTCATATTCTGGAATTGTATTATTTTGTTGGGCCTGGTAAAAGTCCCATCTTGACTCTTCAAAAGAGTAGTCTCTTCCATCTATTATATTCCCTAGTGCAGGGTACCCAAACCCAAAAGATGAGGTTAATGGATGTACTTCAAACTCTGGGTAACTCGAGGTTGCATCTTCAATCTCTTTCACTCTAGTAGGTAAACTTTTCTGTGACCAGAACCTCTCTAGCTCATCTTGTGCTGTGTTTTGGCTATTACTTGATGCATTTGTATATGAATTTCTATTATTCCAGCCGCTTGTGCCTTGTGATCTAGGTTTGTTTTCATAAACATGAGGGAATTGGCATCTATTGCCATTTCGACAATTTCCTGAAAAAAAAAATATTAGTCCCCTATTCTAAAAATTTAATGTGATGAACTCACCTGACTGAAAGAACTTGCAGGGTGGTTTACCTGACATTATTGAGATGTACTAGTTGAACTCAATTAACTAATAACAGTTAGAGAAGCTTTAAATTTTATGATGATGTTTTACAATCAATTCCGAGGCACTTGATTAATCACGTGACTTAAAATCGGAACTTACTTTATTAGGTATTGTTTTCTTGTCACTCACTCAAGTCAAGAATAGCACACTCTGGATATTGAGTTGGGACTTAATGATTTGTGTAGAGTGCGGTGAATATGTTGAGTCATTATACACAGAGTACAAGAATGGCTATATCAAGCTAACTGATTGCCAAAGTTGCTTTAAAACTGCTGATAAATACATCGAATTTGATAACGTACTTTTGTTCATTGATATTATACTATTGAAACCACAAGCTTATAAGCACTTGGTTTTCAACGTTATGAGACAGTCGTCCAGTGATCAGTATATCAGAAGATCATTACAAAGAATACGGTTTCTGTCTATTTTGTTTGAAATCTATCTGGCATGGGCTTACAGTGAAAAGAATTTCAACTCTCTGACATATATCAATCCATATTTGGTATACCACGCTATATTACAAAAAAATGTTATCCTTCAATATTTATTCTTTGCTTTAAAGTGTGTTACAGATGATCTGATAACACATAAACTCACACACTATTTTTTTCTGAACTATTTGAATTGGACTCCAAAAGGTGTATCAAAAGCTTCACACACACAAAGGCATTACCTGAAAAATGTTTTATCACTTACAATTCTTATATCCAATGGCACGAAATTGTTTCCTATTTTGATGTTAATTTGGCCATATGATAACACGACCATAACGAGTATTATCAGCTCGATTGCTAGCATAACCTTGATTGATTCACTCGGAGTTGTCACAAATTTTGGGATGTACTATACTTCACAACTATTCATTCTAATTTCCACAATCAAATGTCTTCTTACAAAGACTTTATTGATATTACTATTATCTGATGGTGATTTAGGAATCTTCAAAAAATTTTTTAACGCTGAGTATAATGAGGCTTTATATCAGACTACTACTGCTTTTCAAACTTTAGTTTGCAAAAAATCAATTTCATGAATTTTAATGACAGAACTATAGTTTCGCAATTAAAAGAACATAAAAACTGTATTAATAAAAGATATAACGCCTATTTAAACCTTATTCCCATTCCAAAAGATTGACGTGCTTTCTGACTGTACCCTCTCCATTAGCAACAACAACTTCATCACCTTCGATCGCAACCCATGGTCCATCTAACGGTTGTATCAAATAAGGATACTTGTATGTTTGGTTCTCTTCTCTCGTCTCATCTAAAGTTCTAGATTTTATTCTCTGCATCGTGTTGCTAGATGGCGGCGCCAAGGATGATGAATCAATAGCACCTTCTTCATCAACGTCAATCGTTTCATTATCAATAGCCCTTAAAGCAATAAAGAACGATAACGGGATGTAATACTTTTGGAAATTCCATAGAACTGCTAGCGTTGATAGTGGTAGTGGAATCAATAATGTTGCTAAAAGATAACCATCTTGATAAGCTGCTAGTGTACCTGTCATGGTTAACTGAAATAATAGCAATCCAACGACAATTCTTCTGAAGACAACAGGCCAAACCTTTCCAGTAGAATGTGGCGGATGCACAACAGAATACATAAGTTGGTACTTGTAAACATAGAAACCAATGACGAAGTATGCCAAACCAGAGACCAAGATCTTGGTGGAGAACACACTGTAAATAATAGTGATTATAAGAATTAGAATAGGTTGGGGAAGATGAAGACCAAAATTGAACACTGGAGGTTTATATAGATTTCTATAGTCTCGTGGAGTTTTACATCCAGCTTTGAAAAATGGGAATCGCAGAATGCTTCCAAATAATAATAACTTAAAAGGGAACATACCAACACCCTGAAGAATGATCAAATCAACATAAAATAGCGATAGTTCATTAAGGGATTGAGCAAGCTGGTAAGCAAGTTTCGTGGTATCACTCAGAAATCCCCAATAGTTTGAAGCTGTACCAGCAGTAGTGAAAACCAAAAACAAATTGAAAAATGTATAGAAGAAGTTCTTAGAAACAGCAGATAATTCCTCCTCCCCATGAGAGATGAAACCTTGATTAGATGATAGCCAAACATAAAGGAATGGAATAGCAAAATTCAATAAAGTGAAAATGTAAGTTGGTAACAACCCTGAAACTGTATTTCTTGCCCATTCGTTTTTTTCTAAGAAATCTCCCAAACTTGGCCAAAACTTCTTGACTGTTTTAGGGTTAAGTAAAGTAGCCAAATAACCAACTGGTACCACTAAAGAAACCGAAAGTATACCAATAATAATAGTGACTGTGTATAATTTGATAAGTCTTTCCTTCCTAGATAAGACGATGTTATCCCAAATAATATCATGTGGAGCTGGGGCTAGTCTGGTAATTAAATGATGAACCTTAGGATCCAAAACTGCTTGAGCTGCCATCTGAGCACTGGCAACTGACTCCATAGTGATAAATGCAGTAGGCGTTGCAGGATAGTGTTTAGTTCTAGCTCTCAAAATCTCTTCATCGATAACTTCAAGCTGATTTGTGTAATACTCGATTGCATCTCGTTTTTCACCAAATAGTCCAAACAGTCCTGTTTTGATTGTAGGACGAATATGATGATAAGGTTTCACTCCAAGGTTCACCACTCCGTTTCTGGCGGAGTATTCTTGTATGCTCCTAAAATCGTCATCTTGATTTAAAGAGTCATTTGTAAGGTTATATTCATCATCTTCAGAATTATATTCTACATCATTGTTGGCATTATTTGGCTCATTTGACTCATTTGACTCATTTGGATCATCTTGATATGGTTGTATCAAAGGACTATGTTGTAAACGGATTGATTCCCTGGCCCTTGCTCTTACTGGAAGATTTTGTTTTTTGTCACTAATTGATAATGGACCGAGGTATTCTGCCCACTGATTCTCTAATTTATAGAGTACCTGTTTACGTCTTTTATATAGTTTATTAAGCGGACGCCACTCTCTGCAAATTGTGATGGATGAAACTTTACCAATGTTTAGCTCTTCAATATGTTCCTTTAATGTTTGTTCATCTCTTAATTCAGGCGGAATCCCAGATAATCTAATGGTTCGATCAGTGATTGAATTTTGATGACCCAAATGACTTTGCCTTATGGCAACAACATGCCTTGTTTGTTGAAGCAGCCTTCTTAAAGTCAATATAGTAAACAGGTATGTAAATATGACGTACATCCATAGATAAGGCTTGAATTGAAATGGTGTAGCCCACCCAGGAATCTCAAGTGTTATAACATCTGGATCGGGGTGGCCATTTCCATCACCTTGATCATAATTTCCAGTGTAATGATAACGGACAGGTGAAATGATAAGAACCGACATTAAAGTTAATGAACCTAACAATTTGATTGCCATTTTGAAAAATCCCAAGAAAACAACAGCATCCAAACCAGCATGGTCTAATAGGTCGTCTTCTTGTATTCTAAATATAACGGGAAGCCATCCAAACAAGGTCTTTTTTGGTAGTTCAGGAAGACCTCGTCTTCTTGTGAATCTTGAAGCATATAGCTTTGACCAGGTATTTCTTAAAACACAGAATGATAGAAATGCAAAAAGTCCTAATATGAAGGCAATGACCAGCTGTGTTTGGGCGACTCGTGGTGTGGGTCTTCGAAGATCAATTCCGCCAGAGGAATTGGACGCCTCCATCTTGTGGGATGTTTGAAGTCTTATTTCTTTGTTGGTGTTCTTTATCAGTATGTTTATGTTTATGGTACCTAATGGCTAATTACACATGATAATTTAATAGCCGCGATTTCTGTATCTCGAAAATTGTCCGAAAGGGACTAGGTTCTCGTTATAAATGATTACCCTACCACAAAATCTACTGTGAAGATCTATCTCTCTCAACTTCTCATACTATTAAGCTCTCCAATATTGGGCCAAACTATGTAATCTATCAATCACCATTGGAAGCAAAGCATTAACACTATCATTGATTAAGTTTTGGAAATGAATGATGGCTTCTTCTTCACTCATATCAAGACAGAATTTTTCCTTCACCTTCAAAACAGCTGTATCTCTCTCTAGAGCAATATCAGGAATACTGGAATCTCTCATTAATTCAAACAAATTCAATATCAAGTTTGAGTTTTTTCTCAAGATAGAATATGCAACAAAACAGTAGTTTCTAAACTTGTTGTAGTTTGGAGAATCAGCTCCACCAAATGCCTCAATGATCTGAGGTGGTAACTTCATCAAAGGTGGAAAGGGTTTAGGGTCCTGTCCAAGAATATATCCAAAATCAGCATGGAAAAAGTGACCATCTGGGCAAATAAGTAAATTGTCTAAATGTCTATCACCTACACCTAAGATATAGGTGATAACACAATAACCAGCACACGACTTGACAAAATTATCCATTACAGAAGAGGTGACACCCAGTTCTTCAGTTGGATCAGGATTATGGTGCTTCAAATATGGTAGAATACCATGATATTCAGCAAGAACATTAGCAAGAGTACTATTTGGAATAAATTGCATAGCACCTTCTGTTGGACCGGTTGCCAAAATCTTGTAAGGTGTGAGTTTTAAATCGACGTTTTCGTTTGTGAGTAGTTTATTCATTAATAGAATAATTTGAATCACCAATTGATCTTGTCTTAAGTCATCTCCAACTTTAAACATTAATGGATACGTTTTCCCATCTGTTGTTTTGAATGTGATCTTCAATGGTGATAAAGAACTTTTGAAAACGGAGCTTTCACTAGGAATAACTCCACATACTTCAATTGATGGATCCAATGCTAGCTTAACAGGAGTGAAACTTTTGAATTTTGTTTCCAGTATGTTTCTTAGTAGTTCAATCTTTTTTGGAGTTGAATCCCTTAATGACTTCACTTTAGCGCATAATTGTTCTAGTAGATTGACAAAATCAATCTCATTTTGAATATCTCTATGTGTCAAGTTCTTCACATAATAATCAAGAATCTTTTTTGAGATTGAACTCGGTTTCTCTTTTGCCTCAACATTCAAATACCAGTATAAAAATGACCCTAGTCTGTCACTAAGAAGAGCTCGTTCAACTAAAAATTGTGATAATGGTGTTAACGAATTTGTAATCTCAGTAGATGAGACGGTGGATGAACCATTCAAATCTACTATTGAAAATTCACTATTTCCAATTGAATCCTTTGAATAAGTCTCATATCTTAATGCTTGAACCAACTGAAGTAAGTAAAGTTCTAGTTCGCTATCTGAAGCCTTCTTAAGTCTTTCTACAGCATAGGTTCTAACAGTGATATTTGTGAAATGAGGACCAAGCAGTTCTAACGCATCTTCGATATCAATTTCAACCCATTTATGCAATAATTTAAGAGCTTCCTTTGTTTCATTTTCTTCACTGAAGTTAATACTTTTTAGTAACTTGTTTAACCCTTTTTTATTATTGATTAAAAAGTAACGAAACTTCCAGACTAAATTTTTTTCATACTGAGATAGCTCTTGCACTGAAGAGTATGCCAAAATCTTGTTCAACTCATCTCTAATCTTTGCTGTTGGTTTGATATCTCTATCAAGTGGGCCGCCTTTATGGCTTCTTTCTAATTTTCTGTACTTCTGTTCAATTGGATCAGATTGGTATTGATCTGGGTCATAAATAACCATTGTTGAATGTTTCCCTGTGTCTATCTTGGGTTGGTTTTGTTGGGGTATTGTTTGTTCAGATGAAGTGTAAGTAGGAAAAGATGGTGGTGGATATTTTAACTCTGAATAAACAACAGGTATATCATATTGTTCTAAATCAACGAAAAGAATAAAATTCACGTTTGTTGATTTTTTCTTATTAATCTGTTCAATCTTTCTAAAAGTGATATTATCTAACCAGTCAACAGTTATCATATCACCATTCTCGTGCTTCTTTATAAGTTTCTCCAGTTCATCCATTTGTGTATCACCAGACCTGGAATCTTGTTGGCCAGTTAGTTTAACCTTGAGCTTTTGACGTCCCCTTTTCAAAGTACAATCATCAGTAGTATTGAAGATATTAAATTCGGTGAATCCAAACGATGAGTCTGACACATTGTCGAATTCCCATATGAATATCTTTAGTTTCGAATCGAATGGCAATTGATTGACTTTTATGGGAAGGGTTAACCATTCGTTCCATTTTCTTGTATTTCTGAACGATGCGTAAGATGTTGTTATTGGTATTGTTAATGGTTTATTGTCCAGCGTAACAATTACTGAGATAAATAAGTCAGATGTTTGAGAGTAATTGGAAAGCTTGGTAACGGTCGAGGTATCTATCAGTCTCGTTGATTCTCTCAAAAGTGGTTTCGAGCCTTCCAATGTGCCTATTTTAATCTTGAAAGGAATATCCAGGTCCCGCGATGTGCAGAAAGTAACACTTCTAGAGCTCATATTCAGCTTCAGTTGCTGATACTTGGTTAATAAATTGAAAGATTTGTAATCGGTATATTTATCCGTTGTTTTTAGTATATGTATTTCTCACTTCTAAAAGATCAAATTCGCGGAACAATATCATTATATAACTCTTAGCTATTTTATAGTTCTGACAATTAGTAAAATTCAGAAATAAATTTCTTTAACCAAGCTTCCAACCGGGGATATTAGATAGAGTTCACTATAAAGGTGTAAATTCTAATGCTATGGCTGCAAATATACTTTTTTTGGAGCTGTGTATAGAACAGAATTTTATAATAATAGACATATTTTGTAATTGAATATCATTAGTTTTCTTAAATAAAATTCAGTTGATGATTGCACAACTGACAATTGAAGTCTAGCAAGAGACTTTCTACTCAAAAACTTCAAATTTATTCAAAGTTAATACTTAAACATACAAACCTAAATATCATGCTTTCTGTAACTTCTCGGTGATTCTTAGTAATAGTTATGAAACTTTACTGTTTTTGCGCTTGTAAAAAATCTACACACTAAAATAAATCACTTATTTATAAGGATTAATTAAAAACTCTATGGAATGCTGAGAGCTTTTTGGTACTATGTACATATAATAACTTTATTAAAATCATAACAAAACATCAAAATTTAGCGTTCATTTAAAAACGGAATTTACTTGATCTATCATTTCTTCCTGATGATCCATCCCTATCTGACCTGTTATTTCCATAACCTCTTGATCTATTATCGTTATATCTTTTTGGCTTAAAGTCGGAATTATAACCTCCTTTTCTGTCATCATCGTAATCTCTGTTGTTTCTTTTAAAACCCCCTCTATTCCCATCTCTGGAACCGCCTCTACCACCTCTATTTCCATAAGTATCCCTTTCAGGACGACCACCTTCAGTCTCAAAAAGTTCAGAAGCTTCCCTTCTATTTAGAGCCAAAACTCTATTGACAAAGTTTGGACTTAGTGGAGGAAGTTTGGATTCATCTCCAACAAATTTACCATACCCTTTGGAGATACCTTCGAGCATTTCAAAAAGGTTTAGTCTATAATTACTAACGACACTTTTTGAGAATCCTGCTAGAGATTCAATAACAAGTTCCAATGTATTTCTATGAGAAACACGTTGAGAAACTGCACTAAAGTCCTCTTCGGCTTCGACTGATTTGTCGTATTGAAATTGATCTGCAACAACAACATTTCTTGACTTCAATAGTCTGGTGAAGCGAGATTCTCCCTTAGTTAAAATCATAACGGCTTTACCAGAACTACCACCTCTAGCTGTTCTACCAACTCTGTGCACATAGTTTGTGGCATCCATTGGAAGACCAATTTGGATGACATTTGTGACATTTGGGAAATCCATACCTCTGGCACCAACATCTGATGCAACTAAAACACCACTGAAACTAGTACGGAACTGTTTGACTGCTCTGTCTCTAACTGGTTGACGTAGTTGACCATGTAATTGGTATGATCTTAGTCTCGAATTTTTATCATTTAAGTATCCTGCAAGGGTTTCAAAAAAGTAACTGACAGATTTAACGGTTGGTAAGAAAACAATGGCTTTGAAGTTTTTGTTACGTTTGGATTCATTTTGAATAAACAAAGCAGCAGAAACATAACTTTCAAAAACATCTTCTGTGATAATTAACGATTGACTAATTTTTTCATGGGTTTCTGGCTCGTTAGGATCAACTGTATCAATTTGTTGTTGGTTGTCTTTTAAAATTCTTTTAGAGAAGTCTAAGATTGATTTATCCATAGTGGCAGAGAATAACATGGTTTTCAATGGCTGTAAGTCATTAGTGTTACTTCTTTCCCTAAGTTCTTTTAAAATGTCGCTAATTTCAACTAAATCCTCTCTAAAACCTTCTCCTAGTAATCTATCAGCCTCATCAAGAACGAAAGTGTGTAAATCAGTAAAAGAATCCGCAACAACAGGTTCCTTAATAACATCTAGAAATCTACCAGGAGTTGCAACAATAATTGAAGGAGGACCAGTTCTATTATTTTTGAAGTTTCTGATTTGTCCCCATCTATCCTCACCACCAACAAGAGTCTTTATATTTAATGAGTTGTTACTCGATTTGAAAACAGATTTGTGTTTGGCAACTTTATCTAATTCATCTCTAATTTGGAAAGCTAAATCTCTGGTTGGAGCAATTATCAAACCTCTGACACCTTTGTGTCCTTTTGGGTTTTTCAGGATCTGTTCAATGATTGGTAAACCAAAAGCTAAAGTTTTACCTGTACCGGTTTTAGCTTTAGTAACAAGATCATCTTCAGTTAATGCAGGAGCTAATGTTTTAGCTTGAACAGGTGTAAGATTCTTGAATCCTAATTTGACCAATGCTTCGATGATACTAGGATTTAGTAGGTTTTTCTCTTTCAGATAACTTATGGAGGTTATATCAACAGGAGATTCGACTGGTACTGGCTTCACCACATCTGGCTTCACCACATCTGGCTTTGATATATTGAGTTGAAAGCCAGTTGAAGAGAAGCTTCGCAGGTTTAGCTTTCTCAAAGTACCAATAGCTTGGACTGACCTGGTAGCACCTAAAAATGTGTTAACAGTTCTCATCCTTTTATTGGCTTTATTTAAGATAAAATGATCTAAAAACAGGATTTCAATTTTACCATACTTTTAATTTTGTTTGGAAAATTTTCACTTTGACATAACCATTTTCATTTTCACAGACCAAGTTCGCGGAAAGTTAAGAAAATATTTCCGCGAACTTGGTCTGTGAAAATTGAGTATGTGTTTCCGTCTCTGATTGGTTGATATTCCGAGGGGAAAAATAAAACTATATAAAGGGTCAAAAATTCCGGCTTTGTGTTTCTTACTAAAACAATTCCCTAACATCACGATAACTAGTGATTAAACTATTAACAGAATACCCGAACAACTGAAAACAGTCAGAAATACCGAAACACCAAGACACTATCCACAACCTGACAGTATAGCTATTGATTATCTGAACAGACTAAACAGACTAAACAAACAAAAAGGAAACACCAATCATAATCACCTGTCTATATAGATTGATTATACGCGCCTTGTAGTACTATACTCTTCATTGAGGCAAACTTCTGTGTTTATTTGATTTGAAAGTATATACTGATACTAGACATAGTTTTTATTGTTCAGTCTACACTAATTTTTATTAGATTTATATTTGAGAAATCTTTCCTCGCACGGAGAAATAAGAACTCAGTAAGGGAAGACTACAAGTGAAAACCACAGTTGCATTCTATTGTGACTAGAAATTTGAATCCAGAAAGATCTAGGATGACACAACAAGGCCAATCGTTATTGGTTACTTCCACATATAAAAATAACTCCACGAAAATTGACGTTGATGAGCCAATACAGTCCATTCTCCAGAATCATCAACAAGAAAGTCAAAATGACGAGTACATTGTTCCAACAAAAAATGCAAATTTAAACCAATCAGAATCATTAACGTCTGCCCTTGAAGGATTGCCAATAATCAGTGCAAATAAATTTCAAACTTTGCCAAAAACAATACATCATCAGCAACTACAGCAGATCAATAACCCAACTGCCATCAACCTCCAACAAAACGGTTTTGAAGGGTCCGAGTTTTGCCCAACCCTAGAGCAATTACAGTCTGAAATGAGTATTGAAGAACTGTTCAGTCTCTACGAACAATATAGTACCATCATTGAAGAGTCTAATAGAAGAATATCCTCACTAGAACAGAAAAACATCGACGTTACGCATTTGGAAGCTGCTCGTGGTCATGTTATTCAGAAACAGATGAGGTTTTATCTAGCTATGAAATATAAGGTGAAAAACTCTCGTGATGATCTTCAAAAAGTTAAAATTATGGCCCAAACTGAACCTTTTAAACTTTTAAATAACCTTGATGATGAGATTCTTGGATCTGTGACTTCTAACATATCTCAGCCCTCTTCGTCAAGTGCTGCTCGCTCTTCCGCATCTTCTTCTCTTTCTCCTATCATCAATGATCTTAAGATTCCCGTCACAGAGACTTTAACCTCTAATATAACTAATCAAAATGACTCAATCACCAAGAAAACCATTCAATCCAATGAAGTGTATCCTGTTGAAAGACCAGTTATTCCATCTACAAATGATTTACAGCCTCAAATTGCAAAAGACTCAATCAAAATATACAATGATGCTGAAATTAATCTAAATTTATCTTTCATTAGAGATATGAATATCGCAGTTGATGAGGCTAAAACTTTCTTGAAAAATTTGATCGCACAACTAACAAATCTAGATAAATCGCGACTACAAGAACTACTGACTAATATATTTCTTTCAATTGAGAAAAGTCAATATGGTACCGATTATGATTTAAGATATTTTATCACAGAAGAATTCAATAACAGATTTACTAAAGATCATTACATTTATGAATCAATTACCTGCTGTACTAAGGTGATGATGAGAATTGCTAACTGGCTACGTTATGATCTTAAATCCAAAGTTCAAAAAAACATAAAAACTTGTTTGAATTTCATAGAAAGTTTACAGCTTACTGCAACACAATTAAGCACATTTAGGATATTAGAAATTTTAGAAGTCGTTATCAAAAAAGAAGAAGGTACAATTAAGGAACTGGCTACCAAAATCAGAAATTATGGTATTCAAAAATCAAAAGAGTTGAAAAAAACAGAAGCTAACAAATTTGTCGCTGCAGAATTGAAAAATGTGGAAAATAAAGATGAAAAAACAAAGAAGCAAGCTGTTATCTCACAAACAAAACAAACTACTGTTTCCAATGGGAAACACCATTTTGCACAATTTATTGAGAAGAAAAAAAGAAAGCTTTCACAGACAGAAATTGCACAAAATTCAGATATCCAATCCAAAAATCTAGCATTACCTTCACGTGCTAGTGGTAAAGGTTTCAAAAGTATTCTTAGAACAACATCATCATTATCATACCCTAAAAAAAGGGTCGTTTTCACTGATACAAGAGGACAACCATTGGTTCAAATTCGTGAAATTTCCGCTGAAAATACTTACAGTCCTACTAAATCTTCTGATAGCCAAGGAAAAGAAATGGATAAAAACGAAGGTAAACGTTTCAAAACAGACCATACATCGAGTGTTCAGCAAGTAGGTTCAAAGCCTCCAAACGTTGTTGTTGAATTGGAGGGTGAAATATTTTGGAAACCCCCATTGCCTGTCGATTTTTCTCTAATTGCTGATTTCACACTGGACCAACTTGCTGAAACTAGAGGCGGTTCAGTAAAATTGGTTAGAACTGACGATACCGATTATTTTGTTAGACCAAGAGCTTCAAATAATGATTTCACACCCTCCGAACCTAGTGGTCTGATAACACCAGTCAAAAACTTTACTGAAAGTGATTATCCAGAACCCTCATCTTTGACTACACCTCCATCTATTCTTGGTACTGTGCCTCTATCATCAACATCTGCTCCAGCTTTTATCGAAGAACCAGCTAGACTTTCGACAGAAAAAACTCAAAATAAATCTGGTGCACTAGCTACAAACAAGAATCCAGATCAAGATGTTTTGAATTTATTAGATGATGATATTTTAATAAAAAATAACAACGAGGGATCTTCCGAGAGAGAAAATATGCTGAGCAAGGTTGGCACTGGTGGCATCGCGGATATCTTCGCTAATAGTCATCCTGTAACTTCTTCAGGACAGACCAATGAAGTTATTGAAAAAACTCAACAAAGATTTCCTGACCTAGGCAAACTAAAGTTACCGTTAAATGATTTCTTATCTTCTGATTACGGATCAATTAGCTTTAAAAGAACTAGGGAAGACGCTCGGGATGATAAGATAGCAAATGAGTATTTACTTCCTTTCAAGAAACAAAATACTAAACCTCAGTCGCAAAATGACCAAAGAAATAACGATGAACATGACATCCATGGTTTACTATCATCAACAAAAACACACCTACCAAATTTTGGAAATGACTTTTCTAAAAACACTGAATCTCTGGGAGGAAGCATTTCAAATGCACTAACTTATACCAATAATCTACCAACAGGTGCAAGAATAAGCTCAAATTTTATACCTTCTTATAATGAAAATGACGGTATATTAAGATCCCTAAAAGTTAACGGCATTGATAATGGTCATTCTAAGTTAATGGACCTAAGAGGTCGAGATGTTAGAGAATGGGTTCACGTACAAGACCCTAGTAACACCAAACGATGGAATACTCCTTGTACCTTCTATAGCACCTCTCACTGTAAAACAGGTGAAAACTGTATCTTCCTACATTTAAAAGATTAGTAACCTCACTCTTGCATTATAAATGGCTAGTATCAATTCAAAAATGAATACAGTTTGGTTGTATTATTAATTTCTGGTTACTGTTTCATGAATTCATACCTAATGTTAAACTAAAAAAACTATGTAGCAAAGGTGCCGAACTCGTAAATTTTTCATTAATCATATTTCTTTATTGCGTTTTCATGAGCGTTTTTTATGATGTATCTCCCAATAGCAGATAGAATAGCAAATGGAGGAAACAATTCCAACAAATAAACATACCACCAAGGAGTAATATAATCAATAACCCCATTGATTTGTTCTTCAAGCTCATCTAGAGAAGAGCTGTTATCTATCACAAAATCTGCCTTTCTGATCTTCAAGTGATTTGACATTTGCGATGAGATTCTATTCTTTGCGTCTTCTTCGCTTAATTCAGGATTTCTCTTAAGTAATCTCTCCAATTGGATCTCCTCTAAACAGACAACACAGATGGTGGTACCACATAATTTATCAAGACCAGCTTCAAATAATAATGGAACATCCAACACAACCAATCTGTTCAATTTAAAATACGCCCACACAATTTGGCGTAAGATCTCGTATCTGACTGCTGGATGGACGATTGAATTCAACAGTTTCAACTCATCCTTGTTTTCAAACACGTATTTGCCCAATGCTGCACGATTTAAAGGGCCTTTCCCTTCTTCCAAAACCAAGTTGGGGATTTTGGCGTTGAAATGTTTGATAATTTTCTTATAAGCAGCGTTTCCAGGCTCCACAACCTGTCTGGCAATAAGGTCAGCATCAATCACTGAAAGTTTGTGATTCTTTTTTAAGGATTCTGAGACAGTGGACTTCCCAGTAGCAATCCCGCCAGTCAAACCAACGATGAGCATTTGCTTTGGATTCTTTGGGTTTTTCCAGAGCTTTTGTGGTTATTAAATGATTTATTCTTATTGTTTTTTTTTTTTCAATTTGCCCATCATGAAAAAAAAAGTTATGTTTAATAGAAAATACAAATTTAAGTTAAGCAAAAACTAAACAAAGCGTATAAAATGAATAGAGTCGTGCCCAGAGTTTATACCCTAGGAAATTCTGCATTGGTGGGGCTAGTTACCCATGCTCTGGCAAAGCTTCCAATTCAGCCACAAGTTCCAGAAGTAGTGTCACTTCTTCCATCAGAAGACCAATTAAGAAGATTCCTAAACAATAATTCCACCATAAAACTGACACAGCATGATCATGAGTATAAGTCAACGACTACGACTACACAGCTCATGAGTGCATGCCGTCCTCCAGTTTACAGTGATGGAAGCTTTGCTACTATTAATGAACTAGTGGTATCACTAAGCAGTCCAAAAGATATCATAGGTTTGCAGACTTACAAACCATGCTTGAAACCTTCAAGTAATATACTACTGCTAAACAGTGACAAAGCTGTTCTAGATACTGTCTGTAAAACTGTTTGGAAAGATTCTTTGGAGAGACCGAATATCTATCAATGCTTGAGTAATTTCAGGGTGTGGAATGAAGGCCCTTATCATAATGGTTTACTTGGAGATGGGAGTTTACATATTGCTAAAATACCCAGATTTTATGACGATGTTGACGAATACAGGTATAAGTTGAGTGAAAATATTGATAATTCTGGAGATTTAATTAAAATGGTTTCAGATACTAACATCTTGAACCCAATTTTTGTCAGTTATGAAGATTTTGTATTGAACCAAGCAGAATTCATGATTGTTAAAACATGTATTGGTTCACTGACTTCACTTTATGACTGTACAAATGGAGAACTGCTTCACATGGAAAACATATCAGTGGTTCTACTGCAGCTTATCAAAGAGCTAGTTGCTGTTACCAAGAAAGATAAACAACTATTAATGAAGCATTCACCATATACGATTACTGCACTAGATAGGGAAAGAATATTAAATGTGATATTCAATCTATTGAAGAAAACTGACAAAGAGTCAAGTATTATGAGACAGCAGTTCAACCTCTGGAATACTTCTGAAATTAAAATCTCATTAGGATATTACATTGAACAAGCATCAAGGTATAAACTATACGTCCCAAATCTCTTCTTGGTCAACAATCTTCTAAAATCAAAATTATCGCTCATTAGCTCTAGAACTTTAAGCAATCGTAGGGAAAGTTATGGAGAAGATATTGAGCTTGAATTATAATAAATTGAAATTTACATAGTGGGTACCTATGGTTAATATATATTTATGATCGTATCAGTTTAATCCAGTAAATTATTTTGCTCTAGTATCTCGAGTCTCTCTCTATACAGCTGACCAATGGACTTTATCCTGACATCATTATCAAACTCTAACCTAAGATAAGGCTCTGATTTTGCTTTAAGCTTCTGGTAGATTTGCTCCAATATCCTGTTTGATCTCTTTTTATAGTAAGAGCCATCAGAAACCCCATTTATTAAAGCATTCAATCCCCTATTAGTTTCGAATTCAAAGGGTTCTTGTAAAACAGCCAGTGCCACTTCTGTTCTGAAACTAACTCCACTTCCATTAACGGTGTATTCACCAAAATAATTATGGGTTTTCAGGAATTCAACTTGTCCTTCTGATAATAGTGTGATTATTTCGTCAGTTATATCGACATCGTTCCAAATGTTATCAGATGGTAAAGTAAATCCATACTCGCATAGTAAAAACTCGTTCGAGTGAGGACCATACGAAAGGTAAAGTTCTGCATCTTCCGAATACTCTACTGTTGTAAAGACACGGAATCCTGCTCTATCAATCTTCAAAATACATTCTTCAACGCAGCTATGATTTATAAAATCAACAAATGGAGCCATGGTGAAATTATCTGCAGTAGTCTTACCTTCTGGGATTTCCATGTATAGACAACGTGAATTAACAGACATCCAAGCCCATAAGAAATCGGACTGGAGCACCAATGAATCAGTATCAGTAACAAGACTAAGAAGTTCTGTGACTTTATTATAATCGTTAATGAAGTTGGTATATATCCTATTGGCATGTATTTGGGTTGACTTTGGTAACTTATTGAATAGATCTGTCTCATTTTGTAATTTCCATAGCAATGGTGATAAAGCAAAATCTGAGATAGGTGGCAACATTTGAATGAAGGGATGCCACCATGATTTAGAACCTCTGTGTTTTTCTAGCACCAAATACAATGAAACGATTTGAAATGATGTAAGAGTTAGTAGATCTTTCAGTGTTAATTTTGAGTAAATCTTAGTGATCACATCCGTTTTGTCTTCTGTTGGAGGTACCTGAATATGTTTGTAAGGTGAAGGGAGTTCTATTTCTTCATTCCAAGAAGTTATGTGTACGATTATAGTGGTAAAATTCAAAAGATATGATGGGACAATTTTAATTATTTGTTGATGAGATTTAATATTCTTCTTTGCAAAAATACCTCTACCACCATAACTTGGTCTCCTGACTTCAATATTTTCGGATATATTTGAGTTTGGTGCAGTATTAAGCCAGGCTATAAGACTTTTAAGCCTTTCTCCATTCTCCATACTGATGATTGAATAGTTTTTTGTAAAGATCCAAAGATTTTGAGTCACTTTGAAAATTTATGTTTAAAAAAATCGGACAAAAAAAAAACATTAACAACTTTAATGCTAGAAGTTTTCATTCTAAAAACTGCTATAAAATTGCTATTTTGATGCTTTTCATGGGTTTAAAATATCTAAAGCTTTCGCCCATAAGGAGTTTACACACCACTAATTTTTTGAAGCATGAATTTGCAACTACTACTTCAAATCCTTGCACCAAATTTAAGCCTAATAAACCATCTGCTAAAATACTTCGTCATTTGAAATTCACTGTGCCCTTAAATTATTCCAAAGGTCAAAATATTCAAGAGAACTTTGCTAATGCGTTTATTCAATTTAAGAAAATGAGCAAAACAATCGACAAGAAACTCAAAGAGTTAGAAAGTCAAGGAATGACTACAAACGATTATGAAACTGAATTACTATCTTCTATCTTAAGAATGAAGCCTTCGCCTACTGTCTTATCATTCCAATTCAAACCTGTATTTACTGCTGGAAGAAGAGAGAAGAGTAGACTCAAAGAGGAAGATATTGAACGGTTGAGATCACTGGATTATGATTTTGTCCAGACAAATAGAGGTGGTGAAATATCCTTCCATAACCCTGGACAATTGGTTATTTATCCAATTTTCGACTTGCAGGACTTTGATGGCTTGACTATTAAATGTTTTGTCTCAAAATTAGAAGATACTATTATTAAGTCGTTAGGTAAGTTTGGAGTTCATGGTCAAAAAACTGAAAATACTGGAGTTTGGATTGATGATGATACTAAAATCTCAAGTATTGGACTATCTGTTTCAAGATCAGTCACTTCACATGGAATATCGATTAATGTTAATAATGAAATACCAAAGATCGAAAAGGCAGGTTTTGTGTTTTGTGGATTGCATGATAAAAAACAAACCTCCATGAAAGAGTTAAAGTCTGGTGAAGTTGACATTGACGAAGTCGCTGTTCAGGTTGTTAGACAACTGAGTAGAGAATTGGGTATTGAGAAGATTGAAACCGTTGATCTGGAAGATCTTGAAATAGAAGAGAATTCTAACTATGAATGAAGTATGCTTGTATATAACGTTATAATATTATCATTATTTATAATTTTTTTTTAAAACAATCGCAAAATTGAAGTACCAGCAACAACAATTCCAAGAAGAATAAATGAGAGGTTGATCAAATCATCAAATACTTCCTTTTTGGATTCTTTAGCTAATGTTTGCTGTCTATCAGATTCCAAATTTTGAATAATGGTGTCTTTATCATTTAATTCACTTCGTAACTTTTCTATTTCGTTTGTATAGTTTGAATAATTCTGCTCTTTTTCGGTAGTTAAAGTATCAATCGTGAGTTTTTGTGTCATTATCAGCTCATTTAGATCTTTGATCTGTTCTGTAAGTCTTAAATTGGTATCTTTTTCCAATTGTAGTGTTCTTTTCAATTTATTCAACTCTTCATTCCTTATCTTCAAAGACGAATTGAGATTGTTTACTGTTGTTGCCATTTCATTGAATGATCTTGAAATATCTTTGTTTTCACCTTGTAACTCATCTAATCTTTTCTTATACTTTTCACTCTCTTTCTTATATTTTTGATACTTTAATACATCTTCGTCTTTCGATAGTTGAGTCTTGAAATTGTCCAAAAGCTTTTCGACAGAAACTAATTTCAAATTATTAATCCTTTCTAAGTGTACTTGATTCATCAATTCTCGAATTGACCTCACTAGGTTGTCATTAGTTCCAATGTTATTGTTAACGAATATACCGGTCAAAAAATCGTGTTGAATACCTAGTGCAACATCATCCATATCTTCAGTAATATCACCAAACATGGCAGCGTCAAAAGCGCTCAATTCCTTTGTGGGCTCAGTGTTATTTCCAAGCATACTGTTTCTCTTAGCGAGTTCTTCAAAAATCTTAGACCTATCACCGATTGAATCTATTGGAAGTGTTAAAAATCCTGTAACCTGACAGCTGATCTTTCTGTGGTGGTGATGTTTGTTGTTATCATTATCAATGTTTATACCTAATTCGATAACGTCCCCTTCATTCAACTGGTGTTCCTTCAGTATTTTAGCTCCATTGAGAAATGTACCATTTGCAGAATTTAAATCATTAATAAAGACTTTTCCCTGTTTTACAGAAAGTTGGGCATGTTCTCTTGAAATGACCCTAGAATCGAAATAACCATTATGGGAATCAGGTGCCTTTTGTGAACTATTGGGCCTACCAAGTTTCAAAACTTCAGGATGTTGTGGAATGTCCAACGTTTTTCTTTCAAATGTGCCATTCAATGAAGTCAAAACCAATATATATGCAAATTTCTCTCTTCCTAGTATTAGTTTAGAGAGTTTATTAGAGGTCAAAGAATCTTGGATATCAAGTGACGATTGCTCTTTAGACCCATTCCCGTTTGAAATGGCATTGGATGGGGAACTATTCCCATAAACTTTTGAATTTGCTCGCTGTCTCCCCTTGGGTTTTTTCGTATCAAGCATCACCTGAATATCCACTGTTTCCTGTAACGGTACTTCCAGTAAAGTTGTAGGATTGCTGTTATGAGTTTGTAATGCCATTATGTTTTTGTTTGAAGGGAAGGAATTAGCATGGAATGGGAAAGAATGAAAACCTAGACCTGATTTTTAGGAAGTGATAAAACGCTGAAAGGAAATTCTATTCACAGTCAGTCCCCGGGTGAAGCTTTCTGGTGTGTGTGTTTTTTTATATCTGGTATCCTTTACGTGTGTATCTTCACCTTTATTTTGAAGGCCTCTCAATACGAACTGTTTTGATTTTTTATTCGTTAATTTTACTTCAAATACCGCGAATTTGGTAATGATTTGAATTAAAACTACTAAAAAGAAGCATCTTATTGAATAAAGCGAACTGTATTTATTACTTATTGGTTGGAGACCCGACGGATCACTCTCTTCACTCCTTCTCCATTCACGACAATTTTGTTCTCATTTACAAGAACATTTAAAACCTCACTCATCTCGATATTCTCCACATGAACTTGTGATTGTTCATTGAAACTTCTCAAAAAGGTTGGGTAGGCTATACTGACCTGGACGGACTCTTCAATATACTTGAACACATTTTTCACCAAGTCCTCTTTTAATCTTCTTTCTGCTGATGATTGCCCTGTTTGTACTAGATCCATATCAATTTTACCAGTAATTGGATCAGTAGCATAATCTTTAATGGCAGACTTGATTAATCTAACAGCTTCTTGTACGTCATATAGTTCAACAGTGTCAGCTAATCTCATCTTAGCATGTGCTTCTGATAATCTAATCATACTTTCTAATTGTCTTGTAGTGGCAGTAATACGACGCTCTGAACCTCTTGCATCATCACCCAATTTTCTCATTTCAACATAAGATTTGACTAATTCATCTTTAGCATCTTGTGAAAGTTTCGGATGACAGTTTTCTTTAGCATAGCCAATGTATAATGTTAAAAATTCAACCGGTAAGATCTCTGTAAGAGAAACGTTTTGTGGCGTATCCTCTAAATACATACTTGTAATATGCTTTGCCAAGAATCTATCAGTTTTGTCATCAACTTTATCCAAAATCAAATAAACTAAATCAAATCTTGATAATAACGGAGGTGGTAAATCAATGTTTTTAGTAACTGGTAGATTTGGATCATATCTTGAGTTTATTGGATTAGCAGAAGCTAAAATGGATGTTCTTGCATTTAAAGTTGTGATGATACCAGCTTTTGCTATCGAAATTGTTTGTTGTTCCATAGCTTCATGTAAAACTGACCTAGTTGAATCACTCATCTTGTCAAATTCATCAATACAGCAAACACCACCGTCAGATAGAACTAAAGCACCAGATTCCAAGACCAATTGTCTTGTATCAATATCCCTGGTTATATAAGCAGTCAACCCAACAGCAGAAGAACCTTTACCAGATGTGTAAATACCTCTTGGTGCAATTTTATGAACATATTGAAGAATTTGAGATTTAGAAGTAGATGGATCACCGCATAATAAAATGTTAATATCGCCTCTATATCTTCCACCCTTGGTAAAAGTTTTGGATGTACCACCAAATAGTTGCAGTAATATACCTTTTTTCACATCATCTAATTCATAAATACTTGGAGCTAAAGATCTTGCTAGTAGTTCATAAAGATCTGGCCTTTTTGAAACGTCTTTGATTTTTTGTATATCTTCTTCTGTTATTTTTCTAGTCTCTTCGACGTCTTGTTTACGGGAAATTTCATTCTCAATATTCAATGAAGTATCAACATTTAATCTCTTCTTGTCAGTTTTTTTTATATGAACAACGTCTAAGAAAGTCTTGAAAAGGTTTTTTAAGGATCTTTGTCTTGCATTCACTCTGACTGGAGTTGATCTGAAAATACCAGTAGCTTCAATTTTGTCACCAGGTCTAACACTATCAACCAATTCATCATAAACACATAATGAAACAGAATGAGGCGTTTGACCATCCGGAACAATATCTGGGGTTTCTTGAAGTTTGATGATTTGTTTATCAGCAAATGAACATCTATTATGAATCAAAATCATTGAGTTGGGTTGAGCACAAGCAGGCCTTGGGCAAACAGTTGGCTCTTGAATAACACCTCTATCAATCTCCACTGTTGTTGTATGATCACAGACATTACACTTAAAAAACGCAATTTTCATATCTGGGATAACGGAAGTCGTTCTCAAAACAATACCTTTAATACTAACCAATCTATCGATATCATCAGGGTTCAACTCTCTCATATCTTTTTGTGTAGCAACATTGTACGGTCTGGCTTTGAAAATTTTACCTTCAATTTCACTAATATCAAAATCTAGATCCGTATCAACAACTAGCGAAACCATACAATCTTTAATAGTCTGATCCATGATTGGGATGACTTCTTGTGGATAATCTTGCAATTGATAATAAAGTTTTTTAGAGGGACCAAAAGCTAATAGATTTCTAGCATCTAGGTTCAAGTTTGTTGTTCCTAAATTTCTCATTTCATTTAATTGATTAACATAATATAACTCTTCATCGACCATTGGATCTGAGTATTCATCATCAAGCTCTTTTCTGTATTTTAGTTTGAATGACATTAAAAAGTTTCTGAAAGAATTCTGGCATTCAGAGATACTGACATTCGTACCCCAAATAACTCTAAGGGTTTCTTCATCCATTCCAGGATCAACTTGTGATGATATACCCACAGTGGAGGAAGGTGCTCTATCAACTGCGACCATTCGTCTTCTATTAGGAGATGCAATATCAGAACCATGCACATCACCTCTCAAAGTACGCAAATTCTCAGCACGACGTCTAGCAGTAATATCAGATCTAATTTCAGACCCCAGATCAGCCCTTCCTGAACCCAATTGTGACGAACTGTAATGTAATGGAGAACTCACGCCAAATTGTGGATAGGCTTCAGAAGGTAATCTTGAAGCAGGCTGAGAAGAAGGGAAAAATAAAGGAGATGAAACCTCAGGTTGAGGTCTAATAGTAGGATTAGTATCTTGTGTGTCTTCATCTGGATTGTTTCGAGGATCAGAAGAAGGTGGAAAGAACAGAGGAGATGAAGGAACAGCTGCCGGCGTCTGGGCAGAATCTGCCTGTGTTAAACTATCCTGGTTATTATTGCTTGGTTGAGGAGAGCCACTTGGAGAGCTCATTTTATTTCTGTTTCTATAGGTTTGTCCCTTTTTTTTTGTTTTTGGTTCTGAGAGTTTGTTGGAAATTCAGTTCAGCTTAATTCAATTTAATTCGTTTTGTTTTTAAATTAAATCAAATTCTCGACGCGTCTAATTACCTTTCCGAAAACGGAAATCATTCGAGTTTTTTACGTAAATATTATATAATCACCGCGAACTTGTTGTGTGTTTTGTTTTGGATTTGTTTTGGTGTTCAAAAAATTGGTAGATTTTAACAACAACAACAAAAACTAGATAATTGGAAATAAAAGGAGTTTTATTTACGTGAAAAATTGTTTGTTTATAGCCGGAAAAGGGTATTCAGAGTGCAACAATGTCACATGCCCAACATATCTCCTTGAGAGAGAAGCAGATTGGTGAGTAGTGTTTTCAATGAATCAAGGGAATGAACGAGGACTAACCACATATTACAAAAAAGCCTCTTTAGAGAAAATGCTCCATCTAAATATCAATTCAGAAAATTCCGACCTTACTTCTAGTTTGAATGGCGAGGAAATCATTTGGAAGGTATTAGTCTTGGATCATAAAAGTACAGCCATTATTTCCTCTGTTTTAAGAGTCAACGATCTCTTGAAATCTGGTATTACCATGCATACATCCATTTCATCAACAAGATCGCCTTTACCTGATGTTCCAGCAATATATTTTGTGGAACCTACAATGGAAAATATAACCAAAATAGCGCAAGATATTAAAGACGATAAATATTCAAGCTTCTATATCAATTTTACATCTACATTGAGTAGAGATTTATTAGAAGAATTAGCAAAATCAGTTGCAACTACTGGTAAATCATCTAAAGTTTTGCAAGTTTATGATCAATATTTAAATTATATCGTTACTGAGCCAAGTTTATTCTCGCTAGAAATCCCACATGTTTACTCTAAATTTACAGATGCGAAAACCACAGAAGAAGAAATTAATCAAGTTGCAGATGTTATTACAGATGGACTATTCGATTCAATCATCACAATGGGAAACATTCCCATAATACGTTCACAGACTGGTGGGCCAGCCCAATTAATAGCTGAAAAACTAGATGCCAGATTGAGAGATTACGTGATCAGCACCAAGTTTTCATCCGGTCCAGATTACTCACAAAGATTCGTATTAATTTTACTTGATCGTAACATTGATATCGCAGCCATGTTTGCTCACTCTTGGATGTACCAATGTCTTGTCGCTGATGTTTTTAAATTAGAAAGAAATACCATCTCAATTGAAACTGAAGAAGACGGTAAAAAAATCCGTAAACAATATGACTTAGATCCAAAAGATTTCTTTTGGGCTAAAAATTCACAATTACCGTTCCCGGATGCTGTTGATAATGCGGATTCAGAATTGAAGAGTTATAAGGAAAGAGCTTCAGAGTTAACAAAAGGAGCAGCCACGCCAAATGTCAATGAATTTGATGGTAAGAAGGATGATACTCTACAGCAAACTGTTAACCAATTACCAGAACTAACTGCTCGTAAAACTATCATTGATATGCATATGAATGTTTTGTTATCGTTATTGAATGAATTAAAGGCAAAAGGGTTGGATGCATTTTTTGAAATTGAACAGAGTTTGAGCGATCCAAAATCAAGAACTCGCTTTCTAGAAGTTTTGAACAAAGACGGAAATACACATAACCTTGAAGACAAATTGAGAACATTTATTGTTTTATATTTGACCACTGAATTGCCCCAAGATTTTGTTAGTCAAGTTGAAGATAGTTTTGCTAAACATGAGGGATTTGACTTAAGACCATTCAAATATATTAAAAAGCTAAAAGAAAGTTTAAGATTAAGAGATTCAACAAATGTTTTGAACAGTTATACCAAAGATACCTCAAAATCAGCCCCACAGGGCAATACCAATGCACTATTTTCTAACTTATCTTCAAAGTTATATAATTTAACTGATGGTAAGATCACTGAAGGTGTTGGTTCTTTGATCTCAGGTATCAAGAGGTTGCTTCCAGAAAAAACATCCATGCCAATTACAAATATCGTCGAGACAATTATGGATCCTTCGAATGTTCCTGAAGATCGTTTGAAACTCACCGATGAGTATCTATTCTTTGACCCAAAGGTCATTAGAGGCTCTCATTCAAGACAACCAAGAAGACAGACTTATCTAGAAGGTGTCATTTTCGTTGTTGGTGGCGGGAATTACTTGGAATATCAGAATTTACAAGAATGGGCAAGTACAAGAACAGCCCAAGGTGTTAACAAATCAGTTGTTTATGGTAGCACTCAAATTTTAGCACCATCTGGATTCTTAAAAGAAATAGCAGCGTTGGGTAACTGAAAAAGAACATACTAGAGTAAAGTGGTTTACCTGATTTGAATATCGGTGGTCCAAAGCAAAAACTTTATTTATCTCTATTATACATAATACAAAAAATCTGATTATTTTTTTTTGTCATCATTCCTCATAGATATCCTTCAGTGTTTTGAAGAACAGTAGTACTTCTCTTAGCATCCAAGAATAACGATTCAGCTTCTTCGATATCACTCACTTGGATTTCAGTATGCCCTAAAGTTTTTGACAGTATGCCTGATGGTGCTAAGAGTTGTAAAGCATAACGTAATGATGTTCTTGTACCTTGTTGCGCCAAACTTTCCAAAGCAGCTTCATTTATTGGTAGGCTCTCAATTTTAGCTCTTTTCTCAATAATGACTTTGATTTCCTCAGTTGAATATGGCAATGTGCGAATAATCAATAATCTGTCAATTAAATCAGGAGGAATACCATGTGGAGCTTTGATATCATCAGTACCTCTGACAGTTGTTAATCCTCTGTTTGAGGCTAGAACAACGATTGGAGCAATCGTAGCTTCTAAAGCCCTATTCAAATAAGTAAAAATTTCAATATCTAACATATTAACTTCATCAATGAAAAGGACACCAGGAACTAATTCAGCAACACCTTGGTCGATGTATTTTTGAACAACTTTGTTCACTTCTTGACGTAGTTTTTCTGTGATCTCAGTTTTTTTTGGTTTTAGTAACTGACCCATCATTGATAAGACGTCTTGTCCACCTTGAGGTCTGGCATTAGAAACATCCAAGTCGTGCAATGTGATATCTTGAACAATTTCTTTCTTTTTATGAACATCACCTTTTGGTAATGGAACATACTCTTCGGCTTCTAAATCAAATTCTGTGGCATAAGCGTCTGATCTACCTACTCTTTTGACAGAGCCGGTATTTGCTTCTATGTAAATCACATCACCAATTGTAACTTTTTCCTTTTGAATGCTTTCATAAATAGTTGGATCCAATCTTAAAGTCTTAGTTCCCTTTGCCGATTTTAAACCAACAATTACATGTGAGATTGTTTTCCCGTAACCACCCAACGGATTTTCACTTTCTTCAGGAGTCAATTCCGTGATTTCACCTTCATAAACTTCCTTGGTTTCCTTTATTCTCAACCCAATGGATCTTCTGAAATTTTCCATCAATGCTTCAGTTTTCTTAACTTCAACTGAATATAATTCTGAACCAACGATAGGAACAAATGGAACTTTTGGACCCAATTCTTGAGAGATAGCTAAAGCAATCGCAGTCTTACCAGTAGCTGGACCACCAGCAAGTAAAATAGCTTTACCTGACATTTTTTTCGCTTTAATTAGATCGACAATGACACCAGCTGCTTCTCTAGCTTCAGTTTGGCCAACAAACCCATTATCAATCTGCTTGGCAATCCCACGTTCATCTAGTCCAAGCCCCTTGATATGTGTGTGTGCAGCTGTTCTTGAATCTCTTCCACTTGTCTCTTTAACTTCACTGATTTGAACCATTTTGCGCAGAGGAGAAAAATTGGCCTCAATACGATTCTTTTATTTGATGTTTTGTTTTTTGATGGTTAAATTTTCAAAAAATCGATTTTTACCTGTGACGGTTGACTTCCTAATACGGAAGTAAAAATGTAAATATACAAATATATTACTGGACATTTGAAACAGTTCACTTTCTTTGATTGATCATATTTATGAATGTTATAAGACATTGAGCTACTATATGGGATACCAACTTACCCACTGGCTATTGAGCACCAAGGACAAGTTACATTATGTATATAGCGACACGCTAGCGATGCGAGCTCTCGATCTGATTTACTCATTCAAGACCCCATCAATTTCTAACTCTTTAAAATAACACACATATTGACTCGTGTCAGCAAAGTCTATAGGAAAATGATTAGCTAGGAATCCTCAAATTCATCTATACAAGCAGCTATACTCTTTAAATAAATATGCCCAATATTACTATATAATAAACCTCTCGTATAGGAAATTTTCCACTTATAGAAATTCAAATGTAATCCGAGGTCAGGTCTAATTTCGGTACAACAATTTAACTAAAGAGGTTAACTTCCTAATTAGGAAAATTCAAAACAAAAAAAGCGAAAAAAGTAACAGGTACAAAACGATCTGTTCTTTTTGTTTTTGTTTTTGTTTTGAATTTAGTTCTTGTTTACCTTACTGCTAATAACAAAAGAAAATTGTTTCCCCTATTAGTCCTTTCTATTTCATTTTGGTTCAGTCTCTCCATTAACAATTTCCGGTTGGTGACAATTTTCATTTCTGTACTGATCAAATTTCAGAGCAATTTTCACAGTTTTAACCCTTTGATAGAGTGGAAAGGATATCTGCAAAATGGAATCTTATATGTTGACTCCACCATCCTCGCAAGCGTATGTGAAACAAAAAAACAGCGCTAACTCGAGTGGTGAAGAAGAAGTAAAATTATTGAAGCATGAGACTTACCTTCTTACACCTCCTTCAGAGGTGGATGAGTCTTCACAATCTTCTCAAAATTTTGCCAAAACTGATACTGGGAAGCCAAAGTTGAAAAGAAAACCAAAGTTGAAATACAGACCATTAAATGGAACCTTATTAAATATTGAAACTTATGACCCAGAAACTCCGATTTGGGAACAAGATGACAACATAGATTATGAGGATGTTGGGTTTCTACATTATGCTTTGAAACACTCAAAAAAGATAGCTGTTGTTACTGGCGCTGGTATTTCAGTTGCCTCTGGAATTCCTGACTTTAGATCTTCAAATGGTCTTTTTCAAGGTTTAAAATCCTCGACTTCAGCCGGTTCAAATGGTAAAGCCTTATTTGATAGTAATGTTTACAGAGATGGTGAATCGACTGCTATGTTCCACGCTATGATAAAGCAGCTTTATGATATGACAGAAAACTCCAAGCCTACAAATTTCCATCACTTGTTGAATAGTGTCTCAGAAGAAGGGAGATTATTAAGACATTATACCCAAAATATCGATTGTTTGGAATATCAACTTCCCCATCTACAAACTTCTGTTCCAATAAAATCACAGCCGCCATATCCACCAACAATTCAGCTCCACGGTACTATTAAATACATGTACTGCTCGAAATGTCGCTGGAATTCGAAAATTCAACCACAAATTTTTGAAGGTGATGAACCCCCAGCTTGCCCTGAATGTTTAGAACTGGATGAGGTGAGGAGGCTTTCGGGTAGAAGATCACAGGGTATTGGTTGCTTAAGACCAAGAATTGTATTATATAATGAATTTCATCCAGACGGTGAACATATTGGAAAAGTCTCAACCCTAGATTTAAAGTCCAAGCCTGACTGTCTGATTATTGCTGGTACATCTTTAAAAATTCCTGGAGTTAGAAGACTTGTTAAAGAACTCGCTAAATCTGTCCATGCAAATAGAGGATGCGTTATATGGGTTAATAGAGATAAGCCATCGATGAGTATAGTCGATTATGTTGAATATTTAGATTTGATTATCACTGGTGACTGTCAAGATCTTTCACACATTGTTGAGAATTATGAAAGATCAATACAGAAGAAAAAAAGGAGGTCAAAATCTACAGATTCTGGAGTATCACTCAAGTCGAAGGTACAAAAACCTCCTAGAAAAAGCGTGAAAAAAGAAAAAGATGACAAACTGATTCAGAAAAGATTGGAACAATTAGTCATGAAAGTTAATGAGGCAAAATAATTGAAGAAAGGTGTATATAATAGCACAAACAAAGTAAGGCAAATGTATTATAATAATGATTTTTATTAAAGAATTACACCAACTTTAGTCATCATCAAACTCAACTGCATCATTTGGTTCTTTTGGCTCTTGAGACTCCGCCCATTGCGTAACATCATCAATATAACTCAAGATAGTAGTAATACTTTCTGGATTTTTGGCTTCTAAAGGTAAAAATTGAACCATTCCGAAATCATCTACCAAATGGGCAATAGCTTCATTTAGTTTTGCAAATTTTGGATTAGTTTCATTGTTGATGTCGTCCACTAATAATAAAGGATCAGGATTTAAGAACTTTTTCAATTGTTTTTTTGAATAATCATCTTTAATCAAATCTAACTTGGAAAGAATATTTATATGTGGTAATTCCAATAATATCATAGCTGACATGGCACTCAAAGCACCACTAAAGAACTTAGAGCGATCTATTATAAAAGGAGCTTCTAATAGATATGTGGCACAAAGGTTGAAATTTAGCGATTGTTGTAGGTGTTTAACAATCGTAGGTAACACTGGAATATGGGTATATAGTTCAATTTGTCCAGGACAATCAAAGATCAGATACTCATCGTTGTAGTCCCCAATTTCTTCATCTAACCAATCTAGGTTTTTCAGTAGATACTCAAAACAATACACCAATCCACCATTCGGACCCAGGTTTAATTCCTCCATGACATCTTGCAAAGAAATCAAATCTCTAATATCAATAGTAAACTCATACTCATTTGGTTCGGCTGCTGGATCCAAGTTGACGATATGTGCACGACGTCCTATGCTTTGTAAATGTGAAATCATTGCATTACAAAACGTACTCTGTTCAACCAAATTAGTAATTAATTAAAAAGACCAAGGAAAAAAAGACGCATAGCGCAACTTACTTTACCAACACCTGCTGGTCCTAAAACTAAAGTTCCAACTCTTGACATGCTTTTGATTCGATAGGTGCTATTATTGTCTAGTTTCACTTTCTAATAAATCCAGAGAAACACTAATCGAATTTTTTCATATTACAAAAAATCCCATCGGTCAGGGACGCATTTTCTCCTAACAAAGGAATAAGCGCGGATCTTTACATTATTGTTGCTGAGGTTCTCATAACTAATAAACTATATTGTCAACTCTTTCTGCACCAGCAGGTTGAATTCTCATTCTCTACTTGAATCATCACTTTAATTTTGTTATTCTCAAATATCTTCTCTACTCTCTTTTTGATAATTGTAGAGTTTTCACCTTCAACATATTGTATGTGAATGAACCCGACTAATTGAAAGGATTTTTGGTCTTCCAAGCAACCTACATCGTCCTGGTCAGAGTCTGAGTGTGAATGGGTATTGGTATGTGAGTGTTTATGAGCATGGTTGTGAGAGTTATCGTGGGAGTGGTCATGGGAGTGGTCGTGTGAGTGGTCATGTAAGTTAATATTACTCTGCTTTATCTCTATTGAGTGGGAATGTCCTTGCTCTATCACTGTATTGTTTGCAATATCAGTAGAATACCAAAATCTTGGGGTTGTATAGCTGATCACACCCGGAGTTGTTAATACTTGGGATAATATGTCTCGAACTAATTCATCTTTTTTATCATCCAAACTCAATAACAAGCTTGAAGCTGATGACTTGATTAATGGGATAGCACTCAAAAAAATCATAACTGCAATGAATAAGGATGCAACTGGATCAAATATACTTGAATGAAACCAATTGGTTAACAAAGTGGAAAGAACAACACCAGCAGACCCCAATGTGTCAGCCAGAATATGCAAGAAAATACCTTTCATATTTTGGTTTTCGCCATCTTCATGATCTCCATGAGAATGACTATGTCCATGTGAATGGGAATGCCCACCATGTTCAGATCCGTGGTTGAATGCAAATATACCAACAATGTTAACAACCAGGCCTAAGAATGAAACAATTAATAATTCACCAGTTTTTTCAAGATTGACAGGGTTTATTATACGTTCAATGGCCTCAATGACAATTCCTGCAACAATACCAATTAGCAAAACACCATTGGCAAACCCAGCTAGAGTCTCTATCCTTGATAGTCCAAAAGGGAACGAGGCACTAGGCGGTTTCTTCGCCAGAACTCCGGCAACTAATCCTAAAGCCAGTGAAGTACAATCCAGAGCCATGTGTAACGAATCAGACAGTAACCCCAATGATTTTGACCTGAATGAATATAAAAGTTGAACAAGCATAAAAGACGCATTTAATAACAAAAAAGAAAAAATCGCTCTTGTATCTTTATGAGAGAGTAATTCTTGTAATATAGTTAATTCATCCTCTTTGACCGGTTTCTCTAAAGACGTTGAAGATTGAAATAAATCCTCATCCACATTAATGAAAGCTGTTGATATAATTAACAAAATCTCACCCATAGTCAAAAACAAATTGTCTGTATAGTCTGAGCTCAACGACGATATCTCTAGTAGTATAGATATGAATCCAACAATAGTAGGAGACCCTTTACTGAACTTCAAAGTTTTTACCTCTAACCTTGTTACATTTAAGACAACAGTACAACCTAATGTCACGAACAGCATACTCCAGTTTACCAACTGATGATTATATCCAAGAATCAAAGATGATCCCGCTAAAGCACTTAGTGAAACAGTTAATCCATTTTTTTGTTGTACTTCAAAATTTCTTAATGTATCTTTAACGGTGAATAAAATAATATATGCTCCAACAATAAAGTATAAGTTAGCTTGATCTAAACCAGTTGGAATGAAAAACAATTTTTCTTTGAAATATAAACTATATATGTCAAACAATAGTGAAGCAAGCAAAAATGGGAGGTTGACGTTGATTATTAAAATCAAGGATAAGATGACAGTTCTTACCGAACCCAAAATCCATGCAGAGCTGAACAGGCCTAATAAACTCAAAAACAACTTATTCCTCTGAAGTATTGTCACTTTTGCATTTTTAGATGTATTTCGATTCATGAACGTGTAGATAATAGTAGTCGCAGATGCTAAAAATAGCGGAATGAAACCAATTGTGAGAGACAAAAGAAGCGGTAGTGGAAGTTTACCATAGTCATTTTTATTGAAGACAAAGTTTGAAGCCAAAAGGGCAGTGGGATAAGCCAGAAGTAAAGGAACTTTCTGGATGTCTATCATCTGGTGCATTGGAGGAATTCCATTGAGCTTGTCCATTATATCTGTTGTTATTTGTGAAATAACTCCGTTTAAAAACGTGAAAAATAAAGTACTGTACAGTTGGTGATTAATTCAGTTAGATGTTTTTCTAAATATCGCCCAACAATGGGGTTATGGCATGTATTTCAAGTTCTGAATTCCTGTTTTGCTCCTTTATTTGGGTTGAAGTTTTTTAGTTACGTTTAAAAAAAAATAACCAAAAATATTCTAAAAGTTGAATCTACTGAATCTTTATAATAACAATGAACTAAGTATTATTGATCGAGCCCTTTCCGACTGACCTATAAAAAATCAATCTTTTGCATTTCTTGGTTTCTTCTCTCCAATTTCTCTAATTTTTCCAATCTTTACTGGTGCTCGATTATTGATTTTAAATGCATATAATAAAGCTATAAAGCTCTATAAGTGAATAACCCCATCCAGTACTTCAAAATTTCCCATCTAAAACAAAATGAGCTTTCTGCTTAAAACAAGGTGATTTTCCTCTTTTTGATTGTTTTTTATGGATTACTGTGTCCAGGCAATGATACAGAAGTTTCTCGAGTTTATAGAGGTGCCCTTTAGCGAAAGAGAATCTCTTTCAATGCTCAGGAACCCTGATTTACAACCAATCAAGTCAGCTAATAGACAATGGGGCTTTTGGTCTAATTTTTCCTACTGGGGAATTATATCTTTCAGTATGGGTACGTGGTTATCAGCTAGTTCCTCGTTATCTCTAGGATTGAGTGTTAGTGAAATCATTTTAGGCTACATCTTGGGTGATATTCTGACGTTGATGTTCACTTTATCAAATTCATATCCCGGAACCGATTGGCACGTTGGATACACTATTTGCCAAAGAATTGCCTTTGGGATTTATGGTTCTGGACTTGGAATAATGGTCAGAGTGCTGCTTTCTATTGTTAATTATGGTTCAAATGCATGGCTTGGTGGTTTAAGTGTAAGTTTGGTGTTATCTGCCTGGTTCAAAAGGTTTATGAATATGGAGGATACCTTTAGCTCACAAGTGCTTATGACAACAAGAGATTTCACTGGGTTTATGATATTTCAAGTCATTACTGCCTTTTGTTATCTAGTTAAACCGTACAAAATGAATACACCTTTAATCGTTTCATGTTTTGCTGCCTTTTTTGCAATGTTGGGAATGGTAATTTTTTTGGTGAATAAAGCTGATGGATATGGTGATATTTTCAAACTGAAATCTCAGCTACATGGGTCTGAAAAAGGCTGGAAGATTGTCTATATCATAACCATTTGGTTCTCAGCAGTTTCTCCTGGTTCATGTTCCCAATCTGACTATTCAAGATTTGCCTCATCAAGAACCAAATTATGGACAGGTACCATTCTTGCACTGCTGATTCCAACTACAATTATTCCATTATTTGGTATAATTGGTGCCTCGACTACAGTAAAGATATACGGTGAAGAGATATGGATCCCTACAGATATCGTTTATGTTTGGTTACTGGAACACTATGATAGGAAAACAAGGTGTGCTGCCACATTCATTGGACTTTCTTTTGTTTTTTCGCAAATTTGTTTAAATGTTGTTACTTGTGGATTCGCTGGTGGAATGGATCTTGCTGGTATCATGCCTAAATATATTAACATCAAAAGAGGTGCTTTTATAACTGCTTTGTTGTCGTTTGCTGTTCAACCTTGGAACTTCTACAATTCATCTTCTGCATTCTTAACTGTTCTGAGCTCATTTGGTGTGATCACTACACCAATTATTTCTGTTATTGTTTGTGATTATTTCATAATCAGAAAGATGAAATACAGGGTATCACAAGCTTTTGAACTAAAGGGTGATTATTACTATATTTGTGGTTTTAACTGGAGAGCATATACCGCTTTTGTCTTAGGTGTTGCTCCAGGTTTACCTGGTATAGCGTGGTCGATCAACGCTAGCTATTTCAATGATAAAGGAATTGTCAATTTTTATTATGCTGATTCATTCTGTGCTTTTTTAATTACTTTTTTCAGCTATTGGGGATTATGTTTGTTAAGACCTATTAAAATATTAAAAGATGTTGATGATGTTGATTATTATGAAGCATTTACTGAAAAAGAAAGAATTAAATGGGGGATGGATAGTTTACAATTATCAGTTGTTGAAGTTAACACAACAGAATCCAAAGCATGATTCTAAATTACTCACACTCCATACACAAAGCAGTTCATGTTTCTATGTATACGTAAACCTACCACTCTGTTATAATTCCAAACTCCTTTCTCAACTCATCAACGTCTTTCTCCATCAAATCTTCCCAACGAACAGCCACTAAAGGAGTAACTTGTAAACCATTAAGAAAGCTGTCAATCATATGGACTCGATTTCTACGTTTAGCTCCCAGCTTAAAATACGTAAAGCACGCTAGCCCTGTCATTGGAAGCCCTGTGTTCCCAAACTCAAACGCTTTAACAGGTAACTCCCCGGCGAGATCAATTTTTGATTCGGTCAAGATATGAACTATATCGTGAATCTGTCTATATCTTTTGAAAACGTATGCCAATTCGTCATCAGTAATGAATCTAACGGGTGCTCTTTCATCACCATCGTTGGTGAACTGATAATAATGATAACCTAATGTATTTTCCGGTAATGTTTTTAAATGTTGCAAATTCATTGCCTCAGAATCAAAAGAAGGTCTCTCTCTTAGTAGTCTACGACCTTCTGCAGTTTGTAACATTCTGTCTCTAAGGCTTCTCAAAATAAACTCAAATGCAGTAGCTTCACCAAAATTAACTATATTTTGGCCATTTTCAGGATGTAGAAACGCACTTATACCAGAAACTACCATCAATATAGCCCTCTCTGGATTAGAGATATCAATTCTACCATCTGAAAGTACTTTTGACTTTGTTATCTTTGACTCAACCTGATTTTGTTGACTTTGAGTTGGTTTTTTGGTGATATCTTCAAACTCATCAGCCAATTGAATCTGTTTGATGAAGTTCGAATTAGTCAATGCAGCAAGAGAAGCCAGAACGATAGAACGTTTCTGGGAGGAAACTAACGCTGAGTTTGCTAGTTTTAATGGAGCTTTGAACGGATATCTCAGCATTTTTTAGACAATGTTCTTCCCTTTTGATGCGTTTCTCCGTTGGACTTATTTTTTTGGTCAAGTTTTGAATATTTCACACATTTAACTTAATTTGAGAGAAAAAAACATTAAATCAAATCAAACATCTACAAAATGACCTCAGAAATATATCCCAAATTGTCAGATCTTGAGATTAAGAAGCAAGAACAGCTTATTAGGAAAAAAGAACAGGCTTGGTTTGTTGATTGTATCATAAAGCCAGAAATTCCCAACATTTTAGAGACATTGGCCAGATGCTTGGACATAATCACCTCTAATGAAAACATCACATTACCAATAACCTCATCAAGAACAGAACAGGTTAAAGGGATAATCACAAGAAATTCTTCAGAAATCACGAAAATGGACATTACTTTACACCTCAAAAGTTTATCAAAAAGGTTAAAACTCCGATTGAAGAATCATATCGAAATAGTCCAGTTGAACGATGTTCTGGATTTGATCAACTATATTGCCTCTGAAGTACATTTGTTGAACGAGTACAAGGAAACCGAAATTGAAGAATTTGCAAAGCGATTGAACATCATCTTAAAAGGTTTGATCAAATGTAACTCAATCTTAAATAAACCACCAGAAGATATTTTATTTCCTCAACACAAAATCTGCCTATCCAAGTTATTTGATGCTGAAGGTCATAACCTATCACATTATCAAAATCGTTTAACCATAGATTTCTTCCTATTAAATGGTGAGATATCCATTGAATTCAAAGCACTAGAGAAGATAAATGATGCGCCATGGAACCAAATAGATGCGGTGACTGGGAAAAGTCATATAGATAATCTACGTGATGATTTGAAACATCATCGAATAAAATTATCAGATATATTAGAAAATGAAAAAAAAACTATTGGACAAGTTTTTGGATTTAATAAGTTTTCAATCCAGGATTATCTGACTCGTGGTGTCACTTTCAATAACAATGTTGTAATTGAAACAGAAAAGATCTTGATCCATTGTCAGGATCCAAATATGCTAAGTGTTGGCGCAAAATTGAATGGATTAGAGCACCTGGTGAGTAAGATGTACAGGAATTTAGAAATGACAATAATGTAAAAAACTGAGGCTTCAAATTCAACGATTTACCATGCTTAATCTTGTTTTCCTGTTCTGTAAATTTATACTAGATAATCTATATTTCAACCTATCTTTCTTCAATTTCAACTGTCTCAATTTTTCTATCTCTTCGTCTGTTCCCGTGACTTCAATTTCAGAATTATCAGTGCTATAAGATGATTTCTTTGACGCTTCATTTCTAAAATTATTTATTCTGACTGAATTTAGCTGAATCTTTGAAGCTAAACTGGATTTCTTTCTTTCTAATTTTGATAATTTTATCTTGATTTGCTCCACTAACTTTAATATCTTTGGCTCTATCTCATATGTCAAACTCTTTTTAGCATTATTCAAATCATATTCTGGTATCAGAGTGAAGATTCTATTCTGATCAAGTATAAGTTTTAGTCGACTGAAATCGTCAGTAAGCGTGTCTAAAGAGTCAAGACTGTTTCCTAAAAGTGACACTGAAGTGGAAAGTGATGTTATACATCCACTCAAGGAGTTTGAATTAGGGTAAGACATGGGTTTTAATTGATGAAGCCGGTTAAAACACTGGTTAAAGTTGTTGTTTTGTTTGTTTTTGTTTATGTTTGTTGTGATTATGTAATTTTTCTTGATTTATTATGTAAAATTTTTTTAGCATAATAGTACTAAGTCTATAAATATAGAAAACAAATATGCTACAGAGTCAGCTCTAATAATTGTTCATTTCATTTCGTAACGTTATGGTGGTTCATACCTCAAGTTCAACATCATTCTGGGCTTGAGCTAATCTCAATATACTTTTTTGAAACCCTATCAATCTGTAAGCTATTGTCAGAAGTTTCATCATCTGAGGTGCCTAATATTTCCTCAGTGGTATTATGACACACTACATGTAGCTTATCTTTGTCTCTACCCTGTTCGCTCTTTCCATATTCAATACAATCAATAGAAAGCCCTTCCGATACTTGAGACGGTATCAATATTGCTTCATTGTATGTGTTCAGTCGCCTTGGAGGAATCAAAATCAAGGATCCTTCATCCGATGAGCATTCAACTTCTTCGATATCAGAAACGCTTTCCTCTGCTACCTTTGTTGTATGATCGCTTGGGAAGATTTGACTTAATGTAATTGGGGTATCATTTGGAAACTTAGAAGTAGAAGCATGCTGCACTTTAAATTTTTGAGTCCGAGAATAGAGGAGTTCCCAATCATCACTCTTCATATCTGGAACATCCGTTGCACTATCCCACAGTTTTCCAATAGGAAGCTTTTCTACCCTTTCATTACTGTCTTTCTTATATTCTGTGCCAGTTGTCAAGACCTTGTATCTCATCTTATGCCAATCTAGTTCCGTGAATACACCATCATAGTTCTCCTCTAGTTCTTCGGACAATTTATCAGTTCGTAATAGGGACTCCAGTTCTCCAGTATTTGATCTAGAAATAATGTTCATTTGCTTCAGCTTCTGTGGTTTTCCAGAAAGCTTTTTTATCATCTGATCCGTCACAGACAATGTGTTCTTTTTCTTTTTTGGTCTTTTCATTGGTATTTGAACGTTGCTCTTTTTCTGTTTTTGTAGCAGTTTCTTTTTTGATCCAATATCTTGAGACTGAATGTTATTAGCAAACCTCTGGAACAGTCCAGCAGATGGTCCTTGTTGGCTTTCTTCTTCCAAATCATCTAATCTGCTCTGTATTTGAGTTGATATAAACATTGAATATTCGCCACCACCATATGCACCTCCTTCTCCCTCTTTTCCATCTCCTTCAATGTCAAATATCACATCCTCATTCATAATCACATAGAAGCATTATTCACTTCAGATTTACAGCTTCAATAAAGAGAACTTTTCCTCATTAAAAGAATTGTTTTATATAATGTTTTGAAATTACGTAATTTCCGCGAATTTTTCTTCATTTGTTCCAGACGCGTCGCAAATGCTTTTTTTTTTTCGTGTTAAATTAAAAATCTAAAATCTAAAATCTCTTCAAAAAAAGGCAAATTGACCGTTTATTTTGATGGGGGACCATTGGTAAACGTTTTTAAAAACAGATCCCACGAATTACTGTCGCTACTGTCACTACCACTGGTTTTAGTAATAATGACTGATGTCGTCATGATCGATCTCTCAGACACGGAACCCCAGGTTGATCTAACAAAAGGTGCTGATACTGAGAATGGTGCGATGATTGTTGATGTTGTGGAGACAAAAAAGAAAAAATTGGATTCTTTACAAACACCATTGAAACAAAATACATCACAGCTCATAAACTCTAACGATAATTCAATCACAAAGAAGAAAACTCCCTTACAAATCCAAAAAGAACAAGAGAAACAGGCTAGAGAGAAACAAAGAGAATTAGAAAGACTAGAACGCGAGAAGGCAAAAGAAGCTGAAAAACGATTAAAAGAGCAGAAAAGGTTACAAAGAGAAGAAGAGAAACGGAAACGTGATGAAGAAAAAGAAAGAATAAAGAGAGAAGGTGAACTTAAAAGAGAACAACAGAGAAGAGAAAAAGAAGAAAGAGAAAAGATCAAACAAGATGAAAAATTAAGAAAAGAAGAAGAAAGACTGGCTGAAAAACAACGAAGGGAGATTGAAAAACGTGACGCTGAAGAGGCTAGGAAGAAGACAGAAGAAGAAAAACTAAGGAAAGCCAATAAGTTGAAGATTTCAAATTTTTTTAAGCCTAAAACTACTGTCAAAAGTATTGTTGTTCCACCAGAAATAAAAGATACCGATAATGTTTCTGATTTTTCCAAAACATTCCAGCCCTTCTATTTAAGAGAGGGGGCCACTTTGTTTACCTTCAATAGACTTGAAGGAGCCAACTTGAAGAAATCGATTGATGATTTCGATAGCGGGATTAAATCAGCTTCAAACCCGGATGATTCAAAGGCTTGGTTCAAATCACAAATCCCAAAAGTCTACGAGTCAAAATTCTTCCAAAACTCAAAGTATATTTACGATAATCAATTGGACAACACTCCAATGACCATCAAATTTATCAAGTTTTATGAGAATGTTAGATCTTGGATTGGCACTTACTCAAAGCCACTTGACAAGGCAATTGCTGTGTCTCCATTTACAAAAACAGCAGAGGTATTTATTGACTGGGATGATGAAGCTGATGAAAATGAAGAAGGTGAAGGTGAAGAAATCTCAGATAACGACGAAGAAGAGGATGAAGAGGATGAAGAGGATGATTTTGATGACTTTTTGGAGGATGACAATAATACTTCTACAAATAGAAGAATATTGGGTCCTTTAACGCCTGTCGTTACCTGGAAAGCTAAAGAAGAGGAACAAACCTACAAAATTGAAATCTTAAAGGCTAGCGTATCATTTCCAATAAATCCAACTAGAAATTATTGGGAATTGAACGAAACGCCAAAAAAGATCCATCTCAATATTGATCACACAACACCTAATGAACAAGTAAAGAAAAAGCAAAAATCACTAATAACAAATAAAGATGATTTAGAAAAATTTTCAAAACAAGTCCACGATAGTGATTATACTGTTTCTACAATGGTTGAAATATTAAAGAAACATCTACCAAGTTATACCAAACTGACCATTGAAAATACATTGAAGCATTTGGCTAAAAGAGTCGGACCAAAAATAACTGAAAGAAAATGGGAGGTAGATAAAGACCTGCTCACTAAGTTGGCTATTGAATGAGTTAATGTGGTTTTATTAGTGATGTGTTAATGAATTGAATTTATTGTGTATAATCAAAGTTTGTGTTTATGTAGTAGACGAATTCGCGGAAAATCGCAAATTTATTTATAAGTCAGAATCTTCAAGAGAAAAAATCATCAACAAAGATAGAAAATGCAAGACCTTGAACTGTTTTGATGTTTGCTGTTTTGATGCTGTGGTAAGCTTGTTTGATGCAGACAGTTGTAAGGTATTAAACTTTATTGAATTGTTTTTTTTTTCCCCAAATACGATATATGTATCGTTAATAATCTGTGATCTGATTACGGAATCCACACATATTGGCCTAGTTTTCGCTTGAAGTTGTCTCTTGGGGAGGGTTTCTCTTGAGGCATCAAGAACCAAACGTACTGTCGTATACAGTGGCACTTTGAATTACTTGTCGTGTCCCATAGATCGGCAGTTGATGCTAGCTGCTGCTGGAAAGTGTTATTATTTTATTCTATAAAAACTAAGGGCTAGTCTTGTCTTACCTACCCAGATCGCCCTCTTCAATCATTTTCCTCTTCTTTTCGAGTCTCACCTTTCACTTGGCTTGGTACTTGAGATTGCCTGATTTCTCAATGATATACCATATTTTGATCTGATAAGTTTCACATTGGATGGATCCTATTTTTTCAACACATCGTTTTTCGACCTCAGAATTGAGCATGTTACTTGGGAAAAAGATGCCGTTTGTTGGTTTCAGGCTTTTGAATAGAAGCTCAATTGAGAAACAGATAACTCAGTCCCTAGTTTTCCGTCTATGATAGGGGTATTTTCTTTACAAATCTTCTTTAGGCCTAGTATACAGCCTTATCTGATATTATAGTTTGGTGGGAGCTATGAGTGTCATTCGATTCTGGCTTTTATCATGCTGCAAGAGTTAAATCGGATATTTTGACAAGGACAAATAATTTAAATGTCTGGACAAATTTCTATGACATTGAATCGCTGACATTCATTCACTGCTATTTTGATCCATTTTTCAAAATTTTGACGCTGTACATATAGTAGCGAAATGTAAAAGGAGGTATAATAGACCATGGAACAATGTTCTGGAAACAAATCGGGATCATTTCTTTCCGTGGTTATTTTATTTGCTCATTAAAATATAGCTAAGATATTTTTTTTTTGGTGTACCTATCTGTTGTGCGTGTTAAAATATAGGAGCGTTTCTTATTGATGTTCATTCAAACAATTTGAGATCCTTGTCTAGATCAGTCTTCGACAAATTTGCCATCAGACCTTTGAATACAATCATTTATACGACCAGCAAAATTCAAAAGATCTGATACGACAGTATACAATTGATGAACTGTTTTTTATTAACGATACATCAGCTGCTCACTAAAACTATCATTATTACAAAGGCTTATATTGACTTTGTAACAAAAGTCTATCTTGAAAAGGAAATTTTTGCAGATTCTACGTCGCCATACAATATCACTTACTATAAAATTAAATGATCTATGGAAAATTTAATCCAAAAAAAGATTACGCAATTACGATCTTTGATATGTGTGGTTAAGGCACAGTTAATTGAAATCAATAGCCCTCTCAATTAAGAAAATCTACATTTTAGCTTCTGACAATGTTCGTCTCTAAAAAAGGGGATAGCAAGTGCCTGAAAGCATTGTAAAACACTAAAGAAAAAAAAAGTTCATAAATTCATTATATGCATAATTAATGTGAGTGAGTTGCATTTTTTTAAAAGAACGCTTCCAAAACACGATCATCTTTCAAATTGGCCTCAACCACATAATAGATTCCCATCAGCAAGTTTGGAAATCTCTTATTGAAATATTGGTAAAATCCATCAGGTAATGGACTCATCTTAATAACAAGTTCATGTGGCAAATCATTGAAATGATGATATTTGTTTCTTAAAGCTCTTAGTAAGTCCATCAACCTATCAGGGTGATATTTCCTGTATTTCCCCAAATTCTCAATAAATAACCTATCAAATTTAACACACCAATCGGTACCAATTACATCCGTTGCAATTGATTCTAGTTTTTGTAAAAGTTCACTTGGTGGTTCCCTTTTTTCTATTTCAAATCTGTCACTAACTTTCAATAAGAATTCCAGCTTCTTAGCATTTGACCAAAAGAATGGATGAATAAGAACTTGAGTGGTGTTTGGTCTTAGTTTTGGATTTCTGGAAATCATAATTGATATCAAATCTTTAGCTTCTTCATTGTTAATTGGCAAAATATTCAAAGCATCCAATGAATACTCATTCTTAATAACATTACCTTCTCTCAGATACCTATCACCAAAAGGATGACTTCCATTTGTTAAAATATAGAAAAAAACACAGCCCAGTGAAAATATATCAATAGCTCTGGTTAATTTTCTTTTAGAAAATGGATCAAATACCAAAGGTTCAGCAATTGAGTTGGACGAAGTGTTGAAAGAGTGCTCACTATTGAGTGAGAGTGAATTATGTGCACCGTCTAATAAAAGTTCAGGAGCCCTCCAACCTGATGTACCAGCAGCATGTTGTGTCGTCGCTTTGAATGAACTTTCATCAGCTTCCAACCTCTTACATAAACCAAAGTCTGAAATGAGAATTCTAACAGGTGAGAACTTCTCTTGTTTAGTCTTCAGTTTTTTGGGTGGTGCAACTAAAATATTTTGAGGTTTAATATCACGATGAACAATTTTCAAAGAGTGCAGATGGTGTAAGCCTTCTGCAATTTGTTCCAACACATTGACAGGATCCATCAACCTCACAAGGTCATGATGATCGCTCGGCTTTTCTATGACATCTTCTAAGCTGGCAGAACATAACTCAAGTGCTATATATAAGAATTTATCATTGGTTTCACTGTAAAAGTATCTTATAACGTTTGGATGATCATCACTTTCTGTTAAGAGATTAATTTCATGATTTGCAACATCGTAAAAATCAATTAGCATTCTTTTGACAGCAACATCTCTGCTTTGGAAAGAGCCTTTGAAAACAACAGTACCATAAGAACCGTATCCTAAAACATTTTCAGAAAGAGTCAATCCAGATAATTTCGGAGATGGTAGAGCTAATGATTCAGTTGAATTTTCTGGATCTTTGAGATTTTCATCTTCTGGCTGTTCTCTAGCTTCAATTTCTGTGTTTTTCTTGTTTTTCTTACCACCTCTTGAGCCTCTTTTTCTCTTTTTCAGCCCAGAATCATTCAAATTTCTTTCTTCAAAAGGTGGTTCAATAATAGTGACTTCTTTTTTGACTTTAGGACGTCCATTCACTTCAGTTGAATCCTCAACTTTGGTTGTACTCTTTCCAAATGGTTGGATAGCATTATTAATCTCAATAGGTTTAGAAATGTCCAGTTCTTTCAACTCTAGACCATTTCTTTTGAGCATAACATTTAAGGATGGAATCCAATTTAATTTAACGAAAATGAAAATAATAATAGAAAACAATAGGATCATCAAAACATTTTCAAGACATCTGAATAAAAATTTACCAAAAACAGAATCAAAGAAACCATCTGTAGATCTTGGAGCAGGACCAATTTGCAATATTGGAGAAGAAGACGATGGTAGTCTAACCCATTCAGCTCTTGAAGGAGAATCATATTCATCCAAGTCATCCGAATCAACTGTTCTTTGAGTTTCAGCTTTAGGATCAATTTGATGATAGGGATATTGTTGTGGGAAGCTGGTTGGGTATCCAATTAGACCCTTCGTTTGATCACCAATTTCATTCTCATTGTCTGTTGGTAAATGGACACCAATCAAAGCAGCATTCAACTGTTCAGGTGTATCCATGATGTGTGGGCCACGCCATCTCTCACTCAAAGAATATCTCGAAGTTGGAGCAGACTTTACTAACGATGGATAGAACTCACCAGACATAGCATACCATGACCCATTATTTGTTATATCTAGATATGTTCCTTCATTTTTAATATCATTATAGTGAGGCGGTGGTTTAAGAGGATGAGGGAGACAGATATATTGATGTTCGAAACTTAACCCATCATTCTTGAAATCATTGACTATATCAAAAACATTGACGATTGTTTTGGGTAGTTTACTCACCCATTTAGCAATTTTGGAGTTGAAATCAATAGCTAAAATTGTATTATCATGAAATGGCGCAACATATGTTCCATCTAAAGGAATCTTGTTTTGTTGAGCTAAATCAGTATCAATATTATTTGGGCCCCAAGTGGAGTATGTGACGTTCCAATAAATATTTTCTTTTGAATGGATTGTTAATTCATAAGTAGTTTTTCCTAGCAATATAGTGTTTAATGGTTCATATTTACTCCCTTCATAAGAGGACTCTTTAGCACTGGAACTAGATCCATACGATGATATGATTTCACCATTCAATACATCAATAGAGTACAATGATGATTTCCTTACACCTGTGTAAATCTTATCATCATTGCTCAAAGCAAAGGGACTTTGCAAAACCAAATGGCTTATTGAAACGGGCAGTTTGTTCAAACCAATCTCTCTGTTAAAAAAATATAAATTACCATCTCCATATGGTTCCACTATCCAGATCAGTGATTCATCATGAGAGCCACTGTTAGCATAAGTGCCTGAATAGTTGGTTGAAATGGAAACTAACGCAGATTCACCTTCTATAGACCAAGCGATCTCACCAGTTTCTCTGTTCAATGCGTGAAGGCTACCTTCAATATCTGAGGCCAGCATCAGATTTGTCACCTGGTAGTCATGAATTGGCCGTATGTGAGAGTCCCTGATGTACTCTATTTGACCTTCTTGTTGGTTCCTTATCATCTGATGATTTCTATTATTTTGATGTTCTTCTTCTCCTACCGTCTTCAGTAGCGAGTGTCTGTGATTTGAGACGCTAGATAAATGAACAGGGGATATGAGGGCCAAAATAAAACTCAATGTGGGTATTACCACAAAAAGCATGTTGTTTTTAGGCAATATTCTCATTGTGTTCTTGCAAAAATGATATGTTTTTCTTTACAATAAGTAGTTAGATGCAATCACACAATGAGCTGATAGAGCAAAACACAATCCTAAAAAGCTGAGTTGAGACAGCAAAAAAAGCCTGTAGTTATGGTACTAGTTTGGTATAAGTCTACCTGCTTTCACAAGTCAGAAACTAATCTTGGCTGGGCTTAAATGGGTTTTCTGCCTGAAATATTTTGAACCTTGAGGCTATTTTTTTAGACGTTCTTTTTTTTTTTCGATTCGTTTTTCCCAATACGGAAATTGGCACGTTGAAAAATGACTGAAAAAATAAACTCCGAAAATAAACTCCGGAAGAAAAAAAAAAGCGAGTTACCTTTAATACTTAAAAATAACAAAGATAATGAAGATCCATAACTCTTAATCGAAGCTGAGCTAAACATAACTAAACGTTCATCGAAGATAAAACATGCTTACATAGAATACAGTGACCAATTTACGTCTGCAAATCTCTCCTTTATAGGATCATATTGACATTAAAAAGCATTAAAAAATTATTAGAAACCGAAGTTTAAAACTGAAACCTCATGTAGATGGACACTTCAATAAAGAGCTTATTACAGTCACGAAGATTCCACAATTCCTCTGAGTATCTTAATATTTCCAAAATAAGCGTCATAATGCATACCTTCATTGAGATTCCTACTGTTTCTTGGCCTATTCTTATGCTCAAGACCTGGTTCAGGCCAAGTACAACTCAATCCCAATCTTCTGCATTCATAACAATTTGGTTTTGACTCACAACACCTCTTCTTACGTTGACGACATGTCAAACAGCCCATTCTTGACCTCTTAGTCTTTGAATCTTTCTTGTGTCTATGTTTAGACATATTATGTTGGGGAGAGGATGTTGAGCATGATGGTGAGCATGGAGCTAATGAACCAGACACATTAGGGTCTTTAGAATACGTGTAACCTGGTGAGGAATAAACAGATGATGACATATTTGTAGGGGAATTGGCACCAGACTCATCACTGGTTCTTGATAACTGTTCCTGATGAGTAGCCAAGTTATTGGTATATTGTAGGTTATGATTGTAGGCCGGGATTTGCATCTCTTGGTTAGATTCATTGACAGTGCTCAAGCTATGTAAATATTGAGCTTGTTGTTCTGGTTGAAGTGATTGTGGTGGATACATCCAGTTGATTGCAGGATTAGAATTGTTATTGATGGTATATTGATCATAATTCATAGTTCTAGACTTAGCCAAGCTTCCATGACTTTCAGGCAGCACATAAGCAGAAGTGTTTAGAGCATGTTCCGGTGATGAACCAGGTACTTCTGGGTTAAGACTTTCAAGCAAATCATTATTTAAGACATTAACTAAGCCACCACTAAGACTTTGTGTATATTGTTGGTTGTTGATTTGATCTCCATTCATGATTGAAATCTAAAAAAGATGCGATAGAATTTCTTTAAAAAATTCTTCCAAATATGTATTCGTTTTTCTGGAAGTGGAGTGTAATAAGACAAGCTAGTTTCTATGGATTGAAGCTAGCTAACAATTTAACAATCTAGGAAATTCAAAATTTCCCAATTATGAGATTAGAGCGATACAGATTCAGCCCAAATCAAAGCACAAATGGTTAAAATGAGGATAATTTGGTAGATATATATATGTTTCTGAGGTAGGGATTTTAGATGCAGATTAGTTATCGTTCGAGTGATGTAGCCAAGTGTATGGCAACGTACGGGCTCCCTTGGGACAACTTAAATTTACATCACCAGCCAAAGAAACTTCGATTTAGGTGCATTTGTCTGATTTGGACATCCTTCCAGTAGCATGCATCATTTCTGAGTCCCTTGCTCTTCTGAGACGTAAAGTATAGTAAATGTGTCTTCGGGGAACCATTTACTATCTAACGATCATTGGTCACAACCTACCAAAGTACTCACGGTGACTGTTAAAAATGTCGTTTTCCTTCGTAAACCCCGTGCACTGAAAAGGTAGCTAAGGAGATCAAATCTTTGACGATCAGTAAACATGTTTCTTCTATAAGAAACATGTTCCTTGGTCATGACTATTACGAGCAGAGAAGGATTCTAAACACTCGGAGGTTGCTCTAATCTTCCATAACGGTTGAATCTTATTGGGAGCTACGAAACGTTATTCCTTCTAGAAGCAAGAGAAACGAAATGACCATTTGTTACGAAAGACCCGAACGACAACGTATCCGCTGCATTTCACAAAACTTAAAACCCAAAACTGACAAAGATGAGACACATGTAAAAGTCACTTTTTTAGTTTTATTTATCCGACGCAATATCACACATGACGCCAAGGGCACCGAGTACGAATTACGTAAATTTGATACAAAACAGTTGATATTCCACCACTTGATCCTTTGAATGTAGCAGGACAAAGGATTTCTAGTTTCATGTTTTGTGTCTATGTGTAGGAACTAGAACCCCAAGTGCTATTTGGAATCTCCTTTAAATTTGTGTCGTCCATTATAGAGGTACCAAAGATAGACGATAGCCCAACTTCACTTGTATTTGATGGTCTCGAATCAAAATCAAAATCAAAATTCAAAATTCAAAATTTGAAATCAACACTCAGATGAGGTAATTATTCATTTTAGCGACTTGCACTAAAACAGACTGGATATTAATTGTCTTATTGTTAGATGTATTGTTTCGCAATATTCATTTTAGAAATTGAGGATTATTGCTCAAACATAAAAATTACTATCGAACCATAAATCGCAACTCTAACCATAATTCATAAGTGAATTAGCATGCTATGGCTTCCCTTTCACGTCCGATTTCAGGTTTCAAATTGTATTTGACTGTCGATATTATACTAGTCGGTACTATTGAACTTGTTATTGGGGCCAGTACAATTTTTTGGGTAGAAGGATTGATAGACGTTTGGAAGCTTTGAAATTTCAGGTGACGTTTTTCCATGCATGGAACACCGAAATAGAAACTTTTCCAGAAACTTACCTAGAAACTTACCTGGAAATACATAATACGCCCTAATAACTTCAATACCCAAATATTGATACTCAATAGTCCTGTTTGTACCGGTAATGCACTAAAACTACCTTTATGAGAAATTTGTAACAATATAGTTGCAAGACTAATGGTTGCTGCTATTCCTTTTCTATGTTTACTTTAACGATTTATGATACTGTGAAACAGTATCAAATGGCATTTGAAATTAGTATCAGTCTTTTATTTATCAACGGTTAAAATTAGTGATATTTCTTCCGTATTGATTTAATTTCTGTCCGTGAGATCAATGCCACAATAATTTACTTTTACCACTAGCACGGTCAATAGTATACTAAAATGAACTCTTTCTCAAAGGACATAACAAGAACCTCGTCAGCTTCAATGTGTAGTTGTTTGATCTTCGGTCAGCAATACTTCGATTATTTAATTACAACGAATGTGTATATTATGGATTGGCGTTCTTCGGATATTTTTTTCAATAACTATCTAGTCGGCTTATTTATCATTTTTGTCATGGGTCATTATGACAATTACGCATTTTTGAATTACAACTCTTATTCAAGTACTAACGCCTAAATTTTGCATTATTTTAATATTTACTAAATTACTTTGTCTTTCGTTAATAATGCTTTTATATTTGTTGTGTCTTTATTGAATTATGTTCCAGCTGTCAAATATCTTAGTGCCACACTAATACCTTACTAGCAATCCGGATAAATGAAACATGGGGGTTAAAGTGTCGAATACCGAATGCAACAAAAGTTCAGAAATCTATGATGCAAACAGTTACCACTTCTTGAATCTATTACATAACTACTCTAAAAAGGCCATTGTAGAAATATTACTTTCGTTTTAGAGTCCAAGCAGAAGTAGGTACCCGATTGTTCATTTGGCTGAAATTACATAGGTCGAATTTAGCTCTCAGATATGTCTTTCAAGTCTTAGTACGGACAACAAATTAAAGTTTGTTATACCGCAGAAGATCACCTGTCTCACGACCAGCGTTCTCTTCCATATTATTTCATTCTAATATTAGCTTATTAAAGAAAGGACAGTTATTGTACCCTGTCAAATTCTTCTGCAATCCTAAAAGTATATCAACAGCGAGGTATGATACTTGTCCAACGTTTCATTATCAGTTTTGTAGACAATACACAAACAAGTGCTACATCAAATACACCTCTTCCTCAAGTGGCTAACTAAAGAAAGTGCAGTATTTGGCGAAGCTTTCTAGACAATTGCCGTCTTTATTGTACTGCCAAGTATTGATTCTAGTTTCATTTACCCGAGATTCGCTATTTAATTCCCGTTTTGGTGATTTAAAATTACTAATTAAATTTAATAATAAAGACATGCACAGTTTGACTTCTTAATAAATCAAAATGTGATATCATTGCATTAGATTGCAACATCCAAGGCGAACCAACTTGTAGGTGTATTTTGGTAAGTGGCCAAAGTTCAAATTTATCGATCGACATTTAAAAACTTAGATATTTATTCAAGAACTAACATTTGCCTAAAAGGATGAACGTGGAGCTTGAATTCCATTTTATGTTTTGTCAATTCACCAAGATGTCCTATATTTTCTATAATAGATTTAAATTTCTTGTTATCCTCCTTACAGGTATGCTATGAGTAAAGTCATCATCACGATTGTTTTTTTCATGCACTGATTGAGAAATATTAAAAAAATTTAAATTTATTGGTGCCGTGTTGTCATGCAATACTTACATAGCCAGATGTCTAAGGCCAAGATTTACGTGAATGCACAAACGGCTATTTCCCATCTGACAAGGTGGAAAATAAAATAGTGGAACATATCTACTCAGAGCTTTCATTGGTTAAAAATGTCAGGGTTTCCAATTAACCAGGTCTTAAGCTTTTGGCAAATTTCAAAACTGTATCAATGTTCAGTAACTTAGTTGTTGATAATCTTGAATGTCTAAGGTTATCCACTCGTATTTCACTATTTTTCAACTAGGTAAATTTTTGTAATAATTTCATAATGTATAGTAACTTTAGTATATTTTGTTCTGAAACGGCTAAATCACAAGAACCTATATCAAAATCTAATAATATATAATTTTATCCCACAATAAACTACGTCAATGTTTTGTACAATTATGTTGATTATTAAAATATGCCGTTTACCATGATTCTGGACTTGTTTATCTATAGAGTATGAGTCACCAATTATATTACTAAAACCCGCTTAAAGTCGGAGTTAATAATTGCGTAGTGGATGTTTTCTGATCAAGGATTTGGAAATAGGAACTTCTTCTAAAACAATATTTATTACTTAGTCTAGAGGTTAAAGGAATCAAATGGCAGAAAAAATTTGATATTTAGTTAAATCCTAAATTTAAAGAGGTCGATAAGCACTAATCGTATACCGGATGTTGATGTAATAGTATACGGAAACTGGTACAAAATGCAATAATACCTCACTATCTGTTACTAGGACCTCAAAAAAAAAATCTCTCATCCAGATCATTTAACCATAGTATAAGTTAGACTTTATAAATTCAATTATAGTCGCTAACTTTATTTTCATTTGTCCACATAATTTTTGGGGTCTAGCAAATTTCAGGTTTTATCTTTGATAGGATTTATGCTTTTGAATCTTGATGCGTTTCGAGACAGACTCGCGATTCAGACATACTTTTTCTTCGCTATGATGGGTCTTCATCGAACTGTCTCTAAATTCCTGTCAACGTGACATTATAACCTCCGGGTCGTCTATCCTGATTGGTAACATCAAAGCCTTGAATGGTTAAATAATTTTAGTTCAACTGATAAATATTATTTTTCTTTTATGCAGGATTACGGGATGCCTACTAATAATACTGCGCTACGGCATCTGCCTCTATCTAATAGTTGCTACTGCAGCCAGTATGGACAAGTTTTTTTTGGTTTTGGTGTCATCTAGTGGGGTTAATCAAAGATATAATTGCTGTGTGTATTAACATCAACTTCAAACCACGGCTGGTGAAATAGAGTTTTAATTCTTTACAAATTTGCTACAATCTTTGTTATCGGGTAGTTAGTTGGTTATAGGGATATAATACCCCAATTAAAGTTTAACAGAGAAGAATTAATACATAATGACTGAATATGACGGTTGAATGAATTTAATATGTTGATTTGATTTAGCGTAGTATAAACTTAAACTCTGATGTCATAAAATCTCCAACATAAAATCTCCAACATAAAATTTATTCAATAGTAGTTCCATCTGACCTATGTCCCAAAGATAGTAAAAACTGTATTGATGTTTTAAGCTTGTAGATTGGATAACCATCTATTAGCTCATCGATGGACTTAAAAGCTTATCAAATTATTTATTCATTTTTCCGGTTTCTATACATGTCCTGAAAGCAGATAATCGATACCTTTAGTAAAAACGATTCAAAAGATTATAGATGTACCAACTTGGAATTTCCTGTTGTTGTGAAATGTGCTCATTTTGACCTTACATTATAGCCCAAATTTGGTGTCATATTATCCAAGCTTAAACTTTATGAGTTACAAGTGCTATGGTGATATGGAGAAATAACTGATTATTTTTTACAGGTGGTTTTGATACTTTGTAAATATGTATATTAAAAGTCTGAATCTATGTTGATATAGATTAGTCGATTTGCTTTATTGAACTTCACAGTATATATTGCAGTGGAAACAGTAAATATTTTCACATATCTCGCTATTATTTTAAGGCAATTGGAGTCCAGTTGCAAACTTTAGCACCCTTCATTACCCAAATCATATATTTTTGGGTTACTGTGATGATACCCAAACTTTTCAACTTGATTTTCTCCAATAATAAAATGATCATATTCATCAATGTGAAGGCATTTAATGTTTAGTATGTAAGAATGAATATCACTTGAGCCGAGTTTTTCTGGAGCACGTTATGCTCAATCTTTCTAGAAGATATCCTAAACAAACAAAGCGAATCCGTTGATACGGCTTCTTAGAAGGTCATTGAGAATACCAGGACTGATAGTGCTACTAGATTAATGATATAAATGGTTAATGGTATGAGGCTTTATAATTATTATACACAAAATTATTATCTGTATTATAGAATTATTGACCAGGAGGACCCTGACCACCACCTTCTTTCAAAGATGAACGACCGGCTTTTAATAATTCATCACATAACAACAGATTACTAGCAATACCGACAGCAGAAGTTATAGCATTTCTCAAAACTCTGAAAGAATCCCAAATACCTTCAATAGTTGGATCACAAGAATCACCAGAATTCAAATCAATACCGATAATACGACCTTCTTCCAATTCATCTTGACAAGTTGAAACAACATCCAATGCATCAAAACCAGAGTTTTTGACCAAAGTTTTTGGAATGACTAGTAAAGCTTCTGAAAATGCTTGAATACCTGTTTTAGTTCTACCTTTCGATAAAAGTGATATATTCTTATTCAAGTAATCTGAAGCAGAAAGGAAAAAAGAACCGGCACCTGGAACAACAGCGTCATCTTTAATAACGTTTGCAACAGCTCTTAAACCATCTCTAACGGCATCTTTTGTTTGGTTCAAAGCATGATTGGTGGCACCCTTAATTAAAATAGTGACAGATTTTGGATCTTTATTTTCAGTAACATAGGTGAATTTCTCCTCGCCAATGGTTTCTTCATAAACATATCCAGAATAACCCAATATCTTAGGAGTTAGATCATCGACTGAATTTTGTGCTTCCCCACCTGTGACCAATTGTAATCTTTCCATATTACGTCTTTTTGCTCTTCTTAATGCTAAAATATTATGTTTTGCTAAGATATCTAATGACATTGGGTCAATACCTTTTTGATTTATGATGACAAATCCTTTATCTGAGTCCAATCCACAAACTTCATTTTTTAAATCAACAATTTTTTTTAATTTATCATCAACGAATTTTCTTTCACTTTGAACTAATTTGTCTCTTTGTTCAGCAGAACTATAAAAGAAACTTGAGTTAACTTCAGTCTTTTCGTATTCTAGAGAAACATTCAAGATTAAAACATGAGCATTACGAACACTTTTTGGCATATCTGGATGTCTTGCACCATGATCTAGCACTAAACCTTTGATAAGTTTGGAGTTTTTGGCACTTTCATGTTGCATTTGCATAATTTCAACCATATGTAAATCTACTGATTTCTCACCTTGAACATTTAAAACAGCATCAGTAACAATTGGAGTTAAAACTTCAGAAACTTCATTATTAACTTTGGTCGATAAAGATGTTCTTGCAACTTGTAGCAATAATTCACGATCAATATTTTTTTGTATTTTATATTCATCCAAAAGTTTCAATGTTGATTTTCTTGCTATTTCAAACCCATCCGTTATAATTCTTGGATGAACACCTTCAGATATAAATCTTTCAGCTTGTTTCAATAGTTCACCAACCAATAGAACAACGGTTGTGGTACCATCACCAGTAATCTCATCTTGAGCAGAAGCAGCTCTAGCAATCATGACAGCAGTTGGATTTTGAATCTGCATTTCACTCAATAGAACTTTCCCATCTTTAGTTAATTTGATATTACCAGCACCATCAACTAACATTTTCAATGTACCTTTTGGACCTAAATTTGTCTCCAAAACTTGTTGTAAACCTTGAGCAGCAGCGGTATTAACCTGCAGAGCAGCAGCTCTTCTAAGAGACTCAGCTTTAGGATTCAATAATTGCAAAGAAGAAGACATTTTGCTGAATTGAGAAGGCAAATTTCTGATGATGTTTTTGTCGATGAGATCAATTTTCGTTAACTTTTCGAAACGCGAAGAAAACATATCGCGAAATATAATTACCCGGATTTGTTAAGAGACACAGATACATAGTTAAAAGTCTTTTGGTTTTATAATTTACTCATTTGTTCCTATATGCAGATGCTGATTTAGATTTAGATCCTTTTTCTGGCACCACCTGGACTGTTTGGAAGTCTAGCACTGAGAACTTCGACACCAGACTCGGTGATTAGCAGCTCATGTTCAAATTGGGCACTGACTTTACCATCAGCAGTAGCAGAAGTCCAATCGTCTGGCCATGTGATACCTTGGTAAACACCTTGATTGATCATTGGCTCAATGGTAAATACCATTCCCGGTTTCATGATACCTGGAGATTTATTTCTGGCATAGTGTGCAACCTGGGGAGCACTATGGAAAAGTTCACCAACACCGTGTCCACAATAGCTTCTGACGACAGAACAGCCATTTGCTTTGGCATGTTTTTCAATGATATCACCTAAAGCTCTGAATGCGACACCTGGCTTACAGTGTTGGATAGCCATATCTAGACATTCCCTTGCTGTTTCAACGACATTTATGGTGTCTTTAGCGGGGGTACCAACATAGTAAATTTCATTTAAATCAGCATGGAACCCATCATAGTATAATGAAATATCGATGTTAACGACATCTCCATCTTTCAAAGGTCTTTTATCTGGTATACCGTGACATATAATTTCATTAACAGATGTACAGACACTTTTTGTATAGTTATAGTAGTTTAAAGTTGATGGATAAGCATTTCTCTTTATAGTTTCATTATGGACAAGTTCGTCAATTTCTTCAGTTGTAGTACCAACTTTGACAAGTGCAGCAGCAGCATCCAAAATTTCTCTACCAAATCTAGCAACTTTTTTAATTTTTTCTATTTCATCCTTGTTATAGACTTTAATTTTACCAGTTCTATCATCTTTTTGTTCGGATACTGGAACACCATCTTTAGCATAATCTGGACGGACAATATGTGCAGGAACCTCTCTTCTTGGTGCCAAAGGATAAGCAGGTCTCAGAGAACCAGTATATGGGAAATCTGGGAAAGGATCGTAACTGTCAACACCTTGCTTGACGTGAATAGCTTTATGTAAAGCCCAACTTTTCTTGAAACATGTCTGGTTACAAAAGACTGTTGTTAACCCCTGTTTTAAACAAAGAGGACATTTCAAAGTTGAAGTGGTTTCTTTACCACAGCTCCAGGATCCACAGATGCTAACGGTGGCTGGAGTTTCAGCTGTAGCAGACATATTTCGCTGTTTTTGTATTGTTTTATTTAATATTAGAAAAGTGATGTTATTTTTCTATTTTTTAGCACTAAAAATTTTCCAATTTTTTTTTCTTGACAGGAAACGCTAACAATGAATAAAATTGGAAAGAACGTGCTGCAATTATTACGTATGATTGACAGTCAATGGAAATTATTGAGTATAATGATAATATTGGTTATATAGGTACTACTGTAAAATTTGGCACACAACCAGAAAATTTTTCTCTGTTTTTTTTTTTTTTTTTGGGCTCACTAGCATTAACTGATGACTAGTCTTGAAGATGCTCTGGCCCAAAACTCAAAGGCAACAACTCTTCTAAGCTCTTCACTGTATAATCACCTTTCTTATTGAACATGTAAATGGGAATATTTTTACCAAATTCTCGAATGAATTGCCTGCAAATACCACAAGGGGAGATCAGACCTTCTTTCATATCACTGGAAATCGCAATTGCTTTGAAACTTTTGTGCCCTTTTAACACAGCAGATGATATTGTTGTTCTCTCTGCACATATAGAGGCACCTAGTTATTGTATTGTTAGTATCGTGATTCGTTCAAGGTTTAACTCGTTACCGGAGTGTTCTATAGCATACCATAAGAAGCGTTTTCAATGTTAGCGCCATCAAAAAATTCACCAGATTCCGTTATCAATGTACAGCCCACTCTATAATAGTCTCAGTTAGTAAGAATATATTGGAAAACCACGAGTATCTTCATACCTAAAATGTGAATATGGAGAGTAGGATAAGTCTAAAGCTTTCACAACACGATTCTTTAATTGAGCTATTTCCTCGGAGGTGATGTTGTTTTCTTTCAATCTGGTATCTATTTTTTCATTAGAGCTCATGATGGAGAGACTTTGGTGCTTTTAATAGGTATTTTTAAGAGGAAGTATATCTAGATCGATCAACCATTTAGATAAGATTTGACGACTCTGAATTTAGATCGATACTTACCTAATCAAAACTTTAGTACTAGTACTTATAAAGTTATAAGAGCTTCAAACCTCATGAAAGCGCAAGTGGTTTAGCGGTAAAATTCAAAGTTGCCATCTTTGAGCCCCCGGTTCGACTCCGGGCTTGCGCATTTTTTTTTTAAATTTGGTGTGTATATATATATATATATTTTAACACCAAATTTTTTTGTGTATAATTTTTCAATTGTTTTGGTTTTTTGGTTTTTGATAAAATATTATAGGTTATTGTTGAGCTCACCAACGAAATAGTTTCTTCAAACTGTTTTGTTTTTGTTTTTAACCTTCTAAATTTAGTTTCATTTCAATAAATTTTAAGATTCAAGTGTTACTTTGTTAAGCCAACTAAAAACTAGGCAGGAAATTAGTATCCGCACGCACAGAATACCCTCCCCAACTCCCTCTAACTTTTCAAAGGAACACCCACAAAATCTCCTTCTGGAAATTCTTGAAAGATGATTTTTTTTTTTCTCCCACTCGTTTAAAAAAGAAAAAAAAAACCTAAAAAAAGAAGGAAAATTGCCTTACAAATAAAAAAAAAAGTGACACTTTTATCGAGAGACCTTCAAATTTTAAACGAAAAGATCTATCAACATTTACATAATTTCTTCACATTTCAAAGCCTTCATTCATTTTAATTCAGCAAAAAAACTTTGAACATCATAGATTTTCCTACTGAAAATCTACTTTTTTATTACCATTTCATTTGTTTCAAATCACTATTTTTGCCCTATCACGTTTTAAATTAAATATATCAACACCCTGTTTAAAAATTACACACTGTAAATGAGCAGAGTGAGAATCAAGGAGCTGGATTCTTTGTTTGTGCTACGTCACGCTCAACGGTGTGATAAAGTTGCTTCCACTATCTCTTCAATCGATTTCAATGGTCACTCAATTGGGAAGACTAACAGCTACACAATAACTGATTCCTATAACCCTGGTCTGGCCACTTTTGAATCAACTGCTAATAAATCAAATAACGGATATGTTCAGTCTAGGGAAATGGGAAGCAAAATATTGAGCTACATACAGGGTCATGTTGAAGAAACAATAGTTGTATTAAAAATTCATACTTCTCCATATTTGAGATGCCTTGAAACATTAAAATATGTTATTGACTACATTGCTAGGAAACACAGGGATGATAAGTTGATTAAAATTGTACTTTCAATAGATCAGGTCTTATCTGAATGGCTGAACACAGAGCTGGACATAAATTATTTCCCTCCAAATGATAACGGGGCATCCTTATTAAATACCGCTATTCAGTATCTGAACTCAAATTTACCTTTCAATATGAATGAGAATGTGAGGATTTTATTGAACCTTAATGACAGTTATCAACATGGTAACCCAGGCCCTTATAGTGAAACATTTCTACAACAATATACAAGATTAAACAATGGGTTAAAATCAATCATTAAAGCAGACTCATCTAACCTTTCAAAAGAACCAAATTCAAAAGATATAGTACTATTAATGACACATGGTGCTTGTGTTAGAAGTCTTGTTTCCAAATTATTGGGAAAATCCTTATACACTGAAATCCCATTGGCTTCAGTTACTTTAGCCAAGCCATCGTTCCAAGATTCAAAACATTATTTTTGGAGATTAGTTGAAACTGATATTGAGCTGAGATCATTATTGTCATTTGAACAAGTTGATATTTATTCAAATAGAGATCCATTTAGAGATATTCAAACAACTTACAACCATAGTAATACATCAACTCAATTAGACTTTAAAAATGGAATACCTGCGTCCAAATCTGATAATTTCAATAGAATCAGATCTCACTCGTTACTGAATCCAAAAGTTCACCATTCAAATGATTCAGATTCAGATTCAGATTCAGATAACGAGGGAATAAGTTTTAAAGCGAGATCCAGACGCCAAACATCATCAAATGATTTTAATAGCGATCATCAAAGAAGATTTAGATCTTCAAGTTTATTTGGTCCTGTTTTGAAGAATCCATTTTTCAATGAAACACCAGTTCCAAACTCGAGAAAGCAGAGCCGTGATAGATCAACTTTAAATCTATTACAAAATGATAATATCACATTCTCAACTGAAAATAGATTGAAAAGAAATACTTCATTTTTGTCACCGAGTTTTTCAACCAATTTATCAAGGCTAAACTCGAATAATCATGAATTGGCCTCATCTAATTCTTTGAAAGTTATAGATGATCAATACTATAGAAACATAGACGAAGATGATGGAATTCATGAGCTAGGCGGAGAGGTCGTTCCAGATTTAGAAGAATTATCCTCCAATAACAGCTCCACAAATTCATTCCATGAGATTTTGACAAAGAAATTATTAGAGACAAAGTCATCATCAGAGCAACTGAAAAATTCAAATTCCTCAATGATCACTATAACTGCACCTTCGAAACAATCCCTTGATCATGACGTTGTTTCTACAACCGATTCAAGATTAACGTTGAATGATGAATGTTCTTCCTCAAAAGGTGATAATAGTAACAGCAAATCAAGAATTTTTGATAAGTCTTTAATTGAGCAATCACTAAATGAAATTAATCAACTTTCAGGTGATAAAAAGCCACCTGTTAATACAAACTGGTTGAATTTTAAACAATCTAATGATAAGTCTGAAAATAACAGATTTAAGATTGATTTGTATGGGAAGAAAAATAGATATAAGTTGAACTTATATGGAGACGATACTGATTCAGAAAGTTCGGATAATAGTTGGTTTTTGGGATCTAACAAGTATTAAGGATACTATCAGAAGAGGGAATACATCAGTGCGAGAGAAATAGTTAGAAGGCTATATATTTACAGCCAATTTGGACGGTTTGTTTTTGTTGTTGTTTGGGTTTTATTATGCTATAATTGTTTTGTGTTGTTTCATTCATTTTTTAATTTTTTAATCTTTCAGTTCATTTTTTATAAACGCAATCATCGACTATTACTATAGTCATTATACCCAAAGAAAATAAAAGGGAATGGATTGAAGTAAAATTCATTCTGGTACATGGTGAGCTACAGTATACCGGATTTTTTTTTGATATTTTTTTTATATTTTTTATGTGTTCAGTTTTGCTAGTTTTATAAATAAATAAAGACGAAATGCATAATAAAGGGAACCTAATCATTGTAAAGAACGATATCCGATTATTTAACCATACATCTCAATAAATAAATGGTGTTAGGGTTTAATATATCAAGAAAATAACGATGAGAATAAATTCCAACTTGTAATATTAACAGAATTAACATCAATCTCACGAAGCTTTTGTTCGGCTTCTTCTTTCAAGTCTTTATCACCATTTTTATCGTATAATGCAACCAAATTACTCAAGGCCTGTTTTGAAACATGAGCTGATTTCGTATCTGATTTGGAGTTGATATACGACTCCTTAAAAGCCTCGTTACACCATTGAATTGATCTTGTCAATAGGCCTTTTTTGAATAGGATCTCACCAATATAGTTTTTAAGTAATGGGCGATCACTTATTTTTATGAAATCATTATTTTGACTTTCAATAGTCTTCAAAAGATTTAGAAAAATCTCTAAGCTTTTAGTAAACTCTCCCTTTTTAGTGTATAACACACCTAAGTCAAGCAACGAGTTATAAACTTCAGATGTCAGTTTTGAATCTTTGGCAATTAAGTAAGACCCGTGCTCTTTGAACTTGATATCTGACTGATAGTACTCATTATATCTTACGCTATCTAAAAGGTAATTTTCAGCCTTATCATAATCTTCATCAATTACCGAAAATCTAGCAGCCAACCTTAAACTCATGGATTTCAAATCTCTTGAGCCAATATTCATTGGAACGTTGATAGAGTACAAAAGCAATTTTTTTGAATTTGTTAAATCACCGATATCAGCTTTTGATAATGCTAATCTTATCACGATGTCAATATAAGTTGACTGCCACTCTTCACTTTTTGACTGCAATTGGTCTAGAGTTAACAGTCTAAATTTCGACTCATCATTTTCAAGTTCCAAACCTTCTTCTTCAGCAATTGTTCTTAGACTTTTGATTAAAACATGATTTGCTAGATTTTCATTTTCAGCTACATCTTGGTAATAAACCCCAATTCTTGAATGAATCTTAGACAAAATTGACCAATCTTTAGAGATGTGTTGATACGGCTCAATGAAATATGAACCACTGAAATATCCAACAACACCAATGAAGATAGCACTAGCATAAAAGAACCCAATACCTTTTAGTGCTGTTCTAGAAACTCCCAATAGCCAGATTCCTAAGGGGTTTGAGATAATCACTTTTTGAAAATTTCTGCGCTGTTGAAATTGAAATTCTAGTCTGTTGACGAGTTGTTTTCGCCCGGTGTATATCCCTCTATTAAACATTCTCTCTTGTGTAAGATTTTCGACAGTGGTTTTGGTGGGGTTATTTTGTTCTTGATTATTTCCTTATAAATAAAGTTCCATTTGATTCGCGAGTTTCAAAATTTTGCTTATTATTTGTGCCAACTCAAATTGGACTATTCAATATCATACTCAAATCACACATGGGGGCTTTAAAGACACATATAGAGCTACGAAGAGACTCCCAGCTTTCGATGAACGATATGGTCTCTAAACTTGAGACGAGAGATGCTTTTCAGAGATTTTTGAGATGGTTAATAACTGTACCCACGTCTCCAGAGGAAAAGAATCAGAAACCACTACCCATAACAAGAAATTACCAAGTTTGGAACAGTGAGAAGCTGATATTTATACTTGGCGGAAGATTCAGGATTGTAAAAGGAAGACCCAGATCAATTTTTAGTTTTGTGGTGATTGTTTTACCCTGTGTTTTGTTTTGCGTTTTTGAGTATGTATAATGTGCAATTTGCTAAATGTACTATGTTACTAACAATCTATAAGAGCACCATGGTGCTGGAGGAAAATATCACCCGGAATTGTGATAATGTTCCTGTATTGCTGGCTTATCACACTCTCATCTTTTCTACGAGCTTGTTCTTCTGACCCTGGTGTCATTCCAAGAAATATTCATATGACTGAAGATCCATATGTTATTCCAGAAGAATACCTTAATAAGATCACATTACCAGGGTATGAAAAAAGAAGTGTTGAAATTAAGTATTGTACTACATGTCGGAATTGGAGGATGCCTAGAACTTTCCATTGCTCAAGATGTGATCAATGCATAAGCATTCACGATCACCATTGTCTTTGGATTAACAATTGTGTTGGGGAGAGGAATTATAGGTATTTTTTTTGTTTCCTAATGTTCTCCTGTTTATCATGTATTTATTTTAGTGGGGTTTCATTCTATCATCTGCTTCAATACAAAAGAGCGAATGATTTAAAGATCAATGAAGCATTAAAGCATAATCCTATGAGTTTATTTAATGGACTATATGGGATACTGGGACTACTGTACCCACTACTGCTATTATTGTATCATATCTACTTGATAAGTACCCAGCAGACCACCAGGGAATTTTTAAGGAAAGTTCATACAGTTAATGGTCCATATAGTTTTAATAGCGTCTGGAAGAACATTTTAAGTTCGTTATTCAGACCAAGGGGCTATAGTTTTATAAGTGCACGGGAGAGGTACCAGGCGAATGACCATCGCTTTGAAAGATTTCCAGACACAGTCGACCTCAATAAGTAATGAGTTTCACTGTAGCTATAAATAAATGAGTAATAAATAGAAGTATGTAAACCTGGATTATGTAATAATAATCTATAGAGAGTTTCGGTTATGATAGCCGAAAAAAAAAGAAAAAAGTTTTTCTTTATAAACTGTTGTTTTCTACTTTTTGTCTATTGTTTCTTAGTGGAATCTTTTTAAGAAATTACAATGAAGATATTTGAGAACAACTACGAGTTTAACTACTCTTGGGAGCAAGTCACAGCTACCAATTGGCGGAAATATCCAAACGAGGTCTCAACTCATGTCGTTGCAGTGGATGTTCTGAGAAGAGAGTTGGATCAGTCTCGCCAGATCTTGACCACAGAAAGATTAATCACTTGTAAACAATCCATTCCAAAGTGGCTATTGGGTCTTGTTGGTGGGAAAGAGGTCAGCTATGTTCGTGAGGTTTCTACTGTTGACTTGAATACCAAAACCCTAACTTTGAGAAGTGTGAATTTGACAATGTGTAATCTGTTACGAGTTTTTGAAACTGTCACTTATAAACCTGATTCACTTGATAAAAATAAAACTTTATTCAACCAAGAGGCACAAATAACGGCTTATGCGACTTTCCAAAGGATTTGCAATAAAATTGAGGACTGGAGTGTTCAAAGATTTGGTGAAAATGCTAAAAAGGGTAAAAAGGGGTTTGAAACAGTGTTATATTTATTGAATGAACAATGGGAAAATAAGGAGAAAATTGTTGGTGATATAACAGAATCTTTTGATAAAGTTGTAAAGACTGTCGATACCTCTATTGACACTGTTGTAAAGACTGTTGATACCTCCATTGACACTGTTGTAAAGACTGTTGATACCTCTATTGGAACGATCAAAGAGATTGTTAGAGAAACTGACAAGATTATCAATGATGCTGAGATTGTGAAGAAATCGCTTTTGAGTGAGTATTATGATACCATTAAGAAAGCATTCAGAGGGAGTGACTGATTATGGTGGTATGATGAGTTGAGTTTTGGGATAGACGTTTTTTTGCATTAGGTTATGGATTAGCATTGTATTATGGGTTATTGTTAATGTGTTTATACTACGATTTACATTAGAAGTGTTTAAAGGATTAAAAAGATACAGAATAGAACTACAACTTGTTGGAATTAATGTAGGCGTTAAAATCGCGCTTCTCTTTTCAAATAGAGAAGTATTGTTATGAGTTCGAAAAATACGGGATTTGTCTTTCTTATCCAGCTTTTCAAATTTGAAAAGCAATGTCTTCAGAACAGACCCCATTATTGTCTTCAATCGAAGAAGAGCATGAAACAATCTTTGATCCTTCAACAGAAGTTGCTGGCCTTGTTGCCTCCCAATTGGAACACGAGCTAGAACGACCACATAACCACAATCAACAACAAGAGGAGTTTTCCATTATCTCCCCTGCTAGAACGAATGCAATTTTGGTTTCGATGTATCTTGGTGTTTTTCTTGCCTCGTTGGATTCAACAATTGTTACTACCCTTATTGGGCACATTGCAAGTGAATTCGACGCTTTACCAAAGCTTTCTTGGATAGCCACATCATACCTTGTGTCAAGTGCAACTTTTCAACCGTTATATGGTAAGCTGAGCGATATCTTTGGTAGAAGAGCGTTGTTATTGTTTTGTAACTTTCTATTTGCACTTGGTTGTATTGCATGTTGGCTTGCACCAAATGTTGAATGGTTGATAGTTGGTCGCTTTATATCTGGTGCAGGAGGAGGTGGATTAACAAGTTTATCATCAATAACCACTAGCGATATTGTACCGTTAAAATCAAGAGGTATTTACCAGGGACTAACTAACGTTGCATTTGCTGTAGGAATGGCTGTTGGTGGATTACTAGGTGGTGTGTGCTCTGACAGTCTTGGTTGGAGATTTGCTTTCTTCATCCAAGTCCCAATCTCCTTACTGAGTGCATTGTGCATTGCATGGTTTTTGGTACTACCTAAAAAGAAGGTCAATTCCAAGGTCACAATATTGGAGAAGTTAGGCCTAATTGATTGGTTTGGATCTTTAAGCTTGATAGTATTTTTAATGCTATTTCTTACTGGAGCTTCGGTTGGCGGAAAAGAGATTCCATTTGAAAGTTTCCTGTTCCTGGTACTGGCTATCGCTGTAATAAGTTCATTTTTTACGTTTGTATATGTTGAGTTAAGAGTTGCAACTAACCCAATTATTCCATTACGATTTTTGAAGATCCCAACAGTTGTTGGTGTTTCCTTATCAAATTTCTTTTCATGCGTTACTTCTTTTACTTTATACTTCATTGTACCAATATACTATACTTCCATATTGAATCTAAATGCCACGGAAATTGGGCAAAGAATTGCTCCAAGTTTTTTTTCAATCATTATTGGTTCATTAGGCTCAGGAATTTATATCAAAAATTCAGGGAAATATAAAAACCTTTTGCTTGTTTCAGGGGTTATAATAATCTTTGGTGTTGTGAGAGCTGTTCAATTAAACCCTGGTTATTCTTCGTTTGAGCAATATATTTTGTTGTTTACCCCAGGTATTGGCTTCTCTATTTTGATCACAGCAACGTTATTAGCTTTGATAGCAGCTGTTCCTCATGAGCATCAAGCTGCTACAACATCTATCAGCTATTTGTTTAGATCTGCTGGTTCAACTTTGGGTGTTTCAATTGGATCCGCCATCTTTACACGAAAATTGAAATCTGAGTTGAGTATAAATGTTCTTAAATTTCTAGAAAAAGGGTACGATTTGAAACTATTGAACCAGATTATCTTCAAAGCTGAGCATAGTTCTGAGTACGTTCAAAATGGAGCTCCTTCATTTATCAAAGATGCTTTGATTGAAAGTTACGCACATAGTACAAAATTGACCTTCCAGTTTTGTCTGGCCTCAAGTGTTTTGACATTCTTTAGCTTACTCTTGATTAAAGAATACACTTTACACGCGACTTTGAAGAGAAAATAGGCACTATATATAATGAAATGCCATTTAGATCTTAATAAATTTACATACACAAATTAAAAATTCTCAAATTCGTTAATCATTAGTACTCATTACACAAAAAAGAAACCATCGCTTATATAGTCACACCAATCTTCATAGTAGTTTTGACGTAATCCTTCCTTTTTTTTGATCTGTAAACTCTTAATTCTTTTCTCCAAACAAATTTTGTTTTCCCATAAGAAAGCTGAGTCTCCATTTTTCGAGCTACCTAATTCAAAATTGTCAAGATTTCCAATAAACTTCAAAATTCCTATACCCAAATCATTCACCTTAAATTTATTCAAATGATATTTCAACGTACTCAATGGATAATTCTTAATATATTTGAAGTACAGGAAGATTAGAAAATTATAAAAAATTTCGTCTTCTTCTTCAAATTTTAGAATATGATAGCTTACAGATCGTATCAAAACATCTTCATACTCAGAGCAGAGCCGTGGGAAGTTTCTAGGAGATTGTGAATTCTTCAAAAACAATCTTCTATGATTTATCAGCTGGACAAGATCAGAATATAGCAAGAGAAGGTGCTTAGAAAGTCCCATTATAGTCTTTACCTCGTCATATGATTCATTTAGTTTGAATAACTCATCTGGCGAGGTATATAATGACTCTGACGTATCTTCAATTTCTTGTTCATCATCTAATTCATTTTCTGAGCTATCGCCATCATTTGAAAAATGGATACTAAACGTTGGGGGAGGGCGTTCGTCATTATCAGTACGATCATCATCGATGTATTTTGGAATTCTTATAATTTGATCTGATGGTGTATCAGTCTTAGAAATTGTAATTCTTCCATTGGTGTTAAGCCTCGTTTTGAGTTTGGTATAGTCAAAGTTTCTCAACAGATTGTAGCCTGGTTCAATATCCTCATAAATCGGAAGAAATTTGGGATCCATTTTAAACTGCAAGTTTCCGTTCAGTAATTGATCTGTGGTTTTATAGAACGTGTAAAGATCTAATAATGACGAGTGCGAAGTGTGTGAAATGGAATGTTTGAAGACTTTGTGATCATATGTTGCTAATACTGAGTTTATCATTATTAAATGAAGTGCCAGAATGAGGAAATCATCATTTTGTTCTACCGATGGATTCCTTGATAGTTCTGAATCAATTTCAGTTTTCAATCTAGCAATTTCCTGTAGCTTGATAGCATTAGATACTTTAGTGGTTCGAAGCAACGATATGACAATTATTGAGGACAGGAAACATTTCTCAAACACTGTATTGTCATTAAGAAGGAAACTCCCTATTGAAGCGTTTATTGTAGCTTGAACCTGTTTTTGAACAGATATATGAAAAATATTGGGTACCTGAGCAATGAAGTAATTGATCAATGCTAAATTACCCATAAGATATTCTTTGTTAAATATGGTATCTGATGGTAAGTTTGTTTTTGTCAATTTCAAGAGTGAAGAAGGGGCAGGTTTTGCTGTTGTTGTCGAAACACTGACTTGTAAATCTGAGAGGATTCTCCTATTATTCACTGTCTGAGAGATAATACTGCTTTCTCTTGAATCTTCCTCTTCTTCATCATAGTCTTTATACCTAAAAACGGTGAATGGTCCTATAGAACCAACAGTGTTATCAGTATCTAGTAGACTTATATCTTCATCAAGTTCATTATAAGTTCTATATAACGTCCATCGACACAGTTCAATGTTATTTCTTTTGAAGACTGCTTGTTCAGATTGACTGGAAAGATCTTTGTTATCGCCATTTAGAGATTGAAGTTCACCGTTCTTGATGGTCAAGGGAACAGACCAGTTCAGCTTGATATCATAACCTTCACAGTTCAAATTCGACTTGTGACATCTGTTACAATAAGGTCTTATGGCATCACACTTGACTTTTCTTCTTCGGCAGGTCCAACAACCAACAAAAGTTCTGTTAAACTGTTTCTTCCTCTTGCGCGGAGGCATCTGAGCATCCCACTCAGCGTTGAATGCTGAGAAGTTTGTATAGTTTTCGTTTGTTTTGCTTGTTTGATATTATTGATTTTTTTTTAGTGCAATATTCCGGAGGCAAAATTAAACGAGGTCAAGTCTGTGGGCGATGAAATTGGAAATAATATCCGAAAAGAGGTCGGAAACGTTATTTTGTGTCAAGCTCAGATGAGCTAGAGGAGCTACTACCCTTCGTCCCATCATTGAACCGGGCGTTATTGAGCTAAGTATTATTGAGTCAGATACTTGATTACAACTTGAAACTTACAAGATAACCATTCTTGAAGAGGAGACACCCAGAACACTCTATGAGAAATATCTATATATATATAAAGAAAGGTTAGAAGCCCGTAAAACTCGCTTGAAATGTGCCATTTTTTGATAATCGCTTTGATTTTCCGATAGCAAAAAAGAAAAATAGGCGAGGGAGAGAGAAAGGGCCTTAAAAGAAAATTCAAACCAAAAAAAATGACACAGAATCTTTGCCTAGATTAAATCATATAAAAGGAAGCAAATCTTTCCCAAGTCTAACTCAAATCAAAAGACGCAAAAGACACAAACGCCTGAGACAAACCATTATGAGACGCTCTACGCATCTTCCACGTCTCTTTAAGAGATCAATCAATACCACAAACGCTAACAAAGCAACTACTGTCACCGCTGCAAACACAACTCCCCCATCACCAAATGTTCATTATAAAAATACTTATCTAGACTCTCTTTCAAACCAGCTGCTGTTCTCATATGCATCCATTGGTCTTTGTACTTTGAACAAGCCTATCTTAAACACAGTCATTAAACTATTCCCATTGATTCCAACCCCAGTTTTGGACTTCTTCATTGGTAAGATTTATTGTGGTGGTGCTAATCCACAGCAAGTCATCGAAACTGGTAGAAATTTATCTTCCAGAGGCATTAACAATATGATGCTATCTTTAACTATTGAAGATGCTGAAGGTATTAAGAATATCGATATCAAATATATCGTTGATGAAACTGTTAAATCCATTGATACCATTTTGAAACCACATATTTCAAAATTGATTGAAGCTGGTGAAATTGACATCAACTCAATTCCTCCTGGATATATCGTCATAAAACCTTCAGCCGTTATTTCTAAGCCTGTTGATGTTTTGCTGAATTATAACAACCCTGAATATAAACCACAATGGAATGAACTAGTGGAAAATTGTTCAAAAGTCACCCAGCGTGTGGCTGAATTGAACGAAGAATTTGCTTCAAAATATCCAGAGAGAGAGTCTCCATTCTTTGTTACGGTGGTTGATGCTGAGAAGTACGATTTACAACAAGGAGTTTATGAATTACAAAGAAACCTATACAAAAAATTCAATAAGGTTAACAAGCCTATTCAAGTTGTCGGTACTTTTCAAATGTATTTAAAAGATTCTCTTGATCAGATCAAAAAGGAAGAGCTTTTAGCCAAACAGCAAAATTATAGAGTGGGTTTGAAACTAGTCCGTGGTGCATATATCCATTCTGAACCAGATCGTAGTGTGATCCATGATACTAAACATGACACTGATGTTTCATACAACACTGGTATTAAACATGTCCTTGATGACTTATCATCAAAATCAAAGGACGCAACCTTGGGTCATTTGATCGTTGCTTCTCATAATGCTGATTCTTCAAAATTAGCTTCAAAAATATTAATCAATTCTTCCAATGTTCATTTCAAAGCAAATGTTGTATTAGGTCAATTACTAGGTATGGCCGATGATGTCACCTATGACTTGATAAATAATCAAGGTATCAAGAATATTATCAAATACGTTCCATGGGGACCACCTGTTGAAACTAAGGATTATTTATTGAGAAGATTACAAGAAAATGGGGATGCCGTCAGAAGTGATAATGGCTGGCCATTAGTTAAAAACGTTTTCAAAGTTTATAAACATAGACTATTTGGAAATTAGAGAACAACTTAGCATTTGATTTTAAATATGAGTTACTGCATAATAGATAATGAGACAATGAGGTTCAAATATTAATTTGTAAATGATACGATTTCGTGTAAAATGTAGATATTATTTACTATTATACTAATACAATGTCATCTATGTTTCTAGTTTTCGTTTGTTTGGAAAAGTGTAACCAAACATTAGTTTCATCTCTGGAGTTATTTCATATGATGGAGTTATTTGATTTGGTCGAGTGATTTCAATATCAGCTTCGGTTACCGATTCATTATTATTATTATTATTATTATTATTATTATTATTGTTGTTGTTGTTGTTGTTGTTATTATTACCGTCATTATCAGCTTCATTATCGGAAACTTCTTCCAAGAAAACATCACTATAATAATCTGAATCATCATCAACATCCTTTTCATCTCCTTCCAATTCCTGCGAATCAATACTTATGCTGAGACCTTTCAAGTAATCCTTGATCTGATCATGTTTTACTTCTTTGTCAATCTCATCGAGATCTTGGTTTTCTAATGAGATTATATACCAAACCATCTCATTGTCTAATAAACCTTCATCGTTCTCTTTATCCTTAGATATGAATTTCTTTGGTTTCTTTCGTGTTCTCTTTATCCTTTTAGTAGTCTGTTGTTCTACGACACTCTCTTCTTCATAACTATCTTCACTTAGTGTTAATTCCATCACCTCTTTATCTTCATAAGATTGCTTTTGATATTTTGTGAAATCATCAAACTCAAAATCTTTGATAAATTTTTTCAAAGAACGTCCTTCAGGATCAAAGACTTCATCTTCAAGATCAAGATTTATTACTCTATCTTCATCCACAATTTCAGTATTTAGTCTGTCTGAAAATTTATAAAAATATTCATTGAATCCTCTAGGTCTTAATGTTTTCAAATCGTCATGGACTTTCATCACATCTTTTGTTGTGACTTTGATGCTCAAAAGATGTTTGGATGAATCTTTTTGCAGCAATTCTTCTGATAATTCGAGTCTTTGACCATCCCCGTGCTCATCGACAGTTATTTCCCTGAAGACATCAGAATTTGTTATACCGTAGTGATCCACAGTTGTATTACCATGAAGAAAGTTCAGTATCAGCCTTTTTATAAAATCTTTCAATCTTGAAACGATTATACTCTCTATGTATGGATAGCTGTCATACCAAATTGAAGTCGCATGTCTCAATGACTCAACTGAATCGTATATATGACTATAAGTTTTGTAAAATTGGGTCAATTTCTCCAAGTTCTTGAAATCTATTATAGAATTGGGTATCAGCCCTTGTTCGAACTCCCGCAAGTTTCTATGATGAATATATCCGGGGGCATTTTTCACCTCTTTAGTTTTCCAATAAGTAGCTATCTCATCTTCTTTTTTAATAAGAGCTTCATCGATTTCAATCGCACATGGGATTTCGTCATATGTTATTAATTGGGCGAATTTACCTCTTTTTCGCTTCAGACTTTTCATACCAGCCTCAAGCAAGTTATAAAAATTCCTTATCTCTAGGATTGACTTCTTTGGTAGCAGTTCTTTGATTCTTTCTATTTGATTAATGCCGTATCTTCCCAAGTATTCAAAAAAGATCTCTTTTTCAACAGCTGTCCAATTTGTTCCTAGTAAAGTTCCCTCATCCGTGGTATCTTTCCTTTTACCTATTGCTGTGATAACCGATGAGTCTAGGTCGGATGTTTTGGGACCGTGGAAGAACAGTGCTGTCTCTTTTTCAAAGTAGTTGGTGTAGGATTGAAGTATAGCTGGATCTAGCCTTTTCTTTTTCTGCGGGGCTCGTTTTGGGAGTTGTTCCAATTTGTGTTTCTCTATGGAAGTAGTAGGCATTGGCCGTGGCTGTCCGTTTTCTATCGGCTGAGACGGCGTCATAGCATTTGATCTTTTTGATGTTGAAAAAAGAGAGTTTTGTTTTGTTGTTTTGTTTTGTTTGTTTTCTTTTCAAAATTGTTCGAAGCGCTGCTGCTGAGAATTTGGAAGGATAGAAAATGAATCGATTAAAGACAATTTCTTGATATACCCACTTATGATGTGATTGGGGAGGACTGCACTCGTCTGGAGTTGTGATTAGATTGATGACATTAGTGATTGATAATCATGGCATAAAGTCATTAAAGGAGAAACTAGTTTGGTCCTTTTGAATTTAATGAGCTTTAAATATACTTTGAATCGTAGAAAGGATCTGGGGATCAAACCACCGAATGCGTTCAACGATATCATATAGCATTGCATGACAATCGCTGAGGTATTTGAGGGACTCATAAAGAACAATTACTTCTTAGTTAATCCTGCTTTCGATCTGGCAATTACGGTAGTCACTCCTTGTTAAGAATAACTCAATTTATACTTCATACCAATGTTATATTATCCATCAAATTATTTAACATATTTACTTAAAAATCTCTTATGAAAATCTGATCTCACAAGATCATTAACAAAATCATCGTCAGATTCTTTCTTCTCTGTGTTGTTTTGATGTTTAAACACTGTGTCTTGTCTCCAATTCTTCCTTATTGGCTTATTTGGATTTAGTAATGGATTGTTAGTTAATGCTAATTCATTTTCCAGCTTCTGTTCTTCTTGTCTTTTACTTTCTGCCCTTTCCTTCTTAATTTTCTCTAGTTCTCGTAGCAGTTCGGCTTCGTTATCACTATCTTCATCGTCAGTCCCACTTTCACTATCATTCTCACTACTTTCGTCTGAGTCATCATCATCATTATCGCTATCACTCTCATCAAGATCTGCTGTTTCTTCTTGTATTCTCCTTCTCTTTTGGTCATAAGTCTCCTCATCTTTTGCACCAGCTTCAATAGCGAGCTGTTCCTTATCCACATATTTATCACCTTGTATACTTTTAAGGTGATCTCTTTCTCTTCTCAATAAATCAGCTTTTAGCTCATTGACCTTTTCTTTAGCTTCATTAAGATCTATACTGCCTGTCGATTCTTCAAACGATCTCTTTGTTCGAAATTTTAATTGTTTATGAGCAGGAAGTGATCTTGAGTGTACTATTGACGAAGGCTGAAGATCTCTTCCTCTTCTACTCTCAAATGTCGGTCTGTGACTTGTTGTCATTTATACTTGGATGATTAGTGAATAATACCTTGGGAGGAACACAATAGAGTATTATGAAATGTTTTGTAGATGAGTTTTTCAACTCATCTACAAAACATCATTCGCGAGCCACGTGACATCCACGTGACTTTGGATTTTAGTAACATAAATAAAAGCATTTAATTTATCATTTAAAACTACTAAGTTGAGCCGTCTTTATTTAAATTTGTATATCACAGGCTATGATCGTATAGTGGGAATGGTTACAAAAAAGCTAATTATATGATTGCATATGTCGCTATTTTCAGCCTTTTTTTTTTTTGTAAAAAAAAATTATCGTTCGAATGTTGATGAGCTTTTTTAATACTTTCATTGATTTTTAACTGCTACAAAATATAACAATACATTAATATTATTGTAGTGATAGAAATCACAAACAGCTAACCAAAATAAATTTATAATTCATATAACTGGATTCAGAAGTCAAAAACGCATAAAAATAGACATACCAAAACACCGGTAAACGACACAATTTCAAGCTATTTTCTATTTCTATTTCTATTTTTCAAATTCGCGAATTTTTTCGGCTTTTCTTTCTTTTTTTTTTTTTTTTTTTTTTTTTTTTTTTTTTGGTTATCTCATCTTATATGTTTTACTATACAATAAAGACTGCGCTTCACCTAAGCATTTTCATATTCATCAGGATAAAAAACTAGACGTTCAATACCCTCTTTTGTCAATATAACCTGTCTAATAACACCACCGGAACTACCATCCCATTTTATAGCTTGTTTCAATGCAATTTTCACAAAGTCAATAACCTCTTCTTTAGTCATATCTTCTTTAAAATTTTCCTCAGTCCAACCATAGATATAAGATGAACCAGAACCAGCAATGGTAAATGGTTGTTTATGTACAGAGCCCCCAAGCGGTATACTGTAAACTTCACCATTAGTCTTTTCATCAAACCCAGCAACAATCAAACCAGCGGTCAATTGCTCCTTGTTTGCGTAAACTAATTCTTGGAATATACCAGCAGCAATCTTAGCAGTTGGTGGTTTACCATGTTGAGTGGTATAAAGTTCTAAATGATATTTCACAATGTCAGCAACAGCTTGTGTGTCAGCAGCAGAACCAGATCTACAACACCAGATCTTGTCATAAACTTGAGTCAATTTATCTGTAACACTGAGATATCAGTTAGTATTTGATCATCCTCAACACAAGGGAAAACGGATTTACTCACCGATTGGCAATATAAGAACCTGTGGTAGTACGACTAAATATTGTTGTTAGTAACTCAATTCATGGCAAAAGGGAAAAAAAAGCACACGCGATTAGAAACATACGAGTCGGCACCTAGTATCACACCATCCTTGAATTTTACAGCCATACTTCACGTCCTTAGTTAGTATTTGAAACTTGCCATTGTTTTAGGTTATAACTAGAACATACATAGATGTACCCAGGCTATGGAAAATGTTGTTAGTGGGTCAATTGGAGTAAGAGGAAAAGCAGGAGTGCTGACTTACTTCACTTCACCTTTCTTCAAATGGTTGATGTCCACAGAGATTCCGTTCATTTCTAGCGATTTCTGTGGTCTTGTTCTGTTTGTTTGGAGTTGCCACTTTTTGATTTTGGTTTTAGTTTTGGTTTTGGTTTTGGTTTTTTTTTTGGTGGAGGTTGAGATTTTTCGCGGAACAATTCAAATTTAACTATGGGAAAGACACTGTTTCGGCAAATATCTCTACAATTTTGTATTTTAAAGGCTGTTTATGATTAAATATTTATGAATATATCAGTAATAGTTCACTAAATATTTGCTCAAAAAGATCCTCTGAATAGTTGCAAAAAAATCAGTTTAATCCGTACAATTTTATTTATAGCATGGAAAAAAAAAATTTCAACGTAGAAAGAAAGAAAATAAAAAATTACCAGAAACTCATTCAAACATTCAGTAAAAACACTACACCCAAACATGTCTAGTTTACCATTCGACTTAAGCTCTTTGGCTCCATCTGCTAATATTTGGGGTCCTCCTTCAACCATCCCAGAAAGCTTGCGCTTTAGTGACATCCCATACGCTCCTTTCTCCAAAGGTGATAAATTGGGTAAAGCTGCTGACTGGAACGATGAGCAACTAAACAAAGACAACAAACCTCAATTAAAGAAAGGGCAAAGAGATTACTTCCATGCATATGGTGCTTCTGCTGCTTCTTCTTTTGCTGCTGAAGAGAACGATGAAGGTGAAAACTTTGAAGTTGTTGATAATTCTCAAAAAGCTGCTGCCAACGTTAGAAACAGTAACATTAATCAAAATCAAACCACTGTCTTGAAAGGTAGAAGATCACAAAACGGTCGCCAACAACAAAACAATAGATCAAATAACACTAACAACACTAACAACAAACCACAATGGAATCAACAAAACCGTCGTCCTTACAATAATTGGAAAAACAACGATAATGAAAGACAACGTGATTCTTCTGTTAAAGTTGAAGACTCATGGAAAGTTATTAGTGATATCGAATTGAACAAATTGACTAAATTGAACTTTGAAGTTGATGATGGTGAAGAATTAAGCTCATATGGATCCGTTAATGCTTATAACAAAAAAGTTGAAAGATCTGCTGGTGTTCCATTAAAAGTTATTGACAAGGTCTTTTACAATCCAACTGCTTCTGAAGATCCAGTTATTCAACAATTCAAATCTGAGAAGGTTGCTAATGTCTTCACCACTGATTCAGTCATCACTCAATTGATGTGTGCTACCAGATCTGTTTATTCTTGGGACATCGTTGTCACAAAGAAAGATGGGGTTATTTTCTTTGACAAAAGAGACAGTTCTACCATCGATAGAGTTACTGTTGACGAAAACTCACAAGATGCTCCATCTGATGTTCAAGATACAAACATCAACAATGTTAACAATTTATCATTAGAAGCTACTTACATCAACCAAAACTTTTTGGCAAACTCTGTTGCAGATGAAGTTTCAGTTTCATTACAAAAACCAAACCCATTCCATGATTCATCTGAACCATTATTGTCGAAGGGTTATAAATATAAAAAGTTTTTATTGAAAACATCAGGGGAAGATGAAAATCCAACCACCATCTTGATCAGAACTGAATTCGATGCTAAAGACGCCGCACAATTATTGAGCATCAAAGCCGTCAATGAATATCAGCAAACATCATTAGACTGGAAAACCAAATTCAACTCCCAAAGAGGTGCTATCATTGCTGCTGAATTGAAAAACAACAACAATAAATTCTCTAAATGGACCAATCAAGCCATCTTAGCTGGTGTTGATTTAATTAAATTAGGGTTCGTCACTAGAGCCAACTTTAAAGATAACAAGAAACATTCAATTATCGGTGTTGCATCTTATAGACCAAGAGATCTAGCTGCCCAAATCAACTTATCTACTGGTAATGGTTGGGGTATTGTTAAATCTTATATCGATATCATCTCAGCTGAAGATGATGGTAAATTTGTTATCTTGAAAAATCCAAACAGTCCAAAGATTACTTTGTATAAAGTCCCAGAAAACTCCTTCCAGGATGAATAGACAAACAATGGAATAGTATGAAACCGAATGTATACAAACAGTATAAGATGTAGTTATAGAAATTCCCCATGAATTCCGACCAAAAGAGCACGTGATTATTTTCGGAATTCTCAACACAAGAACATCGCCAATTTTGACACGAATTATAATCAGAAAAATTCACCAAAAGTCAACTGAGAAATCTTCAAATTCTGAAAGCCAATTGAGGATGCAACTTTTTTGGTTACTGTCCCTCTTTGTGGCATGCTGCTCGTGCTCATTTGCCCCTTTGCAAACGTGGGAAAACACGCAATTTGACCGAAACATAAACTTGGTCAAATCCTATATCAAAGAACAAATCAATATCGAGATCAAGAACATTGATTCCAAGCCTAACGATGAATATTTTTTTGCATTGCCTAATTATGTCTTTGACCATTTGAGCGTGTTCAGTATCATTGCTGGTGACTCTTCAGCTCGAAACCCTACTGTTTTGAATACTGAACTCGTTGAAGAGTCAACTACCGTCAACGGAGAACCAGCTATCAGATACATCAAAGTTAATTTACCTATCCCAATTGCTCCAAAACAAACGTACAAGCTTTCAGTTGCATTATCCGTCACTAACTTGTTGGAGCCATTACCTTCTAAAATTGAGATAACCGATGAACAAACATTATTATTGAAAACTTTCAAAGAACCATTAAGTGCCTACAAAACAGTTAGTGGTACTTTGGATATCACCGGTGTCGCTTCTGGTAAGGAGTTAGCTTTGGCTGGTAAAGAAATTAAAATTAAAGGGGAAGTTATTAACAATAGTGTTCTTTATAAATTTGGCCCAACTGATGCTTTTAAATCAACTTCATTGGCTTTCCTATATTCTCATAATGCTCCATTGATAAAAATCACCAGTTTAGAAAGAGGTGTTTGGGTCTCACACTGGGGAAACTCCTTACAGTTTGAAGAGTTTTATAAACTGACTAATGAAGCTGCTGCCTTGAATAAAGGATTTGCAAGAGTTGATTTCATGTTGAATCAAAAACAATTGAGTAAATCGTCACATTCTTTGAACGCTGTGGAAATCAAATTAATGCCTGACGCAGAAGATATCTACTTTACTGATTTGGTTGGTAATGTTTCAACTTCAAGAGCATTTGGTGATAGAGTTTATATTAAACCAAGATACCCTGTGTTTGGAGGTTGGAATTATAACTTCACCATTGGTTGGACTAATAAACTGTCAAAATATCTAAATCAAATAAGCTCAGATGAATACATTTTGAAAGTTCCTGTTCTAAGTGGTCCTGTTGACTCTTCTTATGATCAAGTTGAATTGAGTTTCTTTTTGCCAGAAGGTGCCGAGATTTTGGACATTTTCTCACCAATCCCATATGAGTCAATTACAGAAGGTAACGAGTTTTCATATTTCGATTTGAATAAAGGGCACACCAAAGTTAGTTTAACTTATGCCAATTTGGTTGATGAATTGAATCATTTAGATGTCATTGTGAAGTATAAATTCACATTCTGGTCTTTTATCAAAAAACCATTGGACATTTCCAAATTCGTTTTTATTGCGCTAATCAGTTACTTGTTTATTACTAAGATTGACATCACCTTAAAAGCTAAAAAATGAGCTGTGAGATAAAGAAAAAAAAATTGTATATTACTTACTACAATGTTCCTTAAAGAAATTTTAATTTTTTGTTTTTTTTTTTTTTTAATTATAGATCATAACATTCGTAAAATTGACAGATTGTGTATATACAAGAATGAATAAGCGAGCATGCTTAATTCAAAAGACATTATCAGATTCACCAGGCAATCTTGGAACTCTTTTTGGCTCCCATTCTTCTTCGCCCAATCCTTGCATCCTGTAATATTCCTCTTTTACATCAACTGTTCTTTTCTTGGTGTTGACTTTCAATATTTCTTCTTCATCCATTTCTTGAATCTTTCTATCTCTATTTTCATATCTCACAGCAGTAAAACTCGATAACCATACAGAAGCTAAACCCATGGCAGTTAAGAATGGCAGTCCAAACAAGAGAAAAGGATATTTCTTCAAGTTTTTTTGATATCTTCCAGCAACAGTGGCATCATAGAGTGCCTGTTCCCTCTTAGATCTAAATTTTTTGACATTAAAGACCATTTTAAGTGGATTGAAAGTGGTAATTTTTGGTAGTTTCTAATAGTTTCTAACTGTTTTTTGTCTTTTTTTTTACCACTAGTTAAATCTAATTAGTGGTAAAAAAAAAAAAAAAAAAAATAAAAGACAAAAAAAGATAAAAAATAATTACCAAATTAGGAAATTTACCAATTATGGTAATAGAATTTAGTATAAAAAAGTATTAAATGGTGTAAAAACTGATTAAATTTGAATGGGAATACTCAGAGTCATTAATTTGATAACATCGTTTGATCAGAGATGATCTCAATCAATAGTGACACGTTTAGTTACCTTTTTTCTTTTTGAAAAAAAAGAAAAAAAAGGATATTTTAGTATGTTTTGTGGTATAATTTCAGTCAAATCTGTCAAATTTTAAGAAAACAAAATACCTTCGAGACGCAACTGAAACCGGAACCAACCCCCACACTCAAACTGGATCTAAACTCAGTTAAAAGTCTCTCAAAAACGCATTAAAAATGTCTGAGAACATTGGACTCCTTGGGAACACTTCAGTTTCCCATTCAAAACGTTTCAAAACACGTCATTTCCATCAATTTCTGATCGGGTTTCTTATCTGTATGTGTTTCTGATTATCAGTGCAACTGGCACTTTTACTAACAGTTACATCAGTATTCGTCTTCCTGGGCGCCTATAATACCACAACTACAAACTCCGTCTTCAAGAGACATCAAAATAAAAAAAACATTGTTTTCTTAGTTACTGATGGTATGGGCCCAGCTTCCTTATCATTAACTAGAAGCTTTAGACAATTTCGCGATGGTTTAGATATTGATGATATTTTAACCCTTGACAAGCATCTCATCGGTTCATCAAGAACAAGATCATCTGATTCTCTCATTACTGACTCAGCAGCAGGTGCAACTGCGTTCTCATGCGCTATGAAATCGTTTAATAACGCTGTTGGTGTCGATTCTTCAAAGAACCCATGTGGTACAATTTTAGAAGCCATGAAACTACAAGGTTATCACACGGGTTTGGTTGTTACTACCAGAATCACTGATGCAACCCCTGCGGCTTTCTCAAGTCATGCTGCTTACAGATTTTATGAAGATTTGATTGCTCAACAGCAATTAGGCGATTATCCATTAGGTAGGGTTGTTGACTTAATGATCGGTGGTGGTAGAACCCACTTTTACCCTTTGAACGATAATAAGTATGGTCCTAAGGGATCTAGAAAAGACGGCAGAAATTTGATTGATGAAGCAGTTGCTAATGGTTGGTCTTATGCTGGTAACAGATCTGAATTTGATCAACTAGAACTGGGAGAAAACGTTCAGTTACCTTTGTTAGCACTATTGGCCGATGATAATATCCCATTTGATATCGACAGAAAAGATTCTGAATATCCATCTTTAAAAGAAGAAGCTCTAACTGCTTTAAATGCTTTAACCAAGGCCACTAAGGATTCCGATAAAGGTTTCTTCTTATTGATTGAAGGTTCAAGAATTGATCACGCTGGTCATAACAACGATCCTGCTGCCCAAGTCCGTGAGGTTTTAGCTTTTGATGAGGCATTCAAATCTGTCTTGAACTTTGTTGATGCATTGGACACTGAAACCATCGTTATCAGTACTTCAGATCATGAGACAGGTGGATTAGCAACTGCCAGACAAATCACGCCAACATATCCTGAATATGCATGGTATCCTAAAGCTTTGTTGAATGCTAAACATTCTGGTGAATACTTGACTAGTAAGATTGCCAGCTATGATGGTGAAGATCTTGAAACATTTGTGAAGTCTGAAATTTTGGAGAAAGATTTAGGAATTCATGATTACACAAAAGAGGAAGTTCAATCAATAGTGGAGAACAAAGCCTTTTCACACTATATTTTAAACAATATTGTATCTTTAAGATCACAAACTGGCTGGTCAACACATGGGCACAGTGCTGTTGATGTTAATATTTATGCACATTCAAACAAACCTTCCACTTTAAGAACATTATGGGAAAAATTAGGTGGTAACCATGAAAACATAGAAATCGGTAAATTCATGAGTGATTTTGTTAGTGTTGATTTGGACTATGTTACTGAAAAGATCTCAGATACCCAAGTCAAACCAGATGATGCTACCGTTTTTGAGTTTGACGGAAAAATTATTGACGAGTACCATCATGGAATTGTGCAGCATTAAATTATTCGTCCTATATTTTTAAAGGTTCTTGCATAAAATAATTATGACCCTTTTTTATATATATATATATATGTTTAAGTTTTTCATCTAAAATAGAATGATTCATTTGACCTATTCATCCTCAACTGGATCATCTTCCTGTTGCTCTAATTCTGGAATAGTCTTCCGCATTTCTTCCTCTGATTTCCTCTCCTCTTCCATCTCCTTTTGTCTTTCCCTTTCCAGTTCCTCTTCCTCGTACTTTTTCTGTTGACTTTCTTTTTCTTTTATTTCTTCAAATTCCTTTTTCAATTCATCAAATTCTAGAGCATATCCTGGAATAGCAACATTGTTGATTTCATAAAACTTACGAATACAACTGTTTGTTTCCCAAGTTATATCATCTAACGGGTTACAGGTGCATTTAGTCTTCAGTCTGATATTTTGATCAATAGGACAAGCTTTATGAGCTATTCCTTTAGTCTTGAAATCATTATAACCCAAATGATTGAAATACTGTACTTTGTCACGTGGTTGTAGTAATGTAGCACCCAATGTATGGAAGGTTGAATCATCCCAAGTTTCGTAATATATTCCGTTCAATTGGTCCAAATACTGTGCAAGATTTTGGTATTCCTCACCTTTGAAAAAGGATAGTTTCCCAACTTCAAAACTAGTTCTTAATTGGCATCCATTGAAGTTGAGCCCTTTATCATCAGATATTAAATCAACTAAGTTGTCTTTGGCGATTGAAGTTGGATTTTCTTCAATATATTGCAAAACGTGATCCCATAAAGTAAGAAATCCATTTGGGTCAGATTTGATGGCAAATCCAAATCCAAAAGTCTTATCGTTTACTTTCATGAATTCGAAAACATCAAAAGGAATATCACAATAAAATAAAGAACCTGGCTCAACTTTCATGAAATAATCATAATCTTTCAACGGTTCAATATTGAATATATCCTTAGCCCAAAATCTTTGAGCGTTTTTTGTTCTTTGTGCTTGTGCATACTTGATATTCATTCCTCTAAGTTTCTTTTTGGAGCCACGGGCCTTCTTTTTGTCAAGATTTGAAGGAGCAGCAAGTGCTGATTTTGGAACCGAATGGAACTTTATGTTGGCTGAAGTCATAGCCATGGCACCTCTTTTAAAATTATCTGAATGAACAGCATCAGAAACAATTAACCAATCGTATTGATACTCTTTGTTGAATCGTTCTTCCACAGATCTTATAGTCTCCTGTATTCTGTATAAATCATTATTGCGGCCGAAAACCAAAATTACACCTTTCTCTTTTTGGTACTCTGATTTAGCAATTTCTTCAACTGGCTTTGTTGGTGATGTGTTTGCCAATGACGGTGATATCGTCAGAACATTGGTGGCTGTTTGATCGGTAGCTATGCTCGTAGAGATTTGTGAGACATCAGTATGCACTTGAGATGATGAGACATCAATACCAGCGGTTTGACCAGCTTCCTGGTATTTTCCATAGGTTTGCCAACTATCAATTCTGGCTGTTATCGAATCGATTTTATTATTCAGTATTTTTAGAGAGTCCGATGTATATTCCAGACTCTCCTCATGATAGAACGATACCAGTGCAATAAATATCAGTACTGTTGAGCTAATAATATATTGGATCTTTCTTGACTTTAAAGAATGCTTGAAATCAACTGAAACGCGCTGCATGATCCGTATTAGATTCAACAAAAGCCTCATATTTTAAATTAATGTGCACTCTTAATAAAGAAAAAAAAAACAAAGGGCCAAAGCTAGTTGAGTGTGGTTTACAGCAGAGTGCTTAATGAACACTAAAAAGATGCTGTTTTAAGCCTATAAATGATTTATACTCAATTAAGTTACCCGCCCTTTAATACTCTATCTATTTGAGAATAAGATGGGGATGAAGACACATAAATCAATTGAGCTTATCACAATTTAATTATTCGAAAGCTGTTGGGTAGGTAGAATAGTCACTGATGGAATATGTTCGTATAGGATTGGGGTTGATGCTCTAACTGAAAATATTATAATTTAGGAGCTGAAGTACATTATGAGACAAGAGCCTTTCTGATAAATGAAAAAATTGATGGAACAAAATAAAACTTCTTCACTCATTTTACTTACCATAAGCTTGCTTTTTTGTACGATAATCGGGATGGCTGACTAGAAGCTAGTTGAAAGGCTAAAAGTTTGTAACATTGTTTATTTCTTTTTGTAGGGCTGTAGACACCTCGAACAAACAAGTTCGCTGCCAATATATATATATATATATATATATACATATAAAGCTAAATAATCTACATCAAAGAAGAAAACGGGTCATAAGTCATGATATTCAACGAAACAGTGGGGAAAAAAAATAAACAAAAATCTAGTGATGTTTATCGATAGACGTAGACTCTGTTATCTGTGATAATAATTAAACTCATATTGGCTGGGAACTAGCCCTCTGAGGGTTGTTATGTTCATGTGAGAGGATCCCAACAGTGATTGAGTTAGATCTTCCTCTACTTGTATCTTTCTCCAAATGGTAAGAAAGATCAGGCATTGTTCTTTTATAATGGTTAACGAAATAACTTTTCTTTTGTCCATTAATATGCGATAATAGGTGTGCATTAGAGTTAGCAATTGGCGTCTTTGGTGCATTTTTCCCTAGAGGTGACGATATCCTGTTAACTGCTGAAGTTTGAGTTCTAGATAGTGTATTGTTCAAAGAAGTATAGGGGGTTGGTAATTTTGGTTCAGATGATGGTCTGTCGAATGATATAGATGATATCGTATTGTTTCTTGGACGATTTCTGCTTCCAAACGACAAAGTTAACAGCTCACCATTATCAGAGGAATCATCCTCTTCACTTGCTTCTGATTCTGACTCAACTTCCATCAAAGAGTATGGCTCAAATTCTGAAACTGTGGTCTTGCGACTTTCCTCTTCTGAGTCAGAGTCCGAATTTTCAAAAAAGCTGTACTTTGGACCTGTTATAGGCTCTCTTAGAGTTGAAATTGATGGTTGAGGTTGAGGCTGAGGCTGAGATGAGCGAATTTGTTGATTGTATAAACTATGGTCATCGCCAGCTATTGTAATTGATGGAGCTAAATCATTCGCAAAATATGAAGGAACTGATAGTTCCGATATTTCGTCCTGCGAGTCAACTGAAACTTTAGGTTTTACAAAAAACCCCAAACCATCATCATCACCATCATCATAATCATAATCGCTTTCATCAACATCGTTGCAATTCGTATCATTATCGGCATTATCATCACTTTCATTACTTAACAGGTCAAATTTTGCAACGGGTTCATGCGGAGCAATACCTTCGTCAACTCTTTTATCGACAGTTTTATTCAATGAAAAATTACTCATCTTTTTTATGACTTCCTTGTTCTTAGGTCTTCTTGAGTCTTGAGTATTCGCGTAAGTAGATGCGAAATTATCCAAATAAACACTATCTAACGAAGCAAAACTCGCATTCACAGGTAGTGATACCAGTTGAGAACCAGGTTTACTGAATGATGAATTATTAGATGTGGTATAATCAGAAGTTGAACATGAGTTTATGGATCCACCATTAAGTTGAGTCGAGCTTATACTTGATCTTCTTTTATCATAATTCATTATATGGTTCAAAGAATTAAAAGCAGAACCAGTATTCAAAAACAAATCACCTTCAACTGTAGTTTTTGTTTCGGTAACATCACTAGATTTGGCACGTCTATGATTTTGCGAGCCTGCTGATAATGTTCTTTTCACATCAATTAAAGTAGTTGACGAAGCTTTAGCTGAAAGATCGAATTTAGGCTCAGATGTATCAGCATTACTAGTTTTAGCTCCAATACCAGCAAATTTCAGTGCCTTGGCAAATCCATTTTTTAGTTTACTAGCAATACCAGTAACAGCAACTTTGACTTCGTCATTCGAAACCTCAATTCTATGCTCACAAGATTTTTGATTCTCTGAAAAAATTCTAGCTTGTTCGACAGATAAGTTTCGAAGAACAAGTGGATGCATTTTGATTTCCTTAAGATTAATTCTCCTGGAGGGATCCTTATCAAGAATCTTATATAGTAGATTTTTGGCCTCATACTTATCTTCTTCTGTCCAATTGTAATTATCTGGGAAATTTTCTGGAAATTCCAAAGGTTTTGAGCAAATAACCTTGAACAATTCAAACTCATTAGTAGCCCAAAATGGCATAGATCCGAATAATAAACAGTACAATGTAATACCAAGCGCCCAAATATCAATTTTATAGGTAACCTTTGGATGTTTGATATTTTCATCGTCAAAACTAGTCAACGGTAAGCATAATTCAGGCGAAAAAAATGCAGGCGTACCAGCTGTCTTTGCTAAATCGTAATCATCTTGTTCCCCAGTCTGTAATGAAGAAGCAAAAGAAACACCAAAATCTGAAATCTTTACTGAACCATCGGCAGAAATCAACAAATTAGCAGGCTTGATATCTCTGTGAATAATCCCTTGATAATGAAGATATTCTAATCCCAAAATAACATCCCTAAAAACTTTCATAGCTTCAGGTAATGTCAGCATTGGAACATTAGGGGATTTTTGCCACTTAATTTCACCTTTTTCTAAATATTCTAGGACTAGATAAATTTTTCTTGAATTCGTATCGTCTAAAACTTCCTTTAATTGAACAACATTCGGATGATTCACTTTCTTCATGATTGCAATTTCCCTCCTTATTTTCTCCTCCTCAGATGAGCCTGGTTTCAGTGGCCTACCTAGCTTTGGACGGGTTCTTCTATCAACAATTTTGATGGCAACCAATTCATCCGTAAAGATTTCTTTAGCTAATTTAACCTTCCCGTGTTCACCCCTTCCTATCTCTCTTATTATTTCGTACGTGTTTAAAACTTTCCTTCTGGAAACTGGATCATATTCCAGGTATACTTTTTTGCTCTCTTTGACACTTGGAGAAGAATGGATATGATGAGGATTGGATGCATTCGGGGCCAACTTTCTTGAATTTAATACATCTCCAAATTGGTTGTGCAGTGGTGATTTAGTGAACGGAACGCTTGAGTTGGATGTTGTTCGTGGTTTATTCGGAGCAGTAGTTGACGAAGACCACACGTTGAAAATAGAGTTATTTGATCTTTTCCTTTGGTTGGAATGGAATGGATTTCTTGAGCTATTGAATAATTGATATTGATGACTTGGATGGTTGATTTTGGAAGTATTTTGGCGTTCTATAAGAGATGCTAAAGACTCACAGGATGACATAGGAGAGATCATTGAGTTAAGGTTGAGCCCACTTGGTGATCGTGAAGTTGGCGGCGAGGCATCAACGGTTTTATGAAGCAGCTCTGTGACTCTCGCAAGGCTATTAGAATGATTGCGGTTGTGGTGGATCCGTGGTGTATTGCTATTGGTCTCATCTACAATATCTTTCACTGAGAAGTAGTCTCTTGGAGTAGATTCATTGGGCTGTCCTTGACTATCACATGACACTTGTTCCACGGTCAACTTGTCAACATTCACAATCTCAGCAGGCGATAACACTCCTTTAAGCGGCAGAACAACACCAGAATGGTTCTTTCGAGGCATTCTCGAATGATATGGTAGCTTTGTGGGAGCAGTTCTATTTAGATGGAGGGGTTTAATATCAAGTGTGAACTCAAGTGATTTGATGTACAGGTGTGTCGAAATTTCGATGATTTGTTTTTGGTGTACTTTCTTTTTTGCTTTGACAGCGAAATTCTGAAATTTTTCTGGAGAGAGCAAATAAGAGAAAAACCGTCAAACGGCTGCAGAATAAGCGAGAATTGTTCTAAAACTACAGAAAAAACGAGCCGAATAATACGCTCAACTCCGCATTTATTGAAACATTTATGTTCAAGACAAGCCTTGTGCTTTTTTTCGTGCAATTTGCAGTTTTATTTTTCGTCTAAAACTGGCCATTTCCCTCAAAATGTACTACTTGGGGCAAAATGTGTCATTATGTCACGTGACTGCTAACAAGTATTTTGCCATGAGTCACACACACACAACACTCTCTCTCTCTCCTATTTCTTAATTTGGAAAACTGGCACAGATTGGCGCAAATTGGCGTAAACCAGCGCAAATCAGTGCAAATTTGGCAAAAGTATGCCAATCTTTCCCAATTCAGACGGTTTATTTACTTTTCGTTCTTTTATTGTGAATAGAAATAATACAACTAACTAATATTATACAACCGATGTTTGAGCCATCAAATGCAACATAAATCAAAGCAAGGTTCAACCATGGATGTTCTTATAGCAATACTCCTCATACCTTTTGCTTCCGCTTCTGCCTCTGCCATCTGGGACTCACTTTACTCCCCGTTATACCAAAGGGCATATCTAAAACTATCAACGAATGAAGTGATATCAATTGATTGTCGACAACGAGTGCTCAAATATGGGGATTCGGTGACTGACACAATCTATCCACCAACGTCATCGAACTACTCCCTTGCTTTGACAAACGGTGATTTATATGCATTATATGCAAATGAAGATGATGAACAATTGGAGATAGCTATTCTGAACACGACCTCAAATGGGTGGAATACTATCAATTATGATACAACTTTGACCGAAAATTTACAATACTATTACGATTCATCGATACTTACGGCACGTCCATTGGATGATGCCACCTCAGAGGCAATTTATATCTACGGAGGACGATACAACAATTCAATCTCAAATAGACTATTGGAGTTCAACCCGGAATCAAACACGTTAAATTCAATAACGACTTCTGTTTCCCCAACTGCATTTTTCGGAGGGTCCTCCGCAATTCTAGACTCCTCTGGTGAATCAAGTATAGTAATAGGAGGGAAAGCTTCTTCTGGTTGGGTCAGTATGTTTCAATTAGCTATTTGGGAATATAAATCATGGACGTTTAAAACTGTTGAAACTAGTGATTTTGGGGTCAATTCAAGAATAGATTCACTTGTGCTGCCTGTCTTCAATGATGATAACGAAGTTGGAAGTTTGTTAGTTATTGGAGGAACCTTGGGTGGACATTTGGCAAGTCCGTATGTTTTGAGCCTGAACGTCACTGGAAATTGGCATTGGAAAAATTTAACTTCCACCGGTGACTTTGATATTAAAAACAGTATTGGCTCATTTGTTTTAAATAATACTCTAATAAGTGTTGCAAAACCAACTTCGAAAAGATCTGAGGGATATAGCTTGGAGTTATATGATATAAAATCGCTAGAACATGTTGAAGAGCTAGCATATGACTTCAGTTCGTCAGTCTCATTGGAAAGCATCTCTTCTTCCATTACTTCTTCCCATTTAGTTTCAGCAGCTACTGCTTCAGGCTCATCTATCATTTCTCAATCGTTGAAAGTGGTATCTACATCAGCAATATCGTATCCAACAGAAATATCCACCCCCGTTCACCATAAATCAAACAAAACAACCATACTGATTGCCGTTATTGTTCCAGTAGCTTCATTGATTGTTATTGGATTGCTGGCTTATGTTATTTACAGAAAATATAAAGAACATCAAATTGGGTTAATCCAATCAGATTCAGAATCGACCAACACTGAAGAATATTATAAAGAATTCAATAACCTTGATAACCAAAGTATATCATCATGGAATCAGAAAATGTCCGAATATGAGGAGAAAAGATTCTCCTCCAAATCACATACGACGCCAATACCAGTCACTAGAAAGTCAACTGAATTTACATTTGAAATTTCTCCAGCCAAGTTGAAAAAAAACATCCGGAGTATTTACAAGGCACTTCCTACTACTCACTCGAGAACTTCAGGTCCATTTGCAGGCCCTGACGATTTCCAAGATGAAGAACACACACATAATAATTCACCAATGACTCAGCTAAGCAATAAATCAAGAAATTCTATTATTTCAAGTCATGGTGCGAACATGTCTTTCAACCAAGATGAAACTCAACATGTTGACCCAGAAGAAAAAAGAATAGAAGAAATGCTTCAAAATAGAGATGTCCAAGTTCTAGTCAGCTCAAAAAGAAGATCAAAGTTGAGAATTACCAATCCAGATCTCGAATCATTAAAATCAATTCCAGAATCTTCTTCAATTTCCACGGACTCAAATAGAGTGGTAAGTAGCGGATCAGAGTCTACTTCGAGCAATACAGATGCTTCCACTGATCATTCGAACAATAAGAGGAAGTTTAAATTGAGCCATGATGTTGAATTTATAAATAATGATGAAGAGGGCGCCTATTTCAAAGAGGTTTTAGAATTTTTTGAAAATAATGAACTGCAATGACCAGTGCCTATATCATGACATCAACTGTCAAGCACTTAAAAAAAAGAATACTGTATTATTATACTATTTAAATCTTGTATTATGATCTTGTAGTCCTGGCCTACAATCCGACTATTATCACGTGCTTAAAATTTTATTGGTCGGAATTAACATCTATAATATGTAGGCAAGTTGATGAAAATTGACCAAATCAACAAAATGCATTAGAATATCCAAACCTAGGATTAACTTTATCATGTCATCTTTATACCCGATAACATTCCTAGTGATTCTAGTATCACTCGTCATATTCATAATTCTACATCACAGCACTAATAAGGTTGCAATTCCAGGGTTATTGAAACAAGGTAATAGACAGCCAACATTCATAATTGCAGGGTTATCAAATTCTGGTAAAACTACACTATTCAATCATTTGACTTATAATAAAATAATACCTACAGTTACTTCACAAGAACCAAACATCACACATCATTACAAGCTACCATCTATTGGTGCCAATCAAACAGATTTCAAATTGAGTGAATTTCCAGGACATCCAAAGATTCATAATTTATTATTCAACGAGATCAAAACTTCAAGCAACGTTAAAGGGTTGATTTACGTCTTAGATTCAAGCACAGATCCAAAAAACTTGTCAGATGCGGCCAGATTTCTATATGAGATTTTAAACTTGAGTGAAAGAAGACCTGGTGGGATTGATATTTTGATTGCTTGTAATAAATCAGATTTGTTCTCTTCAAGACCAGCTAATAAAATCAGAGAAAGCTTAGAAGCTGAAATAGACTCAATTAGAAAATTAAACTCAGCGAATATTTCAAAAGTTGACAATGACAATGAGATTGAGGAAGATTTTAATGATCTGGGTCAATCTATCACTAAGAAATTCAGCTTTGAGAATTTGGATGCAAATTTCGATGTGATATCAGGAAGTGTCCTTAAGCAAAAAGTTGAAAAATGGGAATGTTGGATTGACGAAAGATCAGTTAATTGAATATAAAAAAAAAAAAAGAAAAAGAAAAAAGGAAAATCTCTGTTCTATAGTGGAGTTGTAGGAACAGATGGTAAGTTTGATAAATCTTTTGCAGTAATTGTAGATTTTGTCGTGAATTCGGATCTATTAGAGCTTGTAGGTTTAGCTTTTTTCTTATCCAGTCGTATTTTGAAAATGTCGTTATTCAACTCAAAAGTTCTTGGTTGTCGTTTCAGGATAGCTTCATAATCGATTGATTGTTTATTTAGCTCTTTCAGTTTATCTTCATGATTTTCATCTGTTGTGTCACCTTGTTCTTGTGGTTTATTATCTTTCTCGTTTGATTTACCAAGGCTTTTCGCGTAGCTAGCAATCTTATTCCAGCCAGCATATCTATTTTTCTCATCCCATTTAAGTTTCAGTTGTTTGATCTCTCGATCTACCGCTTCTTTTGTGCTTTTTGCCTTGAGGTACTCTTCATCGTATATTGGGGAAGCAAATGATGTATCTTTCAAATGAGCGTCACAAGTATAAAAGAAGTCACTCTAACGCAAAAGTTAGTTTAAGAATGTGGGAAGAGGCCACTGGAAGAATCAAACCTTTCAGTCAGTCAACTGAAGAAGAATGAGGTAGTAGGGGACATACAGAGCCATCACTTGTTATAAGAACAGAAGTTGTTGGTTTATAGCAAAAATTACAAGGTTTTGAGCTAGACTCAGCAACTTTCCTGAGATGATACCTGTTCTTGAAAAGGGAAGACATTACCAGTGCTGGAACAGAGGTGACTAGAGACACGCCAATGTATTGGACCTCAATAACAAGTACTATGGAGAAAGGTTAGCTGGCGCCTGAGTAGATCTCAATTACATAATGATCCGAGGTTACCCTCTCAAAACATCACGTGATGAGAATAGCCAAACACGACCTCGTATTTTACCCAATTCAGTATTCATTCCGCATCGGGCAATTTTGCTCCAGCCAAAATCGTTTCTTTTCGGAATTTTTTTTTTTTAAAAAAAAGGCCAAAAATCAAAAAAGGGTCAATTTTTGATAAATTCAAAATTTCAATTTCAGTCACTGCAAAAAGCGACAAAGGCAAAAAAAGCACTGGCAAAAAGGGCATTTTTTTCCACGTTGGTTACTTAAACAAACACCTTTTTTCCAAATAATCAACCCACTTTTTTCTCTTAATCCTTTGAGAACTCCCCCACTGAACTCAAACTCGCCCTCCCTTTTTTTTGTGCGTTTTTGTTGGCTGTCTTTTGTCTTTTTTTTACTGAAAACTCCCTCTGACAACCAACTTTTTGTTGTTCATTCTCAACCGAATCGAAGGCAAATTTCGACAAATCATCAACAAGTTCCTCTCCACCATCCCAACTGGAATTTGATTAAAAGGACACTGTATTAACATTCCACTGACTTACCCACCTCCGCTGATTTATCGCCCTTCTCCCAGATTCAATCACATTTTTTTTTAACCCTCCATTTCTCATCAATTGTTGTTGTTTACCCGTGTTATCCCAATCAAGTAATAACAACAAAAACAATTTCAATTTCAATTTCAATTTAATCAACTATAAATATAACAATGGCTGAAGAACCAGAAGCTGATTTAGATTCCATTGTGGATAGACTATTGGAAGTTAGAGGATCAAGACCTGGCCAAACAGTAGAACTCGAAGAATATGAGATACGTTTCCTTTGTAAAAAGGCTAGGGAGATCTTCATTCAACAACCGATCCTACTGGAACTAGAGGCCCCAATAAAGATATGTGGTGATATACATGGTCAATACTACGATTTACTAAGACTGTTTGAATATGGTGGATTTCCTCCTGAATCTAATTATTTGTTTTTAGGTGATTATGTTGACAGAGGCAAACAATCCTTGGAAACAATATGCCTCCTACTAGCTTACAAAATTAAATACCCAGAGAATTTCTTCATCCTAAGAGGGAATCATGAATGCGCTTCAATTAACCGTATTTATGGGTTTTATGATGAATGTAAAAGAAGATATAACATCAAACTTTGGAAGACTTTCACAGACTGTTTCAACTGTTTGCCAATAGCTGCTATCATTGATGAAAAAATATTCACAATGCATGGTGGTTTATCTCCAGATTTGAATACAATGGATCAAATTAGACGAGTAATGAGACCAACAGATATACCTGATGTTGGTTTATTATGTGATTTATTATGGTCTGATCCAGATAAAGATATAACAGGCTGGAGTGAAAACGATCGTGGTGTTTCGTTCACTTTTGGCCCAGATGTTGTTTCAAGATTCTTACAAAAACATGATATGGATTTAATTTGTAGGGCACATCAAGTCGTTGAAGATGGTTATGAATTTTTCAGTAAAAGACAATTGGTTACTCTATTTAGTGCTCCAAATTACTGTGGTGAATTTGATAATGCTGGTGCAATGATGAGTGTTGATGAAAGTTTGCTATGTTCATTCCAAATTTTGAAACCTGCTGAAAAGAAACCAAAAATCAATTATAATTCAGTTGGACAAAATAGAACAATGACACCTCCACGAAAGCAAAAGAAAGCCGCTAAATGAGAAGAAGAGGAAGAGTGAAGAATTATAATAATGAATATAATTTAAGTTACACATATATCATATATCTCTTTTTTTGCAAAACTTTGTTGTATTCTGTTCTTTTTTGTTATTCTGCTGGAGTTTATTCTCAAGTGTTGTGTGTTGTTTTTTTTGAAGGTAGCTCAATGCTGCATGTGTTCTTTTTTCGTTCTTTGTTCTATTTCATTGTTCTAAGATCTTACTCTTTGATGAAAGTTGTTTTTGCATTTCCAATATTTATGATTGAAAAGAAATTTGTTTGATGGCTTTGTTAACTATTGGATCCAATTATTTTGTTACAATAAGATTTTCTTGTTTATATTAATGTTTTGTTGTTGTTTTTTTTGGTTATTATTTGGTTATTATTTGCCTTTAGGTTTTACTGTTGCTATCTTATTGCTTCCATAAATACCCATAACTCACTACTAGTTGTTTCCTTTTTTTAAAAAAAAAAAAATTGTTACAAGCCAAACATTAATATTTGGTTGAATTGGGAAGTACCATCTTATGAGACATTTTTTTTTTGATTATTATTATTGATCTTTTGAAGAAGAGATCAGAGCTTTGAATGAACTATGAAGAAAGAAAAGAAGTTTGCTTGTTTTGTCTTTGAGCACGTTGAAGAATTACTATCATACACCCTTTTAATGTATATTAATTATCCAATTTTATTAAGAGTCTAACAAATCTTTCAAAGAGAGATCTTTTAGTTATGCCTATTTGCTTTCTGTCCTTAATTTATTTGCTATTGTTTTCCTTTTATCTTTACCGTTGATGACGTTTTGTTTTATTTTTTGGGTCACTCCATGTTTCGCTTTCAAGTACACTGATACATCAACGTCTTGATCAAGTGTTTTTTTTTTTTGTGTCTTATATTTTCTATTCAACTCAATCGGTGTTGCACTATATTATATAGAATTTGCAGATAAGGAAAGGAAACGAAACGAAACACAAACACAAACACAAACAACATCCATGTTGATAGAGTGAGTCTACTTTACCTTAAAGCGTTCAGTAATAATTTCAATCACCTACACTGGATAGACTAGAGTATTACTTCAATGAGTCTGATCGAGATGCCGTGTAATTGACTGTTTTTTGATGGTTAAACCAGTATCAGTTGTACGACTGACAAGTGACAGAAGGCGATGCCCAGCCAGAATTCCCATTAAATCTTACCACAACATCACAATTTCTTTTATATTATGAACACACACATATATATATGTATATATATATATATATATATACTTTGATACTCAAAACATTTGACGAAATTAGTAGATGACGACCTAAAAAGCTTCAGTGTGTATTTGTTTTGTTTTGTTTACTTTTCAATATAAACTAAAAGGACCCTCCTCCTAGGTACACCCGAACACCAGATTGCTCTATAATTAAGTCACGTGGTGTTTTATTTTGTGACTGTTCTTTTCTACGCAAACTTACATCCAAACACCATTATGTATTCACAAGCCATTACTTTTTACGATTCGAATTGCGCAAGTTTCGCGGTTATTTTTCGCTGATTATTTCCTAAAAGGGATGTTTTTTAGTAACGGCCAGCATCATTTGCGAAAATTGAATTTGATGGCAAAAACTTTTCGATTTTTTTCAAACAAACTGAAAAACGAATTTCTCTCTTTTAACTTTTAACGTTTAATATCAATTAAGGAAATAAAAACAAAATGGTACGTTTAGAAATACAGAAAGGTTGTGGAATGAATGATGGAGAGCATAGAAGTAACCAGTAGTCAATGTACCAATCAAGAACGGAAAGATTATGGATGATTGAAGATTTTTTTTTGTTGTTATCAGAAAGAAGAGATTGGATGGCGTAGAAGATGAGAGAAATCAGTACATTACTAAGAGAAACTTTCACTGCAAAAGAACTGAATAGAGAGAATACATATCACTAGATGATTGGTGGAATCAGATCACCAAGGACGAACTTTCTGGGTTTTTGTTTAACCATTATTTTCTTAGGATGGAAGTGTCTTAACAAGGGGGGATGTTTTTAATGGTGTGGTGGACTCTTCAAAACAATTGCCAAATGCTTAAATCTATGGACTCTAGACTTTCTTTTAATGGTTGAAATTTGTTGAATTAGAAGGAATCCTTTTCAATTTTTTCATCTTGATACAGTGGCTAATGTTCTAAAAGCTCTTCATCTAGTACCATTTTCACAAACCTACAATAATAACGTTCATTTACTAACAATACTCATTACAGGTTTTAGTTCAGGATTTATTACACCCATCAGCTGCTTCTGAAGCTAGAAAACATAAATTAAAAACCTTGGTTCAATCTCCACGTTCATACTTCATGGATGTTAAGTGTCCAGGTTGTTTAAACATCACCACTGTTTTCTCCCATGCTCAAACTGCTGTCACCTGTGATTCATGTGCCACTATTTTAACTACCCCAACCGGTGGTAAAGCTAAATTGACTGAAGGTTCATCATTCAGAAAGAAATAAACAATTTGAATATCGTTTAAATGATAGAAGAAGGGAAGGTTTCATTGTTTATTATTATTAATTTTATCATTTCATGGTTAAGTTTTTCGTTTGCTTTATATGATGTTTTTCATTTTTTGTTTTGTTGAATTAAGTTGAAAAGATGGAAGATATTTCAAAATTTAAGTCATTTTAAGTTCATTGAGAATGTGTTATGTGTCTGTTTATAAATCTTGTGCATGGTATATTCTTAATTAGAATGCATCTCTATATGTAAATTAAAAAAAGCAAAAAATTGTAGCGTGTACAGAATGCAGTATTGAACTTTTGATGTCAGTTATAGTTGAGATTTCTGTTCTTGCATATCTTATAGTAACTCTATGTTTATGATTTGGTATAGTTCAACTGAAACTATTTGTTAGTTGTATTTTCTACGTCTCGTTTTATTATTCTTTTAAAAACGTTTTAAATAAAAAAACCCTTCCCCCCACCTCATTTGGAATAGCTAGGCCTCAACAACAAGCAATGCAAAATCTTAGACTGAGACTCTATTATCAATTAATGTGGATTATTGGGAACGTAGTAAAACAAAGTCTACGTAATAATCTTGTAGAGACGTAATATCGATACATAGCTGCTGGTGTGCAAGTTCTTAATCTTTACTTTGTGTAGAGTGTATTGTAAACATCTATTAAGTATTTAAGTTCTAATTGTACCGGCATTCATCTATATGGAGCGTAATCGAAGTATCTAAATATAGGTAAGGACTCTTTGGTCAATTCCTCGGTGCTTTCCCCCTTGGCAATCAACTCGGCTTCTTTTTTGTGCAGTTCCCATGCTTTTTTGGTATGTTTCCAGATTTCTAGTAATTCAGAATTGTTACATGCCCCAAAAAGAGTCAATTGATTATGCTCATCGAATCTTTTTTCTGTTGGTGGTACTTGTTCTTTTTCACAGATCTCATTAGGAACCCATAAGCCGATATCTTTTTGCCAGTTATGATCCATTTCATTTGTTTGATGTAGTGGCTTCTCACCGTATAATTTTTTCAAATTTGAAACAACATCACTAACCATATATGCTTGTGCACCTTCATAAATTGTTCTTTTGATTGGGAAGATCTCATTATATCCAAACCAATTGTAATGTTTACAATGGAAGGCAATCTCACCTTCTGACAAATGCAAGTGGTCTGGTTTCTGTGCATCATCGTGCCATAATGCAGAAATATCAATATAAATACCAGTCTTGGTATCGATATATCTAGCATCAATGAATTGGAAATCATTGTGTTGCATATAAAATGGATTAGTTTGTAGCCAGAACAAACCATCACCCATCTTTGGATCCTCAGCAACAAGGGTGTTGTTCCAATAACGGCCAATCTTATCCATATCTTTGATTGACAGTTGAACATCGACATCATTATCCCATGGTAAATTCATAGAATTGAAATACCAACCAATCAAGTTCCCATAATTGAACCATGAAATAATTTGAGCCTGTTCTGCAAATTTGAACCAACTTCTGATGAGATGGTGAACATCTTTGATACGTTCTTCATGTGAGATAACTTGTTTAATCCATGGGAAAGTATAATGATGCAATTCTGCTTTGACGTCAGGTTTTATCCATGGGAACACGAAGTAAAACTTATTAGCATTACCAACATTAGCCTTTGAATATTCTAAAAATTTTAAATATTTTTTATCTTCCCTTGTTGGTGATTCGATCGATCTATAATGTTCCAATAATTTATCAACATTTGGTCTTTCAAAATCACTTGGCTCTTGTTTAATTGTTGGTTGTAAAGAGATTTTTTTGTCATCTGAAATAAAACCTTTTGATTTGGCAAGCGCAAGCAATTTATCAGTTGCACTTACACGATCATATTCATTGATAAATTCAGAAACTTGCTTTGAACCGACACGACTCTTGCCGTAATAAACCTTACTTAACCCTTCTAAGCCCAATGGTTTATCCAGCCTCTGGGCTTTAACTGGTAATTGGAAGTATTTGTAATCAGTTTCAAACAAAACTCTTTCTGGAACTGGCCAATAATAATACTTAAAGATAGCAGAACAAATACCAATGCTTTGTAATTGTTCCCAAACAGAAACTTTCATGTTATAAGTTTCATCGTCAACCCAAGAATCTTTAACGTCATATAATTTATCATAACAAATCTTATGGATAGTAGTTTGTAATTTGACTGCATCACCGTCGTAATCGTTTTGTAAGATGTCATGGTAAGCATTCACAAAAGGTAAAGCTGGTGATAAATCAATCCAATCTCCCCAATGAAACCCGACTTTATTTTCTAGTGAAAAGTTCTCTGGATCTTTTTCATGGTCATAAATTCTAATCAAATGATTCAAATAAGCAGCAGGAGCGTAGGTATTGTTGAAAATAAATTGATATGAATCTGGATAATCAGAAGTGTTGGCATCGCTGTTACTTCTTAGAATGCTTTTAGCGTAGTTGCTAAAATAATCAAATTGGACGTTGAAAGATTTGAATTGATATATGAACTCTTTCGATTTGAAAAATCGTCTGTTGAGATCCAAATATAAATCCAATTTATTGGAAGAGTTAACAAAGTTGTTGTAATTTTCAACGTTGAAGATCAAAAGATTTGACAATAAGATGTTTGTAGCAAAGAAGATTAACCCAATTAATACCAATATCTTTGACTTGAAGTACAAATTTTTGGTTTTTGGATTCTCAAAAGCAGCAGTATATCCGCCATTGTTGTTCCCAACGGTTTTCAAGAACCCGTTTAACAAATTTAAAGGCCTAGCAAGAGCAGCATTTGCATACCTCTTCACCTTGTACATGATTGGAATATGAACCTCAAAGTCTTCAAATAAAGAAGACGCGTTGAAATAGGATGTTCAGTTGCAAGATCTATATATAATAGAACGTATCTAAAATTTCAGTTGGAAAATCTCAAAACAAAAAAAAAAACAACTGCCACCAAAAAATCAAAAACGAAGTGTAATATGTATTTAAAAGCCAGGGGTGATAGTATATAAGTTTCAGCCCTTTTAAGAGAATTAAACGAAAGAAAAAAAATAAAAAAGAAGGGATACTGTTATGTTTTTCCTTTCAATATAATTGGCTGTTTTACAATAAAGGATTTTTTTTTTTTTTTTTTTTTAAAAAAAAAAAAAAAAACACCAAAGATTATCAACTTTTCGCTAAAATTCCCAATCAGGTAATTTCCCACGCGACCATTCGAAATGATCGACACAATTATCACCAGTGGCTCTCTGTTGTTCATTGAGATTACGATGGCCTGTGTATGCGTTACATTCCTATCCAAATTACTAGCTGTTTTCCACATTACTTTTTTTGTATGCGACTCTAACTGTTTATTCTGATCAAACCTGTGTCAATATAAGGGTCCAATTTCCCGATCCGGAAAGATCTGTGCAAATTGGCGAAATATTATAATGTTGATTTCCCGATAAGGAAATTTTAGTTTGTTTGTGTTTTTTTCGCCAATTTAGTTCACTCTATACAAATCAATGTTGATCTATTTCGACAGTTGATCAAGTAAAATCTTCAGTGGTTGACATCTCCCTTTAGGATTTGGGGCACTGAAGACACACAGAAAAAGAAGCAATAAGTACTGCAGGAATTATAGGAACAGTAGTAACAGTAGGAGCACACACACATCCCTAGTAGTGTATGAGATCTTCTACGACAATCGCACTAGAATAATTAAGGTTGAGGACACCAAATAAAGCTCAATAAGTTTAATGGTACTAATCACATGACAATCACTCACTAATTATTACCCCCTCTCTTATCCCTCTCTTATTCCTTCCCCAAGCCCAGTATTTAAGAGGAATTTAAACCATTGCTTTCCTGCTTTTTATCTACTCTTCATCTGCTTTAGACCCGCAACATTAACTCTACTGACACTTTACTGACGCTCTACAAAGATAACCATGGGATATACAATACAAGCATACGCTGAAGCAAAGGCTAGCCCAGAACAAATCCGTTCAGTTCTTTTAGACTTTCCTAAATGGAAAGAATGGGGCTATTTCATAACAGAGGTTGAATACACTGGAGAGCACTCCACTATCCAACCTGGAGATGTCCTCAATTTCACTGCAACAGGTGTTGGAAAATTCCAAGGAACTGTCTTCAAGAATGATGAAAGCGAGTTCTCGTGGAATGGTAATTTATACAGTAACTATATCTTTGGTGGATATCACTACTTCAAATTTGAAAAGCTTGACCAAGAAACCACCAGAATCATCCATGGGGAATGCTTCAGAGGTGTTCTGTTTCCTTTATACAAATGGTTCGCTGGGGAAGATGTAATCGAATCCAACTATAAAGGGTTAGCAGATGCTCTTGTTAAAAGAGTCAATGAACTGTATAACTGATTGATGATGTTTTTTTTTTTTTTTTTTTTCCATGTTTTTAAATTCAGGATTTTGCTTGGTTATATTTGGCTCTACTGGGCTGTTATTTTTACTAATTTTTATAATTATAGTGTAGCACACTCTTTCCATTGTGTGTTTTTATGCGGTTTGTTCGATTGAATATTATATATATGTATTTAATAAATTTTGTGTATTTAATAAATTTTATATATTTTATATATTTTATGTATTTTATATATTTTATATATTTTATGTATTTTATGTATTTTATGTATTTTATATATTTTATATATTTTATAGATATAAAATACATTACAATATTTGTGAACTGTGATATAAAAGTATCAATTGTTATCGGAAAATGGAATGGTTGGACTATCTACATAGCTTCCTTATTAAACAGATATAATTTATATTATAATACGTGATAGGCGTTTGTTGTCAACATCCAAAACCTAACAATATAAATCACAAAAAACATTAATATGAATAAATGAAACGAATAAAAAAATTAGAACGTATAACGCATGCAAGATCAGCTTTAAGACTGAGTAATTTTAGTGTCAGCAGCTTGTTTAGTAACACTTTCTCCCAATTCGTAGCTTTGACTAGTACCATCTTGTAATTCATCAGCATCCAATATCTCTTCAGTTGCTCCTTCTTCTTCTTCTTCTGGGATAATCAAGTTCAAAATCACACCAACAATCCCACAGACACTAAATCCACTATCCAAAACTAAAGTGATAGCATCGTAAAAACCTTTTAATGAGGTATTTGATCCATCGTATGTGAAAACGTTATCAAACCAATCAGAAACAAGAGTAGCACCAAACCCGAAAACTAAAGAACAGGTTAAAACAAAACGATCTCTTCTTGTGAACTTTGATCTACCAATGATGGCCAACCCAGCAACAGCAACAGAAGTGAATAGGAAAGTTGTCATACCACCCAAGACAGCTTTTGGAATTGCAACTAGTGCAGCTGCAAATTTAGCAACAACACCCATTAAGATTAACCAGAAACAACACCAATAACCAGCAGTTCTATTTGCACATTTTGTAATTGAGATCACACCATTGTTTTGAGCAAATGTTGAGACTGGAGTGATTGTCATTAGACAAGCCAAAAGACCATTGAAACCATCAGCTAAAATACCACCTTGAATTCTTGATTCAAAAAGATCACCAGAAACTTGTAATCTACTAACATCACAAGTAGCAGTGATATCACCAATGGCCTCCATCATCAAAACAATGTAGTTCGCTAACATGGGTAGCACAGCAGGACCATAGACAGACAATTTGAAAGTCTTCACCCAAATGAAATTTCCAGAAGGAGCAGCATCAATTGAAGATCTATCAAAGTAGTTACATGCAGCAGCAACGATACATCCAACTAACAAACCGATGATAACAGCACAAGATTTCATGATTGGAGAACCAAACTTTTCACATAAAACGATTGTAACAAAAACCAAAAACCCTAACCCAATGAACTCAGCCGATCCCCATGGTAATGGATGTGGAGCAGTGGCACTTGGACAGAAATCAGAAGTGGTACAACCGGACCCACCTAACCAATTTTGGAACCCTGATTGGATCAAATTAGTACCAATAATCAAAACAACAGGACCAGTAACGATTGGAGGAAAAATTTTCTTTAATAAATTTGGAGGTAAGAATGAAGCCAACATTTCAATCAAAGAGCACACAGCACCCGTACCTAAAATAGCACCGTAACCATCTGGGCAAGGTAGTTCATTTCCGTCTGAATCAAGAGGACAAAACCCTGATTTGTACATCATTGGAAACGAGGTTTGAACAATAGTGATTGTTGCAAAACTTGTACCCACGACAGATAGTAGCCCAGTTCCCACGTAATACTTTGTTCCTTTAACGTGAAATCTTGTGATCTGGATCAACGTTAGGATTCCACAAACGATCAACGAAGTGGAAACCAAGTACTGGGATGTTTCAGTATCCAAGTTTGCAGAAGAAGCAATAATTAGTGGAGGAGAAATAACACCAGCAAGCATCGACAACGAGTGCTGTAAGCCCAAAAGTACTCCTAAGAACAATGGCATTTCTGCATCCAGGCCAAAGAAGGGTTGGACCTTGTTTGATTTTTTGGTAATGAATGGGATGTTTGGGGTGAAAAGATGTGCATAGTCGTAGTTCCCAAGCAACCCTTGCCTGGTTGTAAGCTTGTTCTTCACACTTCTGAAAACGTCCGAGACGTTAATTTGATACATTATCGTATTGTTCAAGAACGTTCGTGATGGTTGTGGTAAGACAATAGTTATGCAACAGAAGAGTAATGTTTATATATATAAATATAAGTGTATTAGATGGTTATCGTTTGATTAGAGTAGCCTCTAAAATGAACCGGCACTAAATCTATATCTTATCGAGTCGAGATGGAATTCGGACATCTCCACCTCATTCAATAAAAAAGAAAAAACCCTTATTTCTTTCGTTTTCCGCTAGATAGTATTAATCATCAGTGCTGCTTCTGCTGATTATGCTGATTATGCTGCTTCTGCTGCTTCTGCTGCTCCTACTGATCCTACTGATCCTACTGCTACTGTCTGTTTCTGTCTCTCGCTATGTATTAACAATCAACAATCGGCTAAATGCTGGTTTTAGTAGTTTAAATGAACGCATATGGGTCTGCATCTTCTTCGCTGATCAGTACCATTGCTTCTGGAAGCTCAACTGTTAAAAGTTGACCCATTCTCTTCAAGTATCCTCGTTCAGTATTAGAATGGTTGGCTGTAATGATTATTTTTTCCTGTTCTTTTAACGATAAAACTTCATGGTGGCTCAGTTCGCCGGTTAAGTACAAATCAACTGACTCTTTTAGATTGCTAAAGACACTTCCACCTGAACCTGCACAAATAGCAGCACTTTTGATGGTTGGATCCGCATTGGCATCATTACCATTTGCAATCAATAAATGCTCAACACCGAGGTGGGTCTTCAAATGTGGAATCAACTCACTTAGTTTGATAGCGTTTTGAAATCTGACAACCCTTCCAACGCCGATGTCTTCGCATGCCTTGTTTGGACAGATAACGTTGACAGATTCAATGTTATCTGGGTGACTGATCCCTTCGATTAGCCAGTCGTTGACACCGCCTTTAGCAGCATCAACAGCAGTATGTGGAGAATATACACTGATACCACTAGAGATCAATTTAACTAGTGAGTCGTGTTGCGGGTTCACTGAAGGTTCGATTTTCTTGATCCCTCTGAAAATGAATGGATGATATGCGATGATTAACTCGATTTTTTTTTGGATTGCTTCGTCAACAACTTTTTTGGTTAGATCAATAGTCAAAAGTACTCTGATTTTATCACTGGAAATTTTTGAAGTCAAAGAAGAATCGACCAATAAACCAGTGTTATCCCATGCTGTTTCAGAGTATTTGATTGGATACAGTTTTTGGATGGCTTTTACTGCTTTTTGAAGTAACATTTTGCTTTAAATTGTATATTTCACTATGTATTTTGAGATATTTTCCTCATGATGAATGCTTTTTGTTTTTTTTTGTAGTGAAAATTAAAAAAAAAAAAAAAAAAAATCAACCAAAATCAACCAAAATCAACCAAAAAAAAAAACCTTCAGTTGGCAACCAGAAAAAGGATTATCAGTGATTATTGATTATAAAGGAACGATAATGAGTCTGAACGCTGATTCCCTTAGACAGACAATTTTAGACAGACTCGAAGCGACCGAGGTTTACGTTGAGGATATGAGTGGTGGTTGTGGTTCTGCTTTCGCAGTCATAATAGTTAGTGTGAAATTCCAAGGACTGAATAAACTAGCAAGATCAAGACTGGTAAATAATCAACTAAAGGATATAATTAGCGTAATTCATGCGTTTACACAAAAGACATTCACGCCTGAGGAATTCGTGGTTCAAAGGTCAAATTTTAATATTTAAGTTGTGCAAATGATTTATCAATTAGTGTGCACGTGTGCGTGTGCGTGTGTGCGTGGGTGAAAGAAATAATACTACATCTTATATCATAACGAAAGGAATATAGTAGGTAATTTTCTCATATATTTCAAAAATCATAGTCAGAATTACATATCTTTGGAATTATCCACCAGTTAAGAACATAAGCTCCAATACTGATACTAACATATACGGGAAATAACTTGAAACTAGTCCAATGTATTAATAGTCCCGTGAAATAAGGCAATATAGCACTTCCTGAACCACCCAAGCTTGAATAGATTCCAACTGCACTGACGTGTAGATGCTTTGGTAAGATCTTCATCAATGCAACATTTGAAGTTGGGAATAATGGACCTATGAAAACACCAGCTATGAAAACAATAAGTTTATTTAAAATGCCGAAACCAACATCTGTTAAATTATCAGGGCTGCAAAAAATCAAGAATACAGTATATGCAATAAAACACAACCATGACATGACAGAGTACCAATAATTAGCACGATATTCATTTTTGAAGATCTTAGTAACAAATCCTAAAATCATTCGACCACTAGTTAGCCCAATCCAAAACCAGCTCACGTTGAAACTTGCGGTGACTTGATCCATATTTTTAACTTTGATTAGATAACTCAACAACCAGGTCCCAATAGAAATTTCACTTCCTACATATAAGAATAAATAACCTGAAAATACCATAATCAGCCTGTTCTTAATCAGTTTTGTAAAACTAGCATCTCTAAGCTCACCATTATAATCCAGGGATTCATTATCATCATAATATTCGTCTTCTTCTCTCCCTTCAACAAGAACAGTGTATTCATACTTCAACCTCCCTTCATCTTTAAAAGCAATCAAACTGGTGATCCCTCCAATAAGACTCAGACTTGCCAAAATCGCATAATGCAGCCCAAACCCACCTTTGGAATCATCACCTTTGTTGGTTTTATCCAAAATAATTGAAGCCATAGGAGGTCCAATAACAGAACCTACCCCATAAAACCCATGGAACAAACCCATTAACTCGTTATGGTCTTCCAATGAGCTTAAATAAACATTCAATCCAGAGTCCAGCAATCCAACGCCAAAACCATAACAGAAATAAACAACCATGAAAACTTTCAATGGTGGTTTGAAACTCTCAACAACAAATGTAAAAAGCATCGTACTCAACGCAATAATCATCACCCCCAATCTTCCAAGCTTAACATGGATCGTGTTATTAGAGACAGCACTGAGCGCATACCCACTAAACTGCAGAATGAAAATAGCAGACAATACAGGCTGCGTGGTTTCATAATGCTTTAAAAGAGAAGGCATCAGTGATCCAATAGTTTGATCAGAGATCCCCACAATGATGAACAGATAGAAGGCAATCAGAATTTGGCATTTTAACACCGTAGAATGACGCCAATTTTTAGATAGAATCTTCAGTGTTGTTCCTTTGTATTCCACAGTTCTAGTGTGGCCAAATGATGGATCATGTGGTGTTGTTTGTGCTGAGATAGGGAGCTTTGGAAGTGGCTTTTGTGATAGATCTTGGGAAGTTCTGAATGAATCGTCCCCCGACAGTAGTGATTGTGTCAGTTCTTGGAGCTCAATATCTTTGGACATAGTCTATTTGATTGTAAGACATGTGTAGTCGTCAATGGAGGGTATAAAGGAAAGTCCAAATAGATAATCTGAAGTTAAAGAAAGTCTTCTATTTTATGAGTTTATCTCAAATGAAAATTTCTGCGTAAAGATGCTAGCAAAGGAAAAAAAAAAAAAAAAATTACCGTTTATTTTACCGATAAATAGATCAAATGATCAAAAGGGTCTATAAAGAGTTTTTCTAATATTATAATTCATAAAGCATTTCGATTCATTAAATAAAAAGACTATATACCCTATTTCTCAGTGGTATGGTGGAGGTGCCTCTGTCCACATCGTACTATACGTCCCCAGACCAACATGACTCATTAAGTTACTTTGAGACTTTCTAGGTGATGTGCTTCTGTTGTGGAAATAGGATTGGATTCTTTCAGAAGATTTCAGTGGAGCTAGTGGAGATGTGAGATGTGGGAGATGAAACTTCTCGAATAATATAGGTTGTGGGGTTGAAACTTCAATGGGTTTGGGACGTTCTTCAATAATCGGAGATATAGTTAATGGTGATATTTCATCTTTGTTGGTTTCATAGACATTTTCAATAGCGTCTTCTTCTGGTTGCTGTTGTCTTGCTTCATCTTCAACTAGCGTAGTTTCTGTCGAGTTTGTTTCTATTGAGTTTGTTTCTGTTGAACTTGTTTCTTTGACCTGCTTCTTCTTATTCATCTTGATGCTTCTTCTTTTCAAGGTATGATTATTTTTTTCATTAGCGTAGAACTTTGATTGGATCTTGGTGATCTGGTTCAATGTGTTATCCAGTTTGAATCCAGAATTGTTTGTAATTATTTCAATTGGAATATTTTTGGAATTATGCCCAATAACTTTATTGAAGTTGGAATTGTACTTAAATAAGTTGGGACGTTCAATGACCTCTGGAAAGGGAGGAATTGATAATCTAAATGATAATCTTGAAGTTGTCAATGTTGATAGTTTCAACATATTTGCAGGTGATATTTCAGGTTCGGAAGAATTTATCTCGAATATGGAGATTTTTTCATCTTTTTTATTAGAATCACTTTGTTCATTCAATTTTGACTGTAATTGATTGATAATATTTGCTGTTGTCCATCTTTGCGAAACTTTATATAAAACACCAGGCAGAATATCTCTGAATAAATCTCTGATTTGGTTTTCGATCTTGTTTTGCAAAAATTTTTCAATAACTTGAACATTATCGAAACTTGAACTAACCTTAATATTTTCCAATGGATCATTTTTAAAGACTAGTGTTAACCCTTTGGATTTTGAAAAAACAACAACGATAATACCAGATATTCTGATTTGAGACAAATTAACAAACAATGGGATTGAAAAAGGTTGAGAAGCCAAAGGAAATTTAGGGAGGGCAAATTCACCGCCCAATTCTTGTGCATTTTTTTCAAATATGTTAAGCAGATTAGCCTGGATGGATGTACTTAGCCTTATCTGAGCATCACCATCATACTTCAATTTAAAGATCCCTCTGAATCTATCATTTGCTAAATCACCAATCTCTAAAATTTCAAAGCATGGTGAATTTTCACCAAAATATAAGTTTTCAATATTGATTTCTGAGGATAAGATGTGGGGTCTTTTGCCAGAATTCAATGAATCATGAAGAAGTTCTTTCGTCCACGAAAGGAAGGAGCTGGTTTCTGATGAATCCCACCGTATATTACAGGTCATTTATAGGTCTTGTTTAGCGAATATTGATGACAATAATTATTAGGGAAGTGTTCAGATGGGTGGAAGGAATGTGAGAATGCAGTTAAAAAAAACAAAAACAGGGCGTTTGGAGAGGAAAAAAAGGGATTTGGGATTGAAAATGGATAGTACTAGTGCAAATGATCTATTAAAACAAGAAGATAACAACCGCTTTGACGCTGAGATCTATAAATTGACGGCAAGATTTATTTATCGGTTGACTTTTGTTTTTTTTTTTCTTTTCAGTTTTTGTGATTTTCTTTATTCTTTTCCGTTTTCGGAAAATTTTACGAAAATGAAAACACGAAAAAAATTTTTTTTTTTGCAAATTTCCTCATTGGGAAAAGTTATTGAAAAAATTGCGAAAATAATCAATTAAATAGTTAAACAAATCATGATATCTTATCAAAATTGTGCTATATGTGATTGAAATCAGACTGTATACTGGGAGTTAGTGAGAAACGGTAGTCATAACTGGTAAAAAACTATCAAATTAGCAGCAAAGATTCAGCAAATGTAAAAACTGAGCCAATTGCAAAAATAGTTTTCATTAGATCTTGATTACCGTTTGCTCCAACTTTCAAGCTAGAAGAAGATGTTTCACTGGAAGAAACCCAAGTTGCAAAAATTTGGATAACGGAACCAGATGCTGTGCTTGAGCAGGTGCTTGAAGAAAAGTTTGGTTTTGCAGAAGAAGAAGAAGAAGAAGCGGCAGCATCCAAACTAACAACTGAGCTAGCAATCGAACTAATTGTAGTAGTAGTAGTAGTAGTAGTAGTAGTAGTAGATGCACTTGCAGAATCCTTATGAGTAATTAATAATCTGGTATTGGAGACAACACCAGTTTCTGTTGAAAAATCATAGGCTAGTTCAGGATACTAAGAAATTAATGCCCTGTAACATGAGTGTGTGGCACTGTAAACAGATTGGGTTAGTTTGTCATAATCAATGACATCCTTAGATTCATCTGCCAAAAACATGTCAATTTCAAAAATATTCCGGTGTTCATTCGTTACAGTATCCATTGTTCTAGCACAAAGAGAAGTAGGTTTTAAAACTGGCAACTCTTGAAACAACAGCACATATGCATTACTCTCAATACCCCCAACAGGTCCAATACTCTGTAAATTTCTCAAAGATTAATTTCCGTCGTTAGCTTTCACCAACAGATTATCAAGCACTAATTGTGGGCTATCCTACACTAACACATAATTATCATGTTCATCGTTATTCTTTTATTATGATCTTCAAATCAAAAGTAATTTTAAGACTTGTTATAAAATGCGTACTATTAAACAAGTACTAGTCGTCGTTTTCTTCGCTCACTTCTTTTTTTTTAAAAAAAAAAACAACCTAAGAGCATTTACTGAAAGACAACCAGTTTTCAACTTTAAACTCTGCTCATAGAAGCCTTCAAGGAGTACTAAATTCAACTTCAACGTCAACGAACCAGTACAATGAAATCTCAAAAGCCCAAGCCCTCTTTAGTCATTGATTAACATTAAAAGCAGCAGCCATGTCCTGTACATTTAATGCAATAGCAATTTCGCGTATGTGACCATCCAACCCGGCGGGTTCTTCTTGTATTAATTGTCTTATTTGTTGCAGGCCTTCTTCACCTCTATCTTCAATTTCTTGGTGATTTAGTTCTTGAGTTTCTTGTTTACGCAATTCGTTGAACCCCTTTACTCCACGGTGTAAAATTTCAATGTTCTGGAACTGTTGAATGTCTTTGTAAGCAACAGCCAAATTGATCAAGTCTTTTATGATTACAACGAGACAACATCCAATAGAGTTGAAAACAAAAGTCGCTTCATCTGGAGTTGAAATAACATTGTTAACGAGTCTTCTTAAAATTGATGGTTTACTTATCATTGAACCAATAAGATTACCTAAAACAGGCCACAACATAGTTGTAACTAGTTTAGCTCCTCTAGACTTTTTGAAGAAAACGTGCGAATAATCCTTCTTCCATATAAGTCTTAATTCTCTTGCCTTTTGTTTCTTTATGATCTTAAGTTCCTCTTCTGAATACTTTGGTAACAACCAATTATAAAACCTTAATAAAATCGGTAATTTCTCAGTTTTCTTTTTTGCTGCTCTGTCAGATGCAAAAGCATCTAATTTTTCTATCTCAGATTGCATTTCTTCATAATCTTCTTCAGAAATTCCATCTGCATAAAAAGGTCTGATCTTGTGTACCCAACGATAATATAATCTGTTAAAAGTCAGTGCAAAAAAGCTGCGATAAGCAATTCTCAAACTTTCAAAAGTCAACAAAAAACTCTTTGGCCCACTTATATCTGATAGTGTGTCATTTAGCGGATTGATGAAAGCTAATGGGTATATTGTTGTAATGAAACTTGAAATCTGACTATTACTTCTAGTAGCATAAAGGTATATTGGAAACTCAGCTAATATTGAAAGTTGATTTACATTTATCTGATTATTCCTAACTGCAGATTCAAAAGTTCTATATCGCCCACTGACGTTCAATAGTTTTAATAACACACTTTCTGGTGCAATAAATTTCAATAATTTCAAACCTGATGATACCAAAACAGAAAAAACAGCAAGTAAAACAGTTCCACTAACGATACTAACACCAGAAACAATCATTGCATTTCTGCCAATTTTCGCACAAGTGTTCCTTATAAGATTACTCAAATAAAGAAGCGAGCTTGGATTCATCATTAGTGTAATCTTGTGACCACATTGAGGACATTTAACCTCGTCACTTGAAAACAGCCTTCTTGAGCTATCCAATCCAACACCGGACCCAATAATAGAATTGACCGACAATCTAGTTTCAAAACTATTAAGTTGGCGCTCCTTTAAGGTACTATTTCCAGATTCCATCACCCAATTTATCAAACAAGTTTTATGGGCTTTCAATGAACAATAGCATGGTGAGATGAGTTGACCTTTATCACCAGATTTTGGCATTGGGGGAACCTCACCTTCCCCCGCAAGACAAATGTAGCACCTATCAGCTGTTTCTTCGGGAGTTAACAACATTCTTTTGCAACAGTTATTGTTAAGTCTGTGAGAACACGTTACAAATAAAACGATGTTGTTTGATAGTTTGTCATCTCTTTGCCTCTCTGCCTTTGGGCCTTTGCCTCTTTTTGCTTTTTGTGATCTTTGTTAAGCGAAATTCGCGGGTTTCGCGATTTTCTCTTTTTAGTGAAAAACTCTTTACCCCCGTATATTTCCGTTTAAAGACATCTGACATGTAAATCCTTGTGTAGAATGAGGAAAGGACAACAAAGTATAAGTTATAAGACGGTCAACGTACAGAAAAGGATAGTGTTTGATAGTGTTGGAAAATTACTGGCATGGACACATATTTTTTTTACATATTACTTTAGAATGGTGGCTTATAATAAATAACTTGACTGTATAATAAATAAACTAGCTATACTATAAACAAACTAATTATATTTCGCAACCATGGGAATGACAACATTCACAGCTCTGGACTAATTAGAATCTTGATGTGCTTATCTTTATGGTTGACTAACTCTTCGAATCCCTTATCAACTCCGTCTTTCAAGGCAACTTTCCCAGTGATCAAAGATCTAACTTTGTCGTGATCCAATTTCCCATTCTCTAAAGACTCGATAACTCCTTTAAAGTCTTTTCCAACATAACATATTGACCCCAAACTTTTCTTTTCTTGTAAAGTTAAATCCATAACAAAATGAGCAACAGCTTGGTGAGGCCAAACGGCTACATTAACAGCAGTTCCGTGAGCTTTCAAAGCCTGAATAGAGGTGGTAAAAGTCTGCTGAACCCCAGAGCAATCAAAAGAATAACCGAACCCTTGACCTTTAGAACCTAACTTCCTCAACTCCTCAATTGAATTATCACCATGGTCTTTTGGATTGAATCCAATCCCACCTAACTTAACGGCTTGATCCCTTCTGCCTTTAGCTGGTTCAGAAACAACCACTTTCGAAGCACCTTTAGCTTGTAAAACCAATAGTGCAGCAAGTCCGATAGGACCTGATCCTAAAACCAGTGCATCTTCACCTGCTTTGAACCCACCGAGCTCAATGGCATGCCAAACGACACTGAATGGTTCAATTAAAGCAGCAATATCCAGCGGAATCTTCTTATCAACCTTGTGAACATGATATTGACTAAAGATGGTATAGTCAGCCAATCCACCGTCAGTGATACCTAATCCAACAAAATTTATATCACTACAAGTATTTGTTATACCTGCATCACAACTTTGACAGTTTGGGAGGTCTTGTCGTTTGTTTTCAGGCTCGGTAAAATAATGTCTTCTATCACGACAATGGCCCGTTGCATCAACAACAACATGATCGCCAATTGATAAGCCTTTAACATTTGAACCTAGTGCTGTGATTATTCCTGAGAATTCGTGCCCGATGACTTGTGGCAGCTTCTTGCCGCTGATCAAATCCCCAGTTGTTTGTGCGTTTTTGAAGAAGATCTCTTCTTCATATTCGTGTAGATCAGATCCACAGCTATTGTTCTTTTCTTAGTATTTGATAAAATTGAATTAGCACAAGACAGTTAAACATACATTCCGCAATATGCAATCTTTATAACAACATCGTCTGGTTTAGTAACTTGAGGAACTGGTATTTTGGTATTGTATCTGATATCATGGGCGCCGTGGTATTGTAGCCCTCTCATAACTTGGAATAGTGGTTGTACTGTAGCAAAAGAACGGCATGGAAGTTTTGTTCTCACTGCAGTGGAGACCAGCTTAGATAAAAGAGACATTGAAAATTATTTAGAAAGTGTCGTGCACTTCATGAAGGTTGAAACTCGAGAGATTTGACAATGTCTTTATAAAGCTATGTTTTTGCAAGTATTTATCGTTTAGTAATTAGATATGGGGTATATGACTAATTTAATGGTACTATTTTAAACATTGTGATTATAGCGGGTTTATCAGTATGTCATTTGTCACTAGGGTTGGAGAAGTTCTATTACAATTTGTTAACCAATAGCAGTTCAACCGAGAGTCACTGCGTTTATCTGAGAGCATCAATAGGATATCATAGCTAATAACAACAACAACAACAATAAGAACAACAACAATAAGAACAACAACAAAGATTCAAAGCAACGGTAACAATAAAGTAAAGCTTTCGCCAAAACTTTAACAATTTCGTCATGAATTTCCTAAAGTAGCAGCATTGTTTTCGCAAATAAAGCGTCGCTTTCGGCTACCGATTGCCGTTTTTAGGAATTGCGTAACTTGAAGTTGTCACAAAACATACTTTGGCGCTTTTGGCGCTTTTGGCGCTTTTGACTCGAGAAAAAGACACAAAAGAGAGGTCAAAGAAAGGAACAACAGTAAAGAGAACGGCAAGTATTGTATTGAGCAGTGAGTTGGTACTCAGTCTACTTTACATTTTTCGCTCTAGTTTTCACCAGAGTGTTCCCCTTTTTTCGTTAATCATTTCTCCCTGAGATTAGAAATTTAGGGATACAGTTCTTGTTGGAAAATCTCCATCGCTGATTGGCTGTGCTCGATCAGAAACCCGACTTTGACACAATTTCCAACACCACATTACAAGTAACACTACAAATATAATGAATAAAGAGTAATTCAACACCAGTATATACACAAGCACCTTACGTAGAACTTGTTAAAATTATCAAATCTATACCATTCCTTTAAAAAATCATTAACAACAACCACTTTTTCATTTTTTGTGTCGTCGGTTTCCAGGAATTTTGGCGCAAAAATTTTTTCTTTTTTTTTCAAAAATCGCAGCGATTTCTCGACGCTTTTTTTCTGACACAATTTTTTTTAATTTCCCAACGTCGTCGATTTTTTTTGTTAACTATTTTAAAAGGATTAATTTTATCATTAGGCTTGCACCAAATTCTAATCGTCAGTGTTGCACGTTGGGCTCTGCTGTTTATCACAATCGTAATCGCCTTTCTACCCTTACCATATCACTCTTTCCCCCCCTTTCCTTATAAAAACACCGTGAATGAATTTAAATCTGATCAAATATGTCTGAAGAAACTGACACCAATACAACCAAAAACATCAAGATCGAAAATGATCCACCAAAAATGAGCTTTAAAGACAAGGCTTTAACGATCACAGTAAAAATGGAAGAGTCATCCACCTCAACTGTGACTTCTACCCCATCCATTTCCACAAACCCTGAAGAAGTTTCACCTAAATCTGAAGATTTCAAAATAACAACAACAACAACGACGACGGAAACATCCATAGTAAAGCAAAATGGATTATCTCTACCACCAATCGACCATATTCTCAAATCTATAGACGTTTATCAAACGCAACAGCAACTCAGTGACTCACAGCTATTGTTAGAGTTTAATCAACGACAGCAATTCCATTCGCCTCAACTCCGTCAACCCTCTATTGAGCCAACTAATGATACCGCCCAACTACAAAACACACCTTTATCGTCCAATCCTGCCCCATATCAACCGGAAGGTTATCATACGGGGGTTTCTGAAGGGTATCGAACCGATCAGACACCTATTACCTCAAATTCCACCATCTCTACTACATTAAATTCCACCGCCCCATATCAGTTTAAGAACGAAGATCCATCTATACCGAGTAAAAGAAGAAACGGTAGTTCCCCAATGACAGCACTATCACAACCTACTCCGTTGAACGGTGCTTCCACTCCGCAACCATCATTTGACACCCCTTCAAGACAATCATCAGTAGATTCCTTGGATTCATTACAGAGTGGTGGATCAAATACTCCAAACAGTGTAAATGGTAAGAAAAGAACAAATTTACCAAGGGAGACCATCGAAATACTAAATGATTGGATCTTAAATAACATGGACAATCCATACCCAAATCACACACAAAAGAGGATTTTATTAGAAAGAACCGGATTGAGTAATGTCCAGTTAAGTAATTGGTTCATTAACAAGAGAAGAAGAAGAATATTCTCAAACTTGAGTGGGAATAATGGACAGCCAATCAAGAAGAAAAGGTTAATTGATAGGATATGAAACATGTTTATCTATTTAAATGGCCTTTTTTTTTATAGGAGGTTTTTAACAGGTTTCTCATAGATTGGGAAACTGGAAAGAATGAATATTTCCATAAGTTTATTCTTTTTTTTTTTTTTTTTGTTACTAAAAAGTTTCAGTGGTTTTAAAGTCTTTATCTGTGTTATGGGTTTATATGCCCTCATTCTATAATAGTCTGTGTGTTTTCATATCGTCAAATTTAATTCTTGTTCTATATCTAATATTGTTTTTACCTTGATTTTACAATAATGCAAAAAAAAAAAAAAAGTTATCAGTCATTTGTTAGATTTCATCTATGTATGAGCCATGAATCAAACAGCGTTTTATTGTTCTGTTTGAATATTTTCATCATTTTGTAGATCGTTTATTTTTGAATCGCCATCTTGGTCAGTATTTGAACCACCAGGTATATAAGTATCAGTTTCTTGAACTCTTCTAGCACCAAATCTAACACTATTGAAATTTGACCCATCAATCTCTTGAGGAGCCAAACCTCCATCGAATCTACCATTTTCTCCTTGTGCTTCCATATCTTGTTGTTGTTGATAGTATTTCCCATAACCACCTCTACCGCCATCATATTCAAATCTTCTTTCATCACTAACTTGACCACCATAAACACCTCTACCAAACTGTCTTCCCTCTTTAAACCCCGGGTCTAAATCAATTTGGAGATCACGATCATCTAATTTGGTTCCATTGAGATATTTCACAGCATTTATAGAATCTTCTTTGTTATTATAAATGACAAAACAGAAACCACATGGCGTGAAGTGGTATCTATCCAATCCCATTATAATTTGTTTGATGTGCCCAACCTTGCTAAATATCTCGTATATTTGTTCTTCTGTAGTGTAAAATGATAGGTTACCAACATAAATTGTACGACTTTCAAATGATTCTCTCAAGTCTTGTAATCCATCAGGTCCTTTTCTTCTGGCTCTTTTCAATAGATAAGCGGAAGGTCTATCTAACCTTATAGCTGAGTGTGTGTAGTCTGTCTCATCAAACTCTGCTAAAGACATTATAGATGAGTTCAGGAAATAATGTTCAAGTAAAGTCCCTTTATAGGTTAAATCATAATTTCTTCTTTTGTTATGTATAAATTTCTGACACAGAGTCGGAATTGATAAAACTTCTAAGGCACGTGATGAATGAATCGGAACTTGAAATAATCCAGATTAATGGATTACCCGGACTTTAATCAAAAAATATCACGTGACCAAAATCTTGATCACTTAAATACAGCTAGCAAAAAAAAAAAACCCACATGAAAATCTTCAAATTCTTAGAACGATCCCTTATTAATAACTTTTAATACCTTTTAAATACCACCAACTAAACCTCTTATTCATTTTATTCCTCTACACAAGTCACATACACGTTATGGGAAACAGCCCGTCTAAGAATAATGCAGCGCCCACCAACTCAAGTAATGGTAATTTGAATGGTTCTTTAACCACATCCTCCTCCACAGTTCCGAACGCTGAGCCTGAACCTGATGATAGGAAGTTTCCTTCCTTATATATTAATCACCAGAAAAGTCTCACTCCTTCGAAGACTGCTGCCACTAACAAGTCATCAAGTGGCATAAAATACAAGAATCAGCTACAAAAAAAGATCCCAGCCAGTATTTCAAATAAACAGTTTAATTATGTCTCGGAGCATAATAATAACGCCCTCTCCATTAACAGTTCAGATGACACTCTGAACGAGTCCACAACGGATCCTTTTGAATTAGAGATCAATCTGTCCATGGCAAAGGCTTTATCAACGTCCCATATCTCCACATCGCCAATAAATACCTTTAAACTGCCTTTACACCAAGCTCTGAATACCGATAATGAAATCTCAAGCTCATTCAGTGATCTGTTCACTATTGGCTCATCAACTTCAAGCTCTCTTTCAATCTCACCTACCTTCAATAGTTTACCTCCAATAATGGAGGAGCCAAAGAAAACATCAACTGGTTGTTCATCTACCACGTCATTACCAAGGGTAACCCCGAAGAAAAGATCGCATTTGCATGGATTCGATATCGATTCAATTATTGAAAGGTTACTAACTGTAAACAACAACAGATCGTCAAATACCTCGCCGATTTTACAACCGAAACACTCATCAAATTCTTCAAATATTGATTTTTTTATCAGTCCAAAAGAGATTAGTACAATATGCTCAAAAGCTCGTGAAATTTTTTTAGATCAACCAAGTTTGTTGAGATTGAGTGCTCCGGTTAAAGTTGTTGGTGATATTCATGGTCAATTTAGTGATTTGTTAAGAATTTTAAAGTTGAGTGGGTTACCCCCATACTCAAATTATCTATTTTTAGGTGATTATGTGGACCGTGGAAAACAATCTCTAGAAACTATCTTACTACTATTATGTTTCAAGATCAAATACCCCGAAAACTTTTTCATGTTAAGAGGCAATCATGAATCCTCAACTGTCTCTAAGATATATGGGTTTTATGATGAGTGTAAGAGAAGACTGAATGTTAAGTGCTGGAAATCTTTTGTTGATGTTTTCAACACCTTACCAATTGCAGCGATTATCAATGATAAAATCTTCTGTGTTCATGGTGGACTATCGCCAAGTCTAAACTCTTTGAGTGACATTGAGCAAATCCAAAGGCCAACGGATATTCCAGAGTCTGGACTACTGGCCGATTTACTATGGTCAGATCCTGATCCAAACGTTCAAGATTGGTCAGAAAGTGATCGTGGTGTTTCGTTCACCTTTGGTAAGAAGATTGTTGAATCGTTTACTCGGAAATTCAAATTTGATCTTATAATAAGAGGTCATATGGTTGTTGAAGACGGGTATGAATTTTTTGGCAGAAAGAAATTGGTTACAGTGTTCAGCGCACCTAATTATTGTGGGGACTTCAATAATTGGGGTGCAGTTATGAGTGTTGATCATGGACTGTTGTGCAGTTTTGAACTGCTGAAGCCAAATAAGAAGCTTTTGAATTAGTCTTTTGTCGTTACAAGGAAAGAAGAAGAAGAAGAAAACAAACAAACAAACAAAGAAACAAACAAACAAACAAACAAACAAATTAAGAAAAAAAACACAAAAACATAAAAACACAAATCACTGTACAACGTTAACGATTTCCCTTTTTCCTTTTTCCTTTTTCCTTTTTCCTTTTCAACTTTTGACTTTTTAATTTGATATTTAGTATTTTGTTTAATGTCTATTCCAATACTTAGTTGCCACCAATGCAGAGCTCTTCAGCAGAGCTACGTAACCAGAAACAAAAAAAAAAAAAAAAAAAAAAAAAACAGTGCTACATAACCAAATGAATCGGGTGAGCCATTTGCGCTGAATTCCGATCATTCCGACCATTTTCGATCTCCAACGGTTTTCTGTCAGTAGATCACATGATCTTCAACTTGTCATTGAAACCGGAACTGGTATTTCTCCTTTGGGAAATTTCTGGTAGGAGTCACATTTTACAGCCAAAAAAGAGTTCCTCCACCGAAAAAAGTAAAAAAAAAAATTCAGTCATTTAACAGCTGGGACTTTGTTAATCAAGTACTCAAGTCTTCATTTCAAAGACTCAGTCTAATTTTCACAGTTTATTTCCAAGCCATCAGCTACACGTTACACCACTCTAGTTCTTACTGCTTAGTTTAGAAATCCTCTTGATTTTGTTCATTTTTGTCCTCTTCATTTTGAGATTTTTAAAGGGTGCTTTCAAACACTAGCTATTGATTGGAAGAATTAGGAACGTCACGTTTGTTCTTCCTAGCCTATATAAAAGCTAATACCGTTATTTTTAAAGATTTTTTATTAGGTCTTTCTACTTGGTTTGAACTTCTTCTTTTTTTTTTGGGAAAGATTTGAATATGGAATCTACGCCATCTATTTGGGATATATATTCTGCAGCAAAAAGACTATTGGTTCTTCAACCTCGAATTGAAAATAGAATCTTAAGAGAAAGTTACAAGAACTTGCAGACTGGTAGAAATCCAGACGATGCACCAATAGGAAGAGGCGTCAATCCTCATTCTTCTTCTGTGTCCTCAGCCGGTTCGTTGGATTCATTAAGTCCTTCAAGTGTGGACTCAAATAAGCAAAGTATCGAATCAGCTAGCTCATATGGTTCTACAATAAAGAATAATGATCAAATAGTACCTCTAAGTACGAAAACTTCCAATTTGACCAAAGGTTTGATTAATCAAAATAAAAATCACCAGAATGGGGAAATTGCCATGGTTTGGGACTTTAATATTGACCACGATGATAATATTCAGTTCAACCTCGATGACAAAACAATCAAATTTAACTCTGCCTTCAAACAAAAGGCTCCATCGACGGCTGTGCATCTTCAACAGATCTCACACTCTTTACCAACAACTTATACGTCGATTCAACCACAAGCAATACAAAAGGCTGAGAAATCACAACTAACACCACGTTCATCTATGTCTTCAAGTTCATTTATCCCTAGAAGCTCATCCATTTCTTCAAATTTATCGACATCTGCTACATCTGCACTGTCAAAAAAGAGACCTGTGTCCACGTCAGCTTGCTCGAATACCGAATGTTACAACTGTCATACTATAAAAACACCACTTTGGAGAAGAGATGCTAATGGAAACACTTTGTGTAATGCTTGCGGCTTATTCCAAAAGTTGCACGGAACAATGAGACCATTGTCTTTAAAAACTGATGTCATAAAGAAGCGAAACTCAAGAAGAGCATCAGTCAGTACCAATGACAAGAAGATTTTATCAAATTTGGATAAGAACCTTTCGATGTACACTCCTACCTCAAACTCAAACTCACCAACAAATACCCAAACAAATAATTCAAACATGACCCCATCACAGCAACAGCAGCAGCAGCAGCAACAACAACAACAACGTTATAAGAACGTTCCAATATTGCCCAAACCTTCATCCTCTACTTCATTATCGTCAGTTTCTACCTCGATTGCTAATATTAAGCCTAAAACGAAAAAATCATCAGTTTTTACTGGGAACTCTCCTGCTGAAAACATTCATTCAGTATCACCTCAATTTTCAAATACAAATAATACCCCAAGCCCTGTTACGATGCCATCACCAATCTCACCATCTGTTTCGAGCTCATACTTTCAAGCCCCATCAATGTTCACATCAAACTCCCTTCCAACAACGAACAGCTCCACCAATCTGACACAATCATTCAATTCTAAAAGAATACCCCAAAACTTTCTTCCAAAAAACTCATTTACCAATTCCTCAAATTTCTCCACTGTTCCTACTACTACTACTACGACAACGTATAACTCATCAACACAGTTGTTAAACCAAGATAGCTCTTGCTTAACTGGGTTGAGTCCTGTCACAAACTCATCCAATCCATCCAATGTTTCGACACCACAGCACACATTTGGAAACAATGCTGTAACAACAAACAATACTAGTTTCCTAACGGAAGGGGGGTTTGTCAACCCAAATAGCTTGTTAAGTTACGGTAAGAACACTGAAGGGACATTCTATGGACTTCAAAATATGGGAAATAGTAATGCGGATGATGACGATTCAATAATGGGAGATGCTGGTTTAAATGATCTAGATTGGCTGAAGTTTGATGTTTGAAAAGGTGATGGTTGAAAGATTGGTGATTCCATGAGATTTTTTAATGTATGTTTATGACGTTTTATAGAGTTTTTTTTCTACATTGTGTTTCCAATTATACACCCTTTTAATGAATTTTTTGATTAATGATATGCACTCGAACACGTAATTCAAATTTGACTAATTAAACTTATTGTATGGCTTTTGTACTTTATGAAATGCAATTTCAGTTAACAGATCTAGCATATCAGTTGAAAAAAGATTGCTACAGTACCTCTACTTGGAGACTTTTATCTTATAAAGTGTTATAAAAGCTGAACGAATAAATAGGTGAATAAATAAATAGATAAATAAATAGATAAATAAAGTTGAATAGCCAGTACTCAATCTAGTAATTTAGGTAAATCATTTTGAAGTATCAACAACGTATCTACCCAGAATTTTACCTTGTTCCATCAATTCATAAACTTCAGGCAATTCACTTAAACCAACAACTTTGATTGGGGAGTGAACCAAACCTCTAGTGAAGAATTCGATAGCCTCTCTTGAATCAGCCCTATTACCAACATAAGAACCGACGATCTTGATCGACTTGATAACATGGCTGAAAACGTCCGAGTGAACAACTGAATCAGGTGGTAGTCCAACCAAGACAACAGTACCGGTAGATTTAACAAATTTTGTTGATTGAGAAATAGCAGCATCGGAAACGGAAACGTTTATCACACCTTTTGGACCTCCATTAGTTTTTGCTTGAATTTCCTCAATGATATCTGGGGAGGTATTGTAATCAACAAATGCCTCAGCACCTAACGATTTGACCAATTCACCCTTTTCACCACGATCAATACCAAGAACCCTGTAACCCATAGCTTTAGCATATTGAACAGCCAAAGTACCTAAACCACCACCAGCACCAGAAATAGCAACCCAGTCCCCAGCTTTTAACTGCGCATTCTTCAATGCTTTGTAAACAGTGATACCAGCACACAAAATTGGAGAAATTTCAGCCAAATTAGAGCCTTTTGGGATATGAGCAGCCTGGACAGCATCAGCAGTAGCGTATTGTTGGAATGAACCATCATGGGTATAACCTGACAAATCAGCACTAGGACAATTGGATTCAAATGCAGTTTCACAGAACTCACATGATTGACATGAGCCATTCAACCATTTGATACCAGCATAATCGCCAATCTCAAAGTTCTTAACCTCAGAGCCTTTGGCAACAACAATACCGGCACCTTCATGACCACCGACTAATGGCAATTTTGTAGGTAATGGCCAATCACCTTTCCAAGCATGTAAATCGGTATGGCAAACACCAGAGTATTTAACATTGACTAGAATCTCATTTGGTTTTGGGACTGGCACTGGGATGTCTTCGTACTTCAATGGCCCGCCATTTTCGTAGAAGATGATGGCCTTTTGAGTTTCTGGGATCTTTGGAGCAGAAGCCAAAGTTCTGATAAAAAGTGGTCTTGAGGAGTTTAATGTGGAGGTTCTTAATGCTCTAAGCATTGTATGAGCTACTCGTATTATATGATATTATATTTTACTGTATTATATTGCCTTTCGACGGTTAGGAGAAAGGAATAAAGATTGCTATTTATAGTGGAGGACTAGCAGTAATTACTTACTCACGACTGATGAATGGACAAGAACAACTCAATGCTCAACAATACTGACGCATAAGCAATTACCGTGACCCAGCTCCCACTCCTCCATTTCCAATGAACAAAGAAAAAAAAAGAGCAGCAAGCATTGGTGGAAGCATTGAAAACCCCAAAGTGTTCAGCCCAGGCTGGTTCAGATTTGGCAAAGTTGATGATGTTTGGAAAAAAATCGCGAAGGATTTTCTCCACAGCTTTCAAAGCGCTCTTCTGTTTTGTGTCAGTTTTGAGTGATTTCTAAAGGACTTTGTTTTGAAATGGCTTCTGGAGTTGGATTGGGTTAATTGTTGAGATAGTATAGTATGAGCATGAATAATGCTCTCATGAAGATCGGTTGACTGGAATTTGATAAACATGTTTAACCCTTCTCCTCTCCTCCTCTCTTCCTTCCTTCTTTCCTCCCTTTCCTTAGCGTTGGAGTTATTTTATAAAAGGGAGCAACCAATGATCAATATCCAAGCAATGGAACTAAAGAGCGATGAGTGGATAAAACAAGCAGTTGGGTGGTTGAACTACCAGTAAGTTCCGAAAGCCGTCAAATGTTATTTACAATTTTCTTAAAACGATTACTACTGTTTTCATTACAAGTTATAACTCGTGATTGTCAATCTTTTATACACCGTCAGAAACACCGCAGATTAACATCTTCAGAACCCACACAGTAAAATTCATGTATATATCCTACTTTTTTTTGATGCACTTAATAAAGAATACCAGATTCAAATTGTAAGTTGTGTATGAAAAATCTATCATTTAGTATCTAGCCAGTTCAAAAACCCTGGAACATCACCGCTGACACTTTTAGAAATCATTGAGTTTTGTAGCCATTTAGGAACATTACCACCGGAATCACTGCTCGTGCACATTATCCATTCCACCTCACCGTTCTCTAACTCTCTGATTCTTTCAATACTAACATAAATACCACGAACATTTAACGATTCCACTGGTTTGTCTGATACCAACTGGATAACATACTCTGTTTTTGGTACAGGACTGAGTTCTTCAGGGACAATCAGCATGAATTCATTGAACTCTCGAGTTTTTAATGGAGAACCTAATTCATAAAAGCTTTTGACCGAGACCCAGTTTGACAGATGGTCTTTGTTTGGAATAGCTGAATACTCCGTATACGTTTCCAATGGTATTGGTTCAAACTTGTCTAAGACGTGAATGTATTCAGTTTCATATTTGGTATGGTTGTAGAGATCTTCAACTTTGCCAGTGACTGTATCCGTTCCAATCAAATATTTAGAAAACTTTTTAAATGTGTGAGAGTCATGTTTACTGGTCCTAGCCAGCCAGTACTCGTCACCAATGGTTTGACCATACGTTGTCACTGATTCTTTTCTCCCATTGTTCAATTTATAGTTATAAGTCTTAATTTTTTTCCAAGTTGGGATTATCTTTTCAACAAAAGCATCAGCATCCTGGACAAATTGAGCAGTGTCTATGGGTAATTGATCTATAGAGATGGCTTTGGTGTTGAATTCGAAAGGCATAGTGATAAAAAAGAACAGGTTCCCAATCTCAATCAAACTAATAGATTATGAATTTATGCCTCTTTTAATTTATTTTATCTTATTTCGAAGTTCGTTCTTTACCCATTTGCGGATTATAATCGGAATACCTTTCTCATATCACGTGATCTTGCCCTCGGAAATATACATACTGGCATTTGTAGTAAGTGTACAACCTTTAACTCATATATATATATATAACTGAAGTGCTCAGAATGTGTATAAGAGAGTCACGCGTGTATCCCAATTACAGATTTAACTCGACAGTTAGAGTTGGCAATGCTACTACTAAGTAACTGAAATTGTCTAGTATACAAGACTTTGAATTTCACTTCTAATCTTGTACCATCTAATGGTTCTTAGCAATAAAAAAAAAAAACCAAAATATGAATCAATAAAACATTTCACAATAAGTCTGTTTCAAGTTTTTACAAAATGTATCAAACAGAGGCAGTGAGTTGAGTTATAAACCTCAATTTCCCAAATTACAAAGAATCTTACAAAAAAGCTCTTAATAAATTCTTTCATTTTTTTGCTCCAGACACGTGATGTTATATACTCTATTCACTTTTTTAAATGATTTTGTTTACTTTTGTGGCAAAATATTTCTTGGATCATCGAGAGCATAATAAAGGCTAGCGTTGCCATCTTACAGAAGAGTTATATTTAGCTGTATAATCTCCAATGGGGAGGTTTATGAGGCGTTCTCGTTGTCAAAAGCTGCTTTATTTTTGTGTCAAACCACAAAAACCCAGAGCAGAGGTCGGTTTTCAAATTAGATCACATGACTTAAGCCCCGGATTTACTTTTTTTGGCGGCTCAAAAATTTAGGAAATCGAGAAAAGTCAACACTGGGAAGCTCCAAATCATCACCCATTTTCACATTAAATACCATTCCATTTGTTTCAATTCTGCGTTGTTGATAGCTGAATATTGTTCCTTATACTCTAATAATTCAATACATTTTTTTTCAACTTACCAAAATAAGACGAAACAATACTCATATATTTGAAAAATGTCACAGAGAAAACTACTACAAGAGATTGATAAAGTCTTTAAAAAAGTCAAAGAAGGTCTAGAAATTTTCGACGGATATTATGACAAATTGATGAACTGTGAATCTCAGTCTCAAAAAGAGAAATTAGAAGGTGACTTGAAAAGGGAAATCAAGAAACTTCAAAGACAAAGAGACCAAATTAAAAATTGGTTAAGTGGTAACGAAGTTAAAGATAAAAAACAGTTGTTGGAGAATAGAAAGCAAATTGAGAATGCAATGGAAAGATTCAAAGTCGTTGAAAAGAATATGAAGACTAAAGCATTCTCGAAAGAAGGTTTAAGTATGGAGAGAATAGACCCAAAGGAAAAAGAGAAAAATGAGACATCTGAGTTTTTACATCAGATGTTGGAAGAACTAGAAAGACAGTGTGAAAAACATGAAGCTAGTATTGATATGATTCAAAGCTCTGCTAAAAAAGGTAAGAAACTAGATATTGCCAAGCAGAATGAGATTGCTGAATTTCAGGAAAAGTTAGATAGAGATCATTGGCACGCAGAGAAACTAGAACAGATCTTGAGATATCTAGCTAATGATGATATAGAATGTGAACAAGTTAATGCCTTACAAGATGACATTAAATACTTTGTTGAGAGTAACGAAGATGCAGACTTCATGGAGGATGAGACTATTTATGATGAATTAGGATTAGATGACGCTGAGGAAGCATATGGTAACATTGGAGATTTCCCACAAGCTCCTGAAGAGGATGAGAAAGAATCAACTGCAAATATCACCCCAAAGAAAACGTCAGTATCAATAGCATCGCTACCACCACCTCCACCACCACCTCCTTCTAGTAACAATAATGCTTCATCAGCACCATTGGATCATGCTACTAACAACAACAACATCATCAACAACAACAATCCAATAACAACGCACTCTTCAAAACCATCCGGATTTCCATCAACTACCACTCCAACTTTTTCCACTGCTTCACTCGGAACTGCTAATTTGAAGCCTTCAATTGCACCAAAACCTGAGTTAAAATATTCAACAGTTGTTAGTGCAGGTGTCGTTTCATCCTCAAATCACAGCACTCCAGCAACACAGCATGCCCAGTTGGCTTCTTCCAACTCAAATGCTAGTGTTCCTCATACAACTAACAACAACACTAGTTTTGGCAAAACACCATCTCCTGTTTTTACACCTTCTAAACCTTCATTTGCTGATTTACACACCACTTCCTCAAACAAGGGTCAACGAGCAAGTAGAGAAGCTACCCAATCGCCAACTGTTGACACTGAACGAGAACATGACGAAAATGGCAGCGGGGATGATGGAGAAGAACATGACCATAAAAATCCTGCTTCACTTTTAGCAGATTTAATACCAAATTTTGAGAAATTAAAACAGCAGATCTCTAAGCCTTTACCATTTGAAAATATTTCAAAAATTTTGGAAACGTCACTGTTAAACTGCCCAGATTCTTTTGATTCTGAAAGACCAAAGAATTACCAACCAGACATTGCACATCCAACTTCAATACATTACCCACAGGAACCAATTCCTGAATTATCATATCCTTCAATTTTGAATAAACTGGATCTGAGTACCTTATTCTTCAATTTCTATTATCGTCAAAATGAATATATTCAAATTTTAAGTGCAAGGGAATTAGTCAAAAAGGGATGGCAATTTGATAAAATTAGTCAAAAATGGTTTCAAAAAATTGAAGAGATTCAACCTCCAAGTTTAATTAATGATCAAGTTATCAACCCTGAGAAGAAAACTGCATGGAAATACTTCGATAATGAAGGCGTTTGGGTGCCTCGTCGTAAGGATGACTTTGACATTAATGCTGTTCAATTAGAGTCATCATTTTAAGATTCCTACTAGTTGCTCATTTTATGAAATTTTATTATTATTATTATCGTTATTGCACAATCCATGTTTTCTTTATCTTGTATATTATTAAAGCTTTTTTTTTTTATATAGAAATAGCCATGTTCTAATACTATAATGAACCACCACTCCCCCCCCCCCCATGACCAATATAATTCTATCTGTAATTTTATAATTCTTTTTCTAAAAACTGCTCACTAAAATATGTAATTTGCTGGAAATTATACTCAAACCCTTGATTGCCACCATAGTAAGGGTCATCCACAATCTTCTTGTACTTCCCATCAGTATTCCATTCCCCAAACAACTGTGCTTTAACCTTAGATCCTTTCGGGGTAATTTTGTCCAGATTGTATTTGTTTGACTCGTCCATACAAATGATATAATCGAATTTCTCAAAATGACCGGGTCTTATCTTCTGAGCTCTGTGATCAACAGGAACACCATGCTTGATGCACGTAGCGGTAGATCTTGAGTCTGGTTCCTCTCCGACGTGATAACCTGCTGTACCAAATGATTCGATTTTATTGAAGCGATGCTCAAGATTGTGTTTCTTGACAGTGTGTTTGAAGACTGCTTCAGCCATTGGAGAACGACAGATGTTTCCAAGACAGACGAAAGCCACTGATATTTTGTTATCAGTCATGTTTAGGGATGTTCTTGTTTGTTGTGGGATTTGTAGATGAATTTTGATGAGCTTGACTTAATTTTTGTGTAGGTTTTTTTTTCTCCAATCTTATCAAACTTATTGAGATCAAAAAAAAAAAAAAAGAAAACCTCCACCAAGCTTTTCTCTTTCAATATAGATCGAAAGAAAGCGAAAACCTACTAGAAAGAAATACCTAAAAACTAACAAACTGTATTAACATCTCATAATCGAATTAAACATCATAACTAAACCCCAAACACCTAATAATGGATTGATTCAAAAGCTTTGTTCAATGGAGATTTCAAAGTGGTACCTTCGTAGAATTTAATAGTCTTCAAAGCTCTGTCAGCAATACCTTCTGGAGTGAATTCAAAGAATTTGTAAACATCATCACCTTTACCAGAAGCACCGAATCTGTTGATACCGAATTGTTCGTGGGAATATTTAGCCCAACCTAAAGTACTCAAAACTTCAACGGATAAAATTGGGACACCATCTGGCAAGACACTCAATCTGTATTCTTTGGATTGTTGGTCAAAAGTGTGAGTATCTGGTAAGGAAACAACTCTAGCAGCGACACCTTGTTCTTTCAAGACTTTTGAAGCATCGACAGAAATACCAACTTCAGAACCAGTAGAAACAATGATAACTTGTGGGTTTTCAACATCTGACAAGACGTAACCACCCTTGGAAGCTTTTTCAATGGATGAACCTTCCAATTGTGGCAAGTTTTGTCTAGATAAAGCAATAACGGATGGAGTGTGTTTAGAGTTCAATGAAACTTTGTAAGCAGCTGAAGTTTCGTTACCATCAGCTGGTCTCCAGACTTGTAAGTTTGGAATAGCTCTAAAGTGGGCTAAAGTTTCAATAGGTTGATGGGTTGGACCATCTTCACCTAAACCGATGGAATCATGGGTAGCAACCCAGATAATTGGATGACCGGATAGGGCAGATAATCTTAAAGCACCAGCAGCATAAGAGACGAAGTTCAAGAAAGTACCACCGTAGGCTTTGTAGTTGGCACCGTAAGCTGCGATACCATTCATGATTGCACCCATACCGTGTTCACGAACACCGTATCTGATGTAACGACCTTTGTAAGAACCGATTCCAGTGTTGTCTGGTTGGAAATCAACAGCTTCTTTAGTTCTGGTCAAGTTTGAACCAGTTAAATCAGCAGAACCACCGATTAATTCAGGAATTGAATCGAAGATAGCTTCCAAAGTAATTTCTGATAATTTTCTGGAAGCAACAGCTTTATCTTGTGGAGTGTAGGTTGGTAATTTTGATTCCCAGCCTTCTGGTAATTCACCACTTAATCTTCTTTCAATTTCAGCAGCTTCAGTTGGATATTTTTCTTTGTATGAAGCGAATAAAGCGTTCCATTCTTCTTCAGCTTTAGCACCTGGTTGTAAAGTTTCCTTTTGGTAGTAATCGTAAACTTCTTGTGGGACAGCGAATGTTTCTTCTGGGTTGAAACCTAATTTTTCTTTTAATTGTTTGATATCATCAGCTTTCAATGGAGCACCATGGACTGAGTGAGTACCTTGTTGTAAGGAACCATAACCAATGATGGTGGTCAATCTAATCAAAGTTGGTTTGTCTGATTTCTTGGCTTCAGCTAAAGCTTTGTTGATAGCATCCAAATCATTGTTACCGTCATTGACAGTTAAAACGTTCCAGCCATAAGCTTCGTATCTTTTGTTAACATCTTCAGTGAAGGAGACGTTGGTGTCACCATCAATGGTGATGTGGTTATCATCGTAGAAAGCAATCAAGTTGTTCAATTGTAAATGACCGGCTAATGAAGAAGCTTCAGAGGAAACACCTTCTTGTAAACAACCATCACCTAAGATAACATAAGTGTAGTTATCAGACAAGACGAAACCTGGTTTGTTATATCTGGCAGCGAATTGTTTTTGAGCAATAGCTAAACCGACAGCGTTGGAGATACCTTGACCTAGAGGACCAGTGGTGACTTCAATACCAGGAGTTTCGGCTTCTGGATGACCTGGGGTTTTGGAACCAATATGTCTGAAACCTTTCAAGTCTTCGATTGACAATGGGTAGCCAAATAAATGTAACAAGGAGTATAGTAAAGCGACGGAGTGACCGTTAGACAAAACGAAACGGTCTCTGTTGATCCAGTCTGGATTTTTGGAGTTGAATCTTGATTGTTTCCAGATAGCATGGGCAACGGTAGCTAAACCTAAAGGAGCACCTGGATGACCAGAATTGGCAGCTGCGACTTGGTCGACAGAAAGCAATTTGATAGTGCTGATGGCTAATTGTTCAACGTTGGACATTTTGGAATAACAGTTGTTGGTTTGTTGAATTAATTGTAGTTGGAAGTTCTGAAGAGTGTGGCAAATGATCTGTTCTTATATAGAAAATCAAATTTTTGCTTAATACGGGAGACGCTGCACCGCGAGATGAACAAACGCAGTGTTAAAAAAACCTAGAGAGAAGGCTAATACGGACGGGTAAATAGAAGAGAGTATTCAGAGGTAAACACAGGAGCCACAGATAGTATAACCATGGTATATTCAACTATAAACGTATCTATAATACAAAGCTAATTGGCTTTCTGATTCACTTTTTGAAGAAGCGAAGAACGCTCATCGCTTCATCCTCTTCTTGCTCGGGGCAATCCAAGAAATTCACCGCGAAAGCAGAAAAAAAGAAAAAGAGACACGTGATGTCACGTGATGTAATGTGTCTGGGAAGGGTCGTTACTTTGGTGTGATTACTGGTGGGAATATTCAGTATCACGAGTATCTTGTGTATCACGAGTATCTTGAGTATCTTGAGCATCTTGTGTATCTTGAGTATCTTGACCGTGTTAGTAAGTGTTAGTAAGTGATAGTAAGTGCTAGGCAAACTGTTTCTCCAGCTGTTTATTTCCGAGGGCAAATCATCATCATCATCACCATCATATCACGTGATAATATGATAAAAAGCGAAATCCCGACCAAACTCCGCGAATTCGTTCTTTTTTTAATCGACTTCTCTGAGTCACCAAAAGTTTTAAAGTAAGATTTTACGCATTTTGACAGTAGGAAGTGCTGACATTGGCTGTAGTAGTTTGGTGTGTATTTTTCAGACAAAAATAAAAAGTTTCACACTAGGTCTTTCACTAACAGCTGCCAAGTGATATCAAGATAATTATGTCTGCGAATTTAGAGTACTGGGCCAGTATACTGAGTAGTCCTACTTTAAGTGTCCTGCCTCATGACTTTTTACGTCCAACTAAATCAAAAGTTGTTGAGGCTAAATACAGCTTTGAAGTGCCTACAGATCTAAAACCAATTGTTTCCCAAGTTGATGGCTCTAGTGATTTTATTGTCGGATTATCTGTCTTTGCTGTTTTAATCTACAGATTGACTGGTGACGATGATATCGTTATTTCTACCGATTCTCCAAATGGTAAAGAGTTTGTCATTAGACTAACTATAAACCCAAGCTCTACTTTTGTTGAGCTGGTTAAGCAAATTACCGAGTTATACAACACTAGTATCACCAAGGCTATTGATTATGATGAATTATCTGCGTATATTCAAAAAGAAAATGCTCTAGAAACTAAGCAACAATTATTTAGATTGAGTTTCCAATACGGTAAGAAACATCAGCTGTTGTCTGAGTACGGTTCAGTCAGAGATCTTTCCATATTTGTTAATGGCAGCAACTATGATGTTTACTACAATGCAGTTCTATACAAAGAAGAGCGTTTGACCATCATTGGCGAGCAATTCAACGCATTCTTTAAATCTGTTATTGCCAACCCTTCAACACAAATTACCAAAGTCAACTTAATCACTCCAGGCCAAAAAAAAATTCTACCAGACCCAACCTCTAACCTAGATTGGTCTAACTACAGAGGCGCTATCCACGATATCTTCCAAGAGAACGCTGCAAAATTTCCAGACCGTGTTTTAGCGATTGAAACACCAAGTTTCCTAACTCCAGAAAAGAAGTCAAGAGAATTCACATACAAACAAATTAATGAGACTTCTAATATAGTCGGTAACTACCTGGTCAAAACTGGAATCAAAAGAGGTGATGTCGTTATGATTTACTCTTCAAGAGGTGTCGATTTATTGGTTTCAGTCTTGGGTGTTTTAAAAGCCGGTGCTACTTTTTCTGTCATTGATCCAGCCTATCCTCCAGCTCGTCAAAATGTTTATTTACAAGTTGCTAAACCAAAAGGGTTAATTGTTATAAAGAAAGCTGGGATCTTAGATCAATTGGTCGAAGACTACATCAAAGATGAGTTAGATGTTATTTCTCGTATCCCTCAAATTGAGTTACAAGATGACGGCTCAATTTTGGGTGGTTCAACTGACTCTGAAGATGTTTTGAAAGGAATTCCAATAACTCCAACTGGGGTCTTGGTTGGTCCTGATTCCAACCCAACTTTATCATTCACTTCTGGTTCTGAAGGGTTACCAAAAGGTGTTTTAGGTAGACATTTCTCGTTGGCGTATTACTTTGACTGGATGGCTAAAACTTTCAACTTGAGCTCTAAAGATAAATTCACAATGTTATCAGGTATTGCCCATGATCCAATTCAAAGAGATATGTTCACTCCAATCTTTTTAGGTGCTCAATTATTGGTCCCTACTGCTGATGACATTGGTACTCCTGGTAAACTAGCAGAATGGATGTCTACATATGGTGCTACTGTTACCCACCTGACTCCAGCTATGGGACAATTGTTATCAGCTCAAGCTACTGCTGAATTTCCAGCTTTGCACCACGCTTTCTTCGTTGGTGATATTTTAACCAAAAGAGACTGTTTAAGATTACAGACCCTTGCTAAAAACGTTGCTATCGTCAACATGTATGGTACCACCGAAACACAAAGAGCTGTTTCTTACTTTGAAGTTAAATCTAGATCCGAAGACCCAACTTTCTTGGAGTCTTTGAAAGACGTTATGCCTGCCGGTAAAGGTATGTTGAACGTCCAGTTACTAGTTGTTAACAGAAATGATAGATCTCAAACATGTGGGGTTGGTGAAGTTGGTGAAATCTATGTTCGTGCTGGTGGTTTATCTGAAGGTTATCGTGGTTTACCAGAGCTGAACGAAGAAAAATTTGTCAAAAATTGGTACGTTGAAGAATCTAAATGGACTGAATTGGATAAACAATTGAATAAAAATGAACCATGGAGAGAATTCTGGAAAGGACCAAGAGACAGATTATACAGAACTGGTGATTTAGGTCGTTATCTACCAGATGGTAATACTGAATGTTGCGGAAGAGCTGACGATCAAGTCAAAATTCGTGGTTTCCGTATTGAATTAGGTGAAATTGATACAAACATTTCTCAACACCCGTTAGTTCGTGAAAACATCACTTTGGTTCGTAAAGATCACAATAATGAACCAACTTTAATCTCGTATATTGTTCCAAAAAATGACGTTGCTGATTTAGAAAATTATAAATCTCCGATTGATGACATTGAAAAGAAGGATGATCAAGTTGTTTCAGGTTTAGTTGGTTATAGATTATTGATCAAAGATATCAAAGATTTCTTGAAAAAAAGATTAGCCTCTTATGCCATCCCAACTATCATCGTTCCATTCCATAAACTACCATTAAATCCAAATGGTAAAGTTGATAAACCAAAATTGCCATTCCCATCTACTGCTCAATTAGAAATTGTCGCTAAACATTCAAGCGTTGATCAAGATGACTCTCAATTCTCAGAGACTGAAGCGAAAGTCCGTGATTTGTGGTTGAGTGTCCTACCTCAACGCCCATCAAGTGTCACTCCAGAAGATTCTTTTTTTGATTTGGGTGGTCATTCGATTTTAGCAACTAGAATGATTTTCGAATTAAGAAAAGAGTTCGTCATTGACTTGCCATTGGGTACCATTTTCAAATTCCCAACTATCAAAGCCTTTGCTAAAGAAATTGAACGTGTCAAAGCTGGCAACGATGTTCTTTTACCGGGTGCTGAACCTGAAAATTCAGGTGATGATAAACCAGAGGATTATTACAAAGATGCACAAGAGTTATCAAAAACTTTATTGAAATCATCATACCTATCCAGAAAACCAATTACTAAAGGTGAATCACTAAATGTCTTTGTCACTGGTGTTACTGGTTTCCTTGGTTCTTTCATTGTTGCAGACTTATTAGAACGTAATGCTAACATTAAAGTTTACGCACATGTACGTGCTGCTGACAAAGTCAAAGGTTTGGAAAGAGTTCGTAAAGCAGGTTTGACCTATGGTGTTTGGAAGGATGAATTTGAGTCAAAAATCGAAATTGTTTTAGGTGATTTAGCAAAGGAAAACTTTGGCCTATCTCAGCAATCTTGGGATTCATTGACTAATGAGCTTGATGTTATCATTCATAATGGTGCTTTAGTTCATTGGGTTTATCCATATTCTAAGTTGCGTGATGCCAATGTCATTGGTACTATCAACGTTTTGAATTTAGCAGCCACAGGTAAGGCCAAGTTCTTCTCATTTGTTTCGTCCACTTCTTCTTTAGACACCACGCACTATTTCGAACTTTCTGATAAACTTGTTGGTGAAGGCAAATCTGGTATTTTAGAATCTGATGATCTTCAAGGTTCCGCTTATGGTTTAGGTGGTGGTTATGGTCAAAGTAAATGGTCTGCTGAATACCTAATTAGACGTGCCGGTGAACGTGGTTTGAGAGGTGCTATTGTTAGACCAGGTTATGTTACTGGTGAAACCAGTACCGGTTCATCAAACACCGATGATTTCTTGTTGCGTTTCTTGAAAGGCTGTGCTGAGTTGGGTTCTTATCCAAACATCAACAATACCATCAACATGGTTCCAGTTAATCATGTCGCCAGAGTAGTTGTTGCCTCTGCCTTATCCCCACCAAGAGATGATGAACTACCTGTTGTCCACGTCACTGGTCACCCAAGAATCACGTTTATCCAATTTGCTGGTGCCTTAACCAAATATGGTTATGACTTGAGATTAGAGGACTATACCACTTGGAAAAAGGAACTAGAAAAATTCGTTATTGAAGATGCCAAAGAAAGTGCTTTATACCCACTGTTACATTTCGTTTTGGATGATTTACCTGCTGATACCAAGGCTCCAGAATTAGATGACACTAACGCCCGTGCTTCATTGAAAAAAGATGTTGAATGGACTGGTGTTGACGTTTCTGCCGGTGCTGGTCTTGATGATAAGTTATTGGCTATTTACATTTCATATTTGATAAATATTGGATTTTTACCAAAACCAACAGGTAAAGGTGAACCATTGCCTGAAGTTAAATTATCAAAGACCCAATTCGATTTGATCACCTCAGGTGCAAATGCTCGTGGTAGTTCCAATAATTAAATAGAACCTTGTACATTATTAAGATAGATTAAACCTTTAGAAAAACATGTAGTCAATGGTATCTATACATAGTGATTTCAACGTCCCAATTGCAAAAACAAACTAATAATACTTTATAAACAAAACGAATCAAATTATTTTTTTTTTTTTAAATAATGCTGTATTTTCAATTCATGAACAAGAATTGTAAATCATCAGGAGTCAATCTACTAATAGCGGCATCGTCATGATTGATGGTAGCATTGATCATATCGGCCTTCTTATCCTGTAATTCAATGATTCTAGACTCAATACTATCCTCAATACAGAATCTGGTGATTTTAACAGGTCTATATTGACCAATTCTATGAATTCTACCACCAGCTTGCATTTCAAGACTTGGGTTCCACCATGGATCCATCAAAAAAACCTGTGAAGCTTCACATAGATTTAATGCAACACCACCAGCTTTCAAACTGACTAAAAACACTTCAACACTTGGATTTTCCATGAAATGACGGATAGTGTTATCTCTTTGAGCTGGCGTCATTGAACCTTGTAATTTGACTGTCTGAAACCCAGCCCTCTTCAATCTCCATTCAACTAAGTCTAGCATACTTGTAAACTGAGAAAAAACAATAGATTTGATCGTCTGCCTGTCACTTCTCAGTTTGTATAGTTCTTCTACTAATGCCTCAATTTTTGTTGATGATCTCCATTCACCACCCATTTTAATTCTGTTAACAATGGAACCTTTTTTAAAGTTTTCGACATTAACTTCAATGGCAGCAGCAGTCAAATCAATACTCAGAGCAATATGACAAACAGGACATTCTAATTTTTCAGTAGCTCCACCAAAACTCTCAACGTATTCTTTAATGCACATACGGCAAAATTTGTGGTGACATTTACTTTCAATTGGTTCTTCAGCTTCATCATCACATAGTTGACAAACAATCACACCATTTAAGCCACTTGGTAAATCACTGTTGGAATGGACTTTTCTTAAAACCAAATCTGGGTGATCAGCTAGTTGTCTCATTCGGGTGATCAGAGTGAATATATTAGCATAATTATTCAAAACAACACCTTCAGCAACATATTCATTAAACTTTCTCTTTGAATCAGAATACAAACTTTGATAAAGATCTCTTTCTTCTTCGTTGAAAAAATCTCTTCTGATCTCTTCAACCCTTGGTGGTAGCCCCAAATCATCTGCTCTTTCAATTTTTGTTCTTCTTAACATAACGTTCTTCAATAGTGCTTGGATATTCTTGAAAGATTTCAATCCATCACCTTCAATCCCAAACTTTTGGATATTTTTCAACATGAAATGATTGAAAAAGTTTGTATGCTGCATGGGAACATGTCCACAGTCATCACAATGTCTCCAATCTGTGAATTTCCAGTGCTTTGATCTACAAGGACATTTTATGCAGAAGTATTGACCAAAGGGTTCAATGTCCAAGAATCTAATCAATGAATACATCTCACCAATTCTGTTTTGTAAAGGTGTACCAGATAAGCACCATCTTTTTTGAGTATTTAACATATTTGCAGCTTTCGCTGTACTACTTTGGCGGTCTTTAATGTTATGTGCCTCATCCAAGACCACCCTATGGAAAGGAATTGCATGTAAGACTGATTGTTCTTTAACTGTAGCACCTTTTCTCTTAAACCCATATTGCTGTTTTCTAAAAACACTTTCTAACACCGCATAAGTTGTTAAGATGACATCAGATTTGGCCAATTCTTCAGCGTCTTGTGTTCTATTTGCACCATGAAACATAACAACTGATAAACTTTCACCTGCATGTTGTTCAATCTCATTCTTCCATTGGACCAATGCAACTGTAGGAGCAACGACCAAATTTGGTCTTTTTGTTCTATCCTGTAAAAACAACGCAATTGTTTGAATTGTTTTACCCATACCCATCTCATCAGCTAAAATACCACCATTATATATACTTGCTTCTTGTTTGATCAACCAATTAAGACCTTCCAATTGAAAAGGCAATAGTTCAACACCCATTCCTTCTGGTTGTTCTGCTCTTTCAACTTTTATTGGGGGTGCAGTATCTAAATCATTGAAAACATCTTTCAAATCTGGGTGAAATTCATAAAGTTTATCAGTCATACGTTGGTGATAAGGAATTTTTGGCTTTTTGGGTTTAGCAGTTCTTGCCCTCTTCTTTGCTGGGGGTTTCTTCTTTTTAGTGGTAGAAGCTAGTGGGGCATCTTCATCAGCCTCATCAACCTCGTTTACCTCGTTAACCTCGTTAACCTCCTCTGCTTCAAGGTCTGATAAGCTTATTGGGTCCTCCGATGAGCCTTTACCTAAACGTGATCTAGAAGAAATCACCACAACATCTTCGTCTTCGTCATACAAATCACCATCTTCTTCAAAATCTGCATCACGATCGTCATTATATTCATCGTAATCATCTTCAATAGCTTTTAATTTTCTTTTCGCACTTGTAGCGGACTGTCTTGAACTTTTCTTCAAATTTGATATGTTGGACACAGGTGTTGGGTATTCAGCACCTTCCCTAAAATCTGAGTCTGAGTCTTCTGTATAATCAACTTTTCTTGTTCTTGTCGATTTTTTAGCAGTTACTTTTGTTCTAGTTCGTTTCTTTTTCAGATCTGGATCATCGACGATAAATCCTCCACCAAGTGGCGTTAACGAAGAAGAGCTAGAAGCGACTACCTCTTCATCGCTTTCGATCCGAGAAGCTACTTTATTTCTAGTCATCAAATATAGCAAATATCTGTTATCCTGGCCTTTTCCTTTCAAGCTCAAGACTCTGTTTTGTTGAAAGAAGTTTAGAAATTCTTCAAAAGCAAGTCTATAAAAGTCCGTTATTATTAATGTTCCAAGCGATTACGTCAGCGGTATATATATATATATATCAGTCTAATCTGATCCAAATACATTCATCGTCAGCTCTGTTTTGCTACTTAAAAAGGTGGAATTTTCTACCTACAGTGGTTTTAATATTTAACATTACCTTAATGACAAACATCTAAATATCTATATCTAGAAAACTCAACGAATTGAAAAATCGATTAACCAACAAACAAACTACCTGCAGCAAAAACTTTATACATTTATCATGCTATTCCGTTACTTGAAAAGAAGACCCGTTCTTTCTTAATCAGTTTCTTCAATTAATTCTGGTAATCTTTCAATAGTCTCACTACCATAAACGATTTGATATATAGCTTCAAATAATGGGAATTCTTTGGTTAAACCTTTGAATTCTAATAATTCGTGCACCTCTTTAGCAGTGATGATACCTTGGGCAGATTGACCGTTCAATAGTTCTTTTTCAGTTTCTTGTGCTGATTTACCAGTGATAGCCATATGCTTAGCAACTCTGACGTTTCTACCACCAGCACAAGTGGTGATCAAATCAGCAACACCTGCAGACTCTTTTGTGAATGTATCAGAGGAAGTTTCACCAGGGAAAAAAACTTCAGCAAATTTGATGGTTTCGTTCAAACCAAATCTTTGAATAGCAGCAGCGGCATTGTCACCCCAGTTAACACCTTGGACAAAACCAACACCTAAAGCAACAACGTTTTTCAAAGCACCAGCTAATGAAACCCCAGCAACATCTTCGATAACACGGACGTGGAAGTATGGTCTGTGGAAAGCAGCTTTTAAGACAGCTCTGTCAATATCTTTGCCTTCACCTTGGAAGTTGGCTGGTAGGTTATAGGCAACAGTGGTTTCTGACCATTTTTCTTTAGCAACCTCTGGCGCTAAGTTAGCACCAGACAATGCACCAGTATGGACGCCCAAGTTTTCGGTGATGTAAGTGGATAATAATTTTGGACCTTCTTTAGTGACTTCTAAACCTTTCAAACAAGAAATACCTCTAGCGTGTGGTTTCAAGTTTGCCGCTTTTAACTGTTTAACGATTCTTGGTAAGAATTGATGAGGGATGTTAAAGATGATCAAATCGGCATTTTCAGCAGCTTTGACGATGTTTGGTTCAGCATGAAGATTAGCTGGTAATTTGATACCTGGTAAGTATTTGACATTTTCATGTTTTGTGTTAATGATCTCAGTCAAGTTGACTCCGTTAATTTTCTCTTCAAAGACCCACATATCGACTTGGTGTTGAAACAAATGAGGTCTTAGAGCAGCATTTTCAGAAACAACTTTAGCGATGGTTGTACCCCAGTTACCAGAACCAATAACTGTGATTTTGTATGGAGTTACTGGGGCTAAAGATTTAGTGTTTGAAGAAGAGGTCAGGTGGGAAGACAATTGGGATAATCTTTGAGTGGCAGACATTTTGTAGGAATGAGAATGGAATAGTCTTTTGATCATTCAAAATGGGTACCGTTGTTTTTTGCAAAAAGGGTGTCCTTTCTGGGGTATTTATATCAAAATAGCGAAATTAATTCATTTTTGTTCTTTCTAATTAGCCTCAGTCAAAAAAAAAAAAAAAAAAAAGGAAAAAGAAACAGTAAAAAAAAAAAAAAAAAAAAAAACTCTCCCGGCTTTTGTTGGGAAGTTTTGAGCGGGCTATTTTTTTATCATAGTTAACGTAGTGTGTGGTGTTCGGGTTTTTCTGGAAGAAGTCGGAAAAGCCTGTTGTTGAATCCGTAGATCTTAGTCATTGACTGCTGGACCGATGGCACTGAGTGCTAAGCAGAATGGTAAAAACAGTTCTTTTGAGGAGGTGGTGTGGAGATATAACCGTGTTTCGTATAAAAAGAACTGTTCAATTAATCATAATCAGTTCGGCAAGTTAGCACAGGTAGGTCAGTAAATGAAGGGAGAGGGAGAGGAAGAGGCGGGGGAGGAAGGGAGGGTGGCCTTTTCCCCAGAAAACAAAAAAAAAACCACCACCAAAACCACCACCACTAAAACCACCACTAAAACCACCACTAAAACCACCACCTCTTCTTTCTAACCCAAACCTGCTCAGAATCCATTGCTAACACACTCAAACACCATTATCGGGTATTGAATATTTTCTCATTAAGGCGCTTTCCGGCATCGGTTATTAATTAAAAAAATAAAAATATAAAAAAAAAGAAAAAAAAAGGCGCGAGAAATTCCCCAGAGGTTGTTTGTTGTTATATTTACCCTTACGTAAATTTGGTATACTTTGTCTAAAAAAAAAAAAAAAAGGCTTTACAATCAATGAAATCATTAAAATCAACAAAATTAATGCTAGTCTCATTGTAATACACGTATAATAAATAACTCTTGAACTATTTGTCTTGTTCTTCTAATGTTTTGAAAAAAAATGATTTCTTCTCACCAAAATCTATACCCAGTTCTAGTAATTTTTGAAAGTCTTTGCTAAAGTCTTTAAAGTATTGAGCTTGATCACCAGCGTATAGTTTCACGTAGCTTAAATATTTCTCGTCTTGAGTTAGAGCTATATCAGCTGGTAGCATCATTAACTCGTCTTTGTTAACATATTGTTTTGGACCATCCCATTCTTTAACTTTCCAATCCTCACTTAGTAATAGTTTAAAGAACTCATTTGTGAACACATTTGGAGATGCAGTCCATCTTCCAATATAACCACTACCTGGTCCCGTGCTTTCCCCTTCTTCATCATCGTCATCATCATCCTTTGGTAACGCAGGAGCAACAACATGACAAGAACCTAACGCATGAGCACCAATTAAACTAACAACTTCACGATCATTAAATCCCATTCTTGCAAATAAATTACGAACATAATTTGCATCTCGAGAAGCATCTGGTAGTTTACTTGTTTGCTGGTATTTCTCATCTAAATCTTCACGGCCTGATCTCCAACCGATTTTTGGACCACCCATCTCTTGAATTGCAACAACACCTGATAACGTATATAAATCACCATGTGAGATCCAAGGAAATTCTTTATGGACGCTATCTAATAGCCATCTAGGATTTTGTAACCCATTGTTTGCTGGGTCTGAACCTTCTTTAGAATGTCTCATCGTACCACCAAACGAACCACCGACACCAAATGAACCATCATTATTCTTCAATGGACAACCAGATGGAGCTTCGGAATATGTACCAGATGAATGCCATGCTAATCTGACCAAAGAAGGACCGAAACCAATTCCTTCGTCATAACCATCGTATTCTTGAATTTTGGATGCAATTGAATTATAAACCTTTTGATATTCTTGATAATCTTTAGAGTTTTTCTTATCAGCTAGAAACGCAGCTAATGGTAATCCGCTTGATAGTAAAACCTTACTGGAATTAAACGGAGGTGGTGTTTGTCTGTTATTGTTGTAGTAGTAAGTACCACCAATAACTGAAGTGGTGGCTAAAAGACTGAACCATAGTCTTTTATTGATTGACTTGGAAGAAGCCTTTGTAGAGTTTAGAACAACAGCAGACATTGATAATTGAGTACTGTGAATTGTTTTATTGTATGATTAGGATATACAAGAGGAATACAACCTCCAAAAGCAGAATACTGCTGCTTTATATTTCAATGGGACATTTCACTCTTCTCCTCGCGTTATAAATCAGGTAAGGCTTTGATTGTGTAATCAGAACGATCTGGACACTGTAAATATTGGCGTTAAGCGCGCATTATTGTCACCGACTGGTCTTCCAGAAGCATTGTCAATGAGATTGGATGACAAAATACAACTACGATATTTCTGATTGGCCAGCTCTACAGATAGGCCTAGACCTTTTTTTTTTTTTTTTTTTTTTGTCTTTTGTGCGAATCTCACGATAAACAAAAAAAGAAATTTAAATGACTTTGAAGAAAAAAAAAAATCCCCAAATAGGAAATATTCTAGTTATAGAATATTCCTATGATGCTGTAATAATCTATTCTCGTAATCCCTGTAGTTTCATAAGTCATAAGGCCTATTGCTGGTTATCGATGCTTGTGCTCAAATATAAACCAACACCATAAATACTATATCATCGGAGAAGGAAGCCTTTGAACTTATGGAAACGGCCGGTTAGAAAATAACAACATCTAACACAAAAGCTAATGTAGACTTTAGAAACAATAACACGAACATTCAATGGCCAAAGTTTCCTCCATGTTTTGAGGGTTGTTCTTGTCAGAGGCATTTGAATGTTCCTGAGGTACCTAGTATAGTATTGTTACCCTCTGGAATCAATTATCTACACTAGTTTTCAGTTAAACAAAAAAAAAAAAAAAAAAAAAAAAACACCTAATATATAGTCCTATAAATCTCCTCCATTTCTTATAAATTCGTATTGTAACCATCGAGCACTTTGCTTCTTGCTTGTTTAATGAGGAAAAATTCGAATCTTATTCTGATCTGCTAGGTGCAATCTAGCCGGAATCTCCTCCCTCTCGCTGTTTCTTCAAATGGCCTCTTCCAGTATCAGCTTATACATCATATCTTTCATTAAAACTTCTTCGCCCTGCACTCTATTAAGCTTCTTAATAAGTTCATTCACGTAGTTGGAAAAGTTCTTGTACTTCTTGAAGTTTGATTGTTTATAAAATTCCACATAATTCGTTGAGCATCCTCTAATCATACCAAATATCAATGTTATCAATTCTTGAATTGACATTGATCCTTTACTGGATTCACTTTCAATTTTTATGAGATCACGGAGCGTTGAGATAGTCAATAACTCCAATTGCTTCTTGATAAATATGGAGTCTTTGAAAGATGATAAAGGCGATAATAGCGGGATATCAATATAATTGCTGTTTCTGAATGCAATTAACGATTGTGCTTCAATTGGTGATAAAAGTGGTGAAACACTATTCTGTTGAGCAGCCACTTCGTAAATTGAAAGTTTGGTTTTGAATTCTTGAACATATGACTTGTTCAAGCATGAATAGGTTAGTTTGAAAACAGGCAAATCAAAAAATTCATTCTGTGTTATCCTAAAATTAGGATTCGATAAAAGCTTCGAAACATCTAACTCTGTATCGATTCTCAAGTTTTTATAGAAACCATCTGTTAAATCTTTCAATTCAAATTCTAGAACATGAGGGTTTTTGAATAGACTGGATAATTCACCATGTGAATCTTCAATATATTTGAGTTTCATATAATTGGTCATTTTAATCTCAAACTTGAGTTTGATCGTTGGGATTAGCACTCTTTTATATTCCTTCAATATCCTATCTAGATTTGCGATGAAATCATCAAATGAATCAAACCTATCGAATTTATAACATTTTAAACCGTCAGCATCCTGTAATCTTTCCAGAACTCTTTCATTAAATAAATCATACTTCTTATTAAGCACAATGTGATGAAAACTGAATTTGTACTTGCCTATTAAATCCTTCAATCCGATGAACTCTTTGACCTCTAAATCATTTTGCTCTTTCCAGCCGTTGTTGATCATTAATACTTTTCTGATAGAAACACCTTTATGGTCATCGGAAATCAGCTCTGGAATCGTTGATATCAAAATATTCACATTTCGAATAACATTGATCAACATCTCATTCTTATCGATCATTGACTCATAGTCATTATTTTGGAAAACTTCCAAATCTTCAAGGATATCATTCCATCCGTCCCATTCAGCACCAACCATGCCAATAAAACTATTCTCATGCAAGCTTTCCAATCTACATTTATCTCTTCCAACAAAAACCAACCCCAGTTTATCTTTTTTGCCCAAATCACTAAGGACAGTTTTAACTATTGATCTTAATTTCGCAATATAATCTTCATTAGGTAATGCTGTATTGTTATGTAATTGGATTATAATTATCAAATTCAATGGAAGTGATTGTGGGCTTGGAATAACTGACTTTATAACATTGATAGGCAAATCCAAACCTCTTGAGGATAGCTCATTAAATTTGATAATCTCTTCAGGAATTTCGATCTTCGAATCTTCAGAACATGTGATCATATCCCACAAGTTAGTTGTCATTTGGATCAATGGAATTGACTCTGACTTATCCAGCTTATATTGGAAATAATCCGACCATTTAGCAACTAGAATCTTATTTGAGGATCTAATTTGTAGCTCAGGTAGCCTCAAAGAACAGAAATATAATAGTAAAGTTTCTTCTGATAGCTCAACCAAGTCTGTAAAATGTTTCCCAACCTGGATCGTTCCAATAATTGTGTCAAAATCTTCATTTATTAGAATCAGAACATCCTTGAAGGCAAAACTATGAACAGGTTCCCAGATTGTACCATCTAGACTAATTTCAATAAAATCAAATATTTGCAAGAAAGGCAAAGTCTCAAATTTTATTCCTTTTGAGTCTTTGACCTCTTTAGCCAACAATCGTGTCACAAAATCATGGATTTGGTGTTTTAGTTTCGTTTCATTTTGGGACTTTCTTTCGACTTCCTCAATATCAGCTTGTAATTCATTGGTGAATATATTAACAAGGTTTGCCATCGTGTACTTCCCAACATTATTACTAACTGTATATTTGCCGAATTCAGAGAGTATATTGATATGTGGAGTAATCAAATCGTCTGTAGTGTACTTCATCAAACTATTTCTAGCAGAAGTCCAGCTAGACTTAGAGCTTCCTCTGGTAGTGGTGCTAGTGGTGGAGCACGATCTGCTAACCTTGTTTGAGTTTGAGAGATGGAAACCATTTGGGTTCAGGTTATTAATCATCTGGTTCTGTGGTGTATAAGGAGCTGACATATCTTTGAAATCAAGCGATTGGTTCAGTTCACCAATTGGTATTTCTAGTAATCTATATTCCATTGGGGTATTTGAAATAGCAGATTTCAGTGCTTTAGGAGTATATTCATGTGAAAAGTTTTGTATATGCAACCAATTTTCATTATCATCTTGAAGAAGTAGTTGAGAATATAACTCTTCTAATATATTATTATCGGTTGGTCTTGTAGCTTTGGAGCATATTGAACAATAAGGAAGCATATTAAGGTCTTGCTTATTCAGAAGCAATAAATAACAGTCAAAATGACACTGATGATCACAGTCCAATTGTAATGTTTTCTCTCCTGTAAGTTTTGTTGTTATCGGCTCTTCGCATATTGAGCAAAGCTCTCTCAAAACAGATCGTTTTGGCTTCTTGGTTTTTGTGAGAGTTGATTTTTCAAACAGGGGTGAGTCAGAATACAAGTCAATTGAGGTATCATTTAGCTGAGATAGCAATTCAAAAGAAGATTCTTGTTGTGGTTGTTCGTTCTTCTGGACAATTGGAGGAGAGGTTAAAGGATTTAAGTGCAGAGGTAGAGGTTTTCTTGGTCTCTTGATCACTCTTTTGGGTGTTCTGCTCGTAAACGTTCTATTCATCTGGTTTTGAAAAGCTTTTTGGCCTCCTCGTTTACTGCTGAAATGTTAGCTTGAACTTCAACTGTGCACCTCTGTTGTCACTGAATATCAACAAGTTTCCAAAAAACCTTTGCCAGAAAAGTCATATCTATATATATATATATATATATATGTAACAATTCTAGAACGTCGATCATGCCTTATTGCTTTGGATACTCTATAGCTCTCGTATCACATGCTCACACAATTTAAAAAGGAGAACTTTACTCATTCAAACTGGAGGTGGCATGAAGAGAAAGCATTTTAAATGTATGTCTTGCATACTGTACAAATTTGGAAGTTACGAAGTTGCATCAGTCTCATGAGGCCAGAAATAAAAATTCCGCAACAATGTTTAATAATGTGCTCTTCTAGTAAGCTAAAATTCTCCTATATATGTACAGTTCCCCATTTCCCCTTCCTTATCATCTTCCCTATCCTCTCCTCCTTTGCGTTGATACTTTGCAGACTTCTACCCTTCCGTTGCAAATTCAAATAACCTGATGCAGAAAATGAACTTCCCGATATGGGAAGTTCCCGATCTATTAAATGATAGCCTCATTTCAATGAAAAAAAAAAGATACCTTTCAATTAACCGGCGAACTGTAGAGTGACTCGCCTCTCAGCCAGAAAGTCTTTTTTTAATTTTAAAGATTATATGCTTTAGAATTAAATGAGAATGCACTACACGTGTTTTAGGAGATGCTAGGAATCTTTGTTTCATCTTCTGCTCTTCTATCAATCATCAAGCCCATGAAACATAACACTTACAGATGTTCGATAACTGCGATGTCTATAACTAAAAAAAAAGACCATGAGGTACAGCAAACCACAGGAAATGTACCAGATCTCAAAGGCCCTAGATATTTGGTTTTTGGAAAGCCCGAACTATCTCAAACCACAGGTCAGGGAGCCAAGACTAAGAAAGAGAAATTGATGAACATTTTACCATATATGGCTCCTATATTCTTAAGTAACCAACTTATTATGGATTTATACATAACTTATCCTTGTGTGTTTCATTGTAAACTCTGTAGAACTTTCTTTCAAGCTTAATCCATGAGTTTTCTGAGGAATAGATATACTCCAGTCTGAAATAGTTACTCTTTGACCCTTCACATCATATAGCTAATGAGAATCGGTACAGTAATGTTGGCCACAAACTCAAAAATTGCATACACAGAGACACATTCAGTACCAACTATTATGGACTGGTTTATCTAAAATACCAGCCTGACTTACTGGCGATTTCCCGAACTGATAATGATAGTAATTATATTTGATGATTATGCAGAGAATGTTATACATTAAGAGCCTCATTTTCCAAACTCACTTTATCTAATTATTAATTACAATAAATTTAATTAATTTGTTAAGACATTAGAAAATTTTTAATATAGTTTAATTACACCTTGAAGATTGAAACATCAAAAGGCTAATGGTCGTAGAACATACAGAATCAGCTACAACATAACAATCCACAGTATTGCTTGTTCCTCTTCGTTGATTATGTAATCTCATTTAACTAAATCTACAACAAGTCATTTGACACGATATTCATCGTTGATTGATATGGTTGAATATTTCATCTAGTATGTAAAGCTTGGAAGATAACTTAATCTTTTGGTCCAATCATGTTTTCTGGTTTAACCCATTGGTCGAATTCTTCAGAACTCAAGACACCTAATTCCAGAGCAGATTCTTTCAAGGTCAAACCTTTCTTGTGTGCGTTTTTAGCGACTTTTGAGGCTGAATCGTAACCAATCTTTGGGTTCAAAGCGGTAACCAACATCAAAGATTCGTGTAAAGTTTTTTCAATCTTTTCCCTGTTAGCAACGATACCATCAACACAGTTTAATCTGAATGAATTGGCACCATCAGCCAATAATCTAATTGAAGATAACAAGTTGGAAATCAAGAGTGGTTTAAAAACGTTCAACTCAAATTGACCTGAAGCACCAGCAAAGGTAATAGCTGAGTTGTTACCGAAAACTTGAACAGCAACCATAGTTAAAGCTTCATTTTGGGTTGGGTTAACTTTACCCGGCATGATTGATGAACCTGGTTCATTTTCTGGTAAAGATAATTCACCATAACCACATCTTGGACCAGAACCCAAGTATCTGATATCATTAGCAATTTTGTATAATGAAACAGCTAAAGTGTTTAAAGCACCAGAAGCTTCAACAATGGCGTCATGAGCAGCTAAAGCTTCAAATTTGTTTGGAGCAGTTTTGAAGTCAATACCGGTTTCTTTCGAAACTTGTTCAGCAACGGCTTCAGCAAAACCTTTCTTAGTGTTCAAACCAGTACCAACAGCAGTACCACCTTGGGCTAAAAATTTCAAGTTTGGTAAGATAGCTTCAATTCTACCAATACCATTTTCAACTTGTTGAACGTAACCTGAGAATTCTTGACCTAAAGTCAATGGAGTAGCATCTTGTAAATGGGTTCTACCAATCTTGATGATATCTTTGAACTCTTCTTGTTTTTTAGCTAATGATTCTTTCAATAGTGTTAATTCTGGTAACAAGTGATGAGTGATTTCAGTAACAGCAGCAATATGCATAACAGTTGGGAAAGTATCATTTGAAGATTGTGATTGATTGACATGATCATTTGGATGAACTGGTTTTTTGGAGCCTAATTCACCACCTAAGATTTCAATAGCTCTGTTTGAGATGACTTCGTTAGCATTCATGTTTGATTGAGTACCAGACCCAGTTTGGAAAACAACTAGTGGGAAATGATCTTTCAATTTACCAGAAGCAACTTCATCAGCAGCTTGTTGAATGGCTTTTGATAATTCAGGTTTTAAAGTTCCCAAGTTTTCATTGACAATAGCAGTTGATTTTTTCAAAATACCAAAAGCTTTGACAACTGGTTCAGGAATTTTTTCTCTTTCACCACCAATTTTGAAATTTTGTAATGATCTTTGAGTTTGAGCACCCCAGTATTTATTAGAAGGGACCTTTAATTCACCAAAGGCATCGGATTCAACTCTGAACTCGTTTAAAAGAGCAGAGGAAGTTGATAGGTTAGAAGTCATGGTTGTCTTTAAGACTCTGGAAGCTAATTGAGGTCTTGATAAATTGAAACGAGCTGCGCTTAACATTTTGAAGAGGTTTATATACTATGGATGGCCGATTGATGAATCAATTTTTTTTTTTTTTTCTGAGTTGATATGGAGAGACTCGGGATTGCTTGATCAGCGTTTAGTTTGAGAGTGGATGAATTGCCAGTGAACAATAAGAAAGCTGAACTTAGACGCAAACGGCGTTTTGAGTATGAGAAAAGAGTTGATGGTAAAAATAACCTTTGATCTTTAATACCTTTTTTTTTTGTCCTTTAAATTTATTCTTTCCTTCAAGCGATGGAACGTCAGCGATTTGGTAGAAAAACCGAAAAGGCGCCGATTTCGAAATTGGAATATTTCCAAATCAGGAAATATTCCATATTAGGAAATCCGTCAATTCCTGTTGACACAATTAGGGTGAATTCCGAGGGAAATAAGGTCGGAATAATAAAAATATACTAAAATTATCACGTGATAAGAACTTTTTCACTAAAGCAGGGCAACCTCTCAGAGCATTTAGTACGCGTCTCCGAAGAAAAACAAAATAATACGTGTTAATATAATAATACGCTCATTGATACATCAACAGTGATTTTTAGCAGCCTCACCAGCTTGTACGACTTCTGACTTTTATCTGTCTTCCGCTCGAATAGAACTAGTCACCACGTACAATCATGTCAAGTACAGGTGTGGATCCAGGCAAAAGCTCAATCGCCTCTCGTCTTCGTGATAGAAAACACTCGCCTGAAACTCTTGCATCAGAGCCTGATTACACCTCTGAGGCCGAAGGTATCTACGTCACCGATTCGAAAAAAGAACGTGCTATTGTTGTTGATGAATTCAAACAATCATTGCTCACTGCTGAGTCCATCTTAGCTCCTATAATCTTCACAATTTTGGGATTCTTGACTCGTTGTTATAAGATTGGTGCTAATCATAATGTTGTTTGGGATGAGGCTCATTTTGGTAAATTTGGTTCTTATTATTTACGCCATGAGTTCTACCATGACGTTCATCCTCCATTGGGTAAGATGTTGGTTGGTTTATCTGGTTATTTAGCTGGTTATAATGGTTCTTGGGACTTCCCATCCGGTCAGCCTTATCCAGATTACATTGATTTTGTTAAAATGAGACTTTTTAATGCAACTTTCAGTGCTTTGGTTGTGCCATTATCTTACTACACTGCTAAAGCCATTGGCTTCAGTATTCCAACAGTTTGGCTATTTACATTGATGATCATTTTTGAAAACTCTTATGTCACTTTAGGTAAATTCATTCTATTAGATTCAATGCTGTTATTCTTTACCGTCGCTACAGTCTTCTGCTTTGTCAGATTTCACAACGTTAGAAATAAACCATTTGGCCGTAAATGGTGGAAATGGTTATTATTGACCGGTATTTCCATTGGGTGTACTTGTTCAGTTAAAATGGTTGGTTTGTTTGTTACAACGTTGGTTGGTATCTATACCGTTGTTGATTTATGGAACAAACTAGCAGATAAGTCAGTTTCTACAAAAACATATATTGCTCATTGGGGTGCTAGAATCTTTGCATTAATTATTATTCCATTTTTAGTCTTTTTATTCTCATTCAAAATACATTTTGAGTTATTAAGTGGATCAGGTCCTGGTGATGCTAATATGTCCTCTTTATTCCAAGCCAATTTACATGGTTCCAGCGTTGGTGGTGGCCCAAGAGATGTTTCTATAGCCACTTCCATTGTCACTATCAAAAATCAAGGTTTAGGCGGTGGTCTTTTACACTCACATGTTCAAACATTCCCAGAAGGTTCACAACAACAACAAGTCACTACTTATGGCCACAAAGATGCTAATAATGAGTGGATTTTCCAAAGGGAAAGAAACAGATTACCTTTCAATGAAACCCGTGATATCACTGAATTTATTGTTGATGGTATGACCGTTAGAATTGTTCACAAAATGACTGGCCGTAACTTGCACTCCCATGAGATCCATGCTCCTATCTCAAGACAAGAGTATGAAGTTGCTGGTTATGGTAACATCACCACTGGGGACGAAAAAGATGATTGGATTGTTGAAATTCCTCATCAATACGGTAACGAAGATAAATTGAGATTGCATCCATTGACCTCATCAGTTAGATTCAGACATAAAATACTTGGCTGTTACCTATCCCAAACCGGGAATCATTTACCTCAATGGGGGTTCCGTCAGGGTGAAGTTGCATGCGTTAAGAACCCATTCGCTAGAGACAAGCGTACCTGGTGGAACATCGAAGAACATACTAACCCTGTCTTACCAGACCCAGCCCCAGAGTTCAAATTACCAAAAACAAACTTTTTCAAAGATTTTATTCAATTGAATTTAGCAATGATGGCCACAAACAACGCATTGGTTCCAGATTATGATAAGCAAGATGATTTAGCTTCTGCAGCATGGCAATGGCCAACTTTGAATGTTGGTATTAGATTGTGTGGCTGGGGTGATGACAACCCTAAATATTTCTTGATAGGCTCTCCAGCAACAACATGGACTTCATCTGTTGGTGTTATTGCTTTTGCATTATTGGTCTTATATTACTTGATTAGATGGCAAAGACAGTTCAAAGATTTTGGATCTGAAAATGAAAAATTAAATTTGTTTTTGATGGGTGGTATTTATCCAATGTTTGGATGGGGTTTGCACTTCGTTCCTTTTGTTGTCATGGCAAGAGTCACTTATGTCCATCATTATCTACCTGCTCTATATTTTGCCTTGATTGTTTTTAGTTTCTTATTGGAACATTTTACTAGACCTTTAAGATTGGTAAGATCAATCAAGAACAATGTGATATTGGGGGCTTTGTATTTGTCCTTATACGTTGTTGTTATTGGAACTTTCTGGTATTTCAGAGATATTTCATTTGGATTAGAGGGTCCTTCAAGTCAATACAGCTATTTGAACTGGTTGTCAACCTGGAGAATTGCATAGATTTTTCACATTAAGGACTACATAGTTTGAATGGTATACAAAAGGAAAAAAAAGAAGACGAAGATGATGAGAGACGTACATATATATATATTTAGCGTTATGCAATGTTAATTTTTAAATAAGTCCGTTACTGTAAATTTGACTACATTTTAATATATGGAAATCTATAAGTATCTTCTTAATAATCCATGCTTTTTTAGGTTAAAGTAAAATTATCATCAAGTTGATCCATTGTACCACCAATAGTTTGATATTGAGAAGAATGCCTTGGAGCAACTAAGGGAGTGTCACCAATTCCATAAATAACACCAGGTGTGCTAGACCCATTAAGATGTGTATGTGTATGGGCAGGGGCAAAGTAAGGATATAGCGGTGGATTCGATCCATCAGTAACTGGTGGTTGAACAGTATTTGCGTAGGTAGGCGGGGACAATGCACTAACATCATCATACATAGGTGGAACTTCATCATCCCAAGCAATACCTAATCCTGATCTTTCTGTAACAGTTAATTTGAATTGCATACGTAGAACACGAGCTGATCCAGTTGGAACTCCAACAATGTTAACTTGTTGTGGCTCTCTACCGGATGGTGCCGTTTGACTTGGTTTGATTTGATTGGCAAAAGTAGGCGACAGTTCAGCCAGTCTCTGGTCTGAATATTTATGTGAATCTTTTTTAATCGAATCTGAATGCGATACAGATGGAAGCAATGAATTTGACGATCCATTTTGTAAGATTTCTTCGGCAATGACAACCTCAACAATCATGACGTGGCTGGCACTTATACCTAGGACAGGATCATCGATATCGCAACAAATAGTCGGGTGCACCGTTGGCAATTCAATAGGCTTCTTAGATGAAACGTGTGGATAATGGGCACCCGCAGCACTCGTTAAATTGAAGCATGAAATATCAGCAACTAGTTCAATTTTACCCTTGCCAGTAAAATCAGACTTCCAACCATTTCTTAGATCTCCACTAGCAACAGTCCGTACTTCTTCTGTATACAAAGCGTATTCTGTATCTCCAGCTTTTCTTCTTTCAGATTCAAGTTGTTGATCTCTAAGTTCCTCGTTAGCATGGTCACTTGGATGTAGATTACTTTCTGCTGTGCTAACAAGATCACTGTCGGAGTTTCTTGAGTTGAGTCCACCTTCTGATGTAGTGGGTACGTTTCCAGCATCTGATTGTGATGGTTGTGATGTGTTGTGTGAATGCGCTGGGGTTAGATGTACTGATGAGTCAGATGGATTTGAAACTGTCACTTGAGTTGTTGGACCAGACTGTTGATTTCTCTTTATTGGTTGAGCTTTATGTAGTTGCTGATTCTTTCTTGTATGTTCTTCAACAAGTTTTAATTTTGCTTTATGATTCACACATGAGTTTGATTTGACCTTAACATGTTCTTCGATTCTCCAACCCACCCTTCTCATTCTCCACCTTTTACCATTTGATGCAACACCGTCCAATTTCAATTCTAAGGCAAAAGATGACCTTGGATGGATGACGTTGGGTAAAACTGCAGTAGCAGTGACATCTGTTGGTGGAAACACTCTAAGAGAGTTTCTATCTGGGCCTCTTAAAATGGATCTTGAAATATTTAGTGGTAAAACAACGTTTATAATGGCCTGTTGATTGTGATGGTTGTTATATGAAGCAATAGCAATCAGTTCATATCGTATGCTTGTTAAAGAACTGGATCCTAAAGTTGATGTTGGTGGCAATTGACCTGGCACCAAGTGAGAGAATGGATAAGAATGTTTCCCAACAGGCAGGTTATGCGCTTGGCTCATAATATCCCATCTTGCCAATTCAACAGTTTTTTTTTTGCAACTCGCACAATTATTTAAAGTGGTTGAAGGTGGCAGAAATGGTTTAGCATACGTTATTTTTTGAGTTAAAAATAACTGAACGGAATTGATCAAAACATGATCTTTGATATTGAGGAGACTCATCAGGTTATTCGACGAGTTATTGTTGGAATGTATTGGAGAAGTGGCGTGAGAGGCCGAAGGAGATAAATTCAAGTTTGATAATGTACTCGATAATGTCTGCGACAACGTAGACGAAGAAGGGGCCCTTTTCGCTTGAGGTCTTGAAGGAGTTCCAGAGCCTGATGGATGTTTGAATGAATCTTCAGTTATTTCAATATTCAATTGACCAGAAAGCAATGAGCCTGAACATTCATTTGCCAAACCATAAAGTATCACTGGAGGACTTTCAAGGTCAATTGATAGCTCTATAGGATCGTGCCCAGTATTTGCAATGTTGTTATTAGCAGGGGTCACATTAGATTGACCATGAATAGTTGGAGAATGATGATGATGACCTCCGACATTGTTATTGGATTTAGATGATTTGAGTGCAGTCGATGTGCCGGATAAGGTTGCTGTCAGTTTTGGTATTCCAAAAGCCATGGTTGGTTCAAGTTTAGATAACGATATAACCACCAAACGGGGTGATGGAAGTTGATTGGTGTAACCGAGATTATTGGAAAGAAGAGCAAAAGGGTTTCGGATAATGGAAACAAAAGTAGCAGCCGATGGTCAAAAACAGCTCTCCACCTAACAGTTAAGAGAAACAGGTAAGAATTGGGTAATTTCAAATTCTGCGTTTGTTTTGAGGTGATGAAATTTTTATTTTTTTTTTCTATCAAAATGCAAATTCGCGAAAAGTGGTAAGAGAATTTCGCGAATTTCTTGCGCTACCAGTTGATTTTTAGTGTGGATTATTTGATAGTTTCGGACGGGTAATCATGTTAAGCTCAGTGAATGTCCTTATCGGGTAATATACTAGAACAGTATTTGAAGCCCCTCTCCAAAAATAAAAAAAAAACAATAAAAAAAAAAAAAAAGAGTTGACCTGTGTGAATTGAACTAGAGAAGGTGATTAGTTTTGATGCCATGCCATGCTTTTAAGAGCAACAAAAAGATAGATTATATAGATTGGTACTTGTGAAATTCTATCATTTCAAATTAATGTACAATTTTGATATTTAGGAGATAGAAAATCAAATGACTAAAATTGGTGACAACAAGGAATTCGGCATGTTATAAGAACGGGCTGGATGAGAGATGTTGGTGATTTGAGTATTGCCGTCAATTGTCGTTTTAGTGAACAAGCAGAAGTGTTCAATAACTGTTAGGTTATGTTAGAAAAAAGTATCAAGCATTGAAAATATAAATACAGGTATCTTTTGGACAAGATTTTGACTCCAGATTTCTTAGATATTTATTTATACTGACTTAATAACGTATTCTTCTACTTTGTTAAGATTGATAATTAATCAGATTTCCTCAATTTTTCTGTATGCAATTCTTCAGATTCTTTAACTGTTGCTTCAGATCCTACTAAGAACTTCACATGCATATGGCATAATAGACCACATGGAGATGAAAGAATGAAACTTCCTGTTTTGTTTAGCTGGTAATAGACATTGAAGTTCTTCTGGGGTTATTACAACATGAAATCCGGGTAATGATTTTGAGATCTTCCAAAATTATCAACAAGAAAATTGAAATGACGGCAAGAAGAAGAAACCATTCAATCCAACAGAAACACACCGACAAAGCTGCTAAATTAAAGATTTATTGATACCTTTGCGCTCTAACCCTTTCACTGCTGGTCTTGGAACTCATATTTTCTAAATTCTCATTATCTTGTTCCAATTCAATTGAATCAGTGTTTTCTTTGAACACTTTAGTAAAAAAATTGACCTGTTTTGATGAACGTACAAAACTTCCAGCAACCGAGCTTGGGCCCTGCCCAGCAGCTGTTGCAGCATCAACAACAGCAGAAACAGCAACAGCAACAACAACAACAACAACAACAACAGCAGCAACAGCAGCAACAGCAACAACAACAACAACAACAACAACAACAACAACAGCAGCAACAACAACAACAACAAGTGAAAAATCCTACTCAATTACATTTCAATGATTTGTTCCAATCGATCAATTCTGGCTTAGGGGGTGCTAATGGATCTAACGATCTGAACTCTTCTCAGTTATTAGCACAAACCCTATACCAAGGACAGTTTAGATCTCAAACCCCACAACAGAGACCGGTACAGCTTCAACAGGTACAATCTTCTCAACCTCAACAATTACATCCTCAACAGCAACAACATCAGCAACAGCAACAGCAACAATTGAACCATCGTGCTATCCAACTCGAACCAGCTTTGTCATCATCTGCACATTGGAAGGATCAGCAGCAACTAGTAGAACTATCAAGAAAGTCGAACGTTCCTCACTTTTATGCTAGACACGCAGCGGTTTCTTCTAGAAAGTCTAAACAGTTTTTGGATAACTCGAACAAGACACCTACTCTTGTTGAAGTTACAAAACAACTGTTAGAATCAGATCATAATCAACAATCAACAGATCTTAACAACAACTCCTCACATAATGCTGCTTTGCTACATAACAAGAAAACCTCTCATGACCATGGTAATGATAATGATGATGACATTGACGATAACGTTATTCCAAGAATCAAATCTAATGACTTTCCAGAGCAGTTATGGGGATCACTAGATTTAAGTGGTCAAAGTATTCCAAATTTATCCCCAAATTTATTCAAATATGAGTTTTTGACCAAACTTTATTTGAATGGTAATAATTTATCATATATTCCAAAATCAATCAAGAACCTGAAGTTTTTGAAGATTTTGGATCTTTCAAATAACTCCTTAACATCTTTGCCACTGGAATTAGGGTTATTGTTTAACCTAAAATACTTATATCTGTTTGATAATAATTTACAGACATTACCATTCGAATTTGGAAATCTGTTCGAGTTGAATTTCTTAGGTATTGAAGGAAATCCAAATTTCAATAAAGATTATGTAAAGATTCTTGCGTCAAAAGGAACAAAGTCTTTGATCATCAACCTTAGGGATAATGTTCCAAAAACTTCACCTCCACCAAAAAGACAATGGATTGTTCTTAAAGACGAGGATGATGAAATTGAAGATCAAGAAGAAAATTCAAATCAGACTCCTGCTCAGGATATACCAGAGAAGGATAGTTTTACAATGTTAAGTTACAATATTTTATGCCACCATTATGCAACAGCAAAATTATATAACTATACACCATCATGGGCATTAAACTGGGAATATAGAAGGGACTTATTGAAAAAACAGATTTTAGATATAGATTCAGATGTTGTTTGTCTACAGGAAGTTGAAACGCAATCTTTTGAAGACTTTTGGTTACCATTAATGAATGAACATGGTTATAGAGGTATTTTCCACGCAAAATATAGAGCTAGAAGAATGAATGAAAAAGATGCAAAGAAAGTTGATGGTTGCGCAACATTTTATAAACATGACAAATTTTCATTATTGGAAAGAAAATCGTTGGAATATACTCAGATTGTTTTGAATTCTCAAAGATATAAGAAGTCAGATGACGTTTTCAATAGATTACAAGCTCGTGATAATATTGGTTTGGTCACGGTCTTGAACCATATTGAGACTGGGCAGATCATTTTAGTTGCTAACACTCATTTACATTGGGATCCTGCTTTCAACGATGTTAAAACTGTTCAAGTGGGTGTTCTGTTGGAAGAAATTGAACTGATCGGTAAGAAACTAATCAAGAACTCTTATGATCAATTAGGTAGCTTGAAAAACCTTCCAATCGTAATTTGTGGTGATTTCAACTCTCAGTTGCATTCTGCAGTATATAAATTGTTGGCTAATGGGTTTGTTAAGGAGCATGAAGATGTTGATGGTAGAGATTATGGTAAATTTACAGACGTTGGATTTTCACACCCATTCAACTTGAGATCAGCTTATGATAACATCGGTGAGTTACCATTCACCAATTTTACTCCAAGTTTCACTGATGTGTTGGATTATATCTGGTATACTCCTTCTTCATTATCCATCCATGGATTGTTGGGTAAGATTGATAGTGAGTATCTAAGTCATTACGTTGGTCTACCAAATGCCCATTTACCATCAGATCATGTTCCATTGTTGACTAGATTCCAAATCAAACAAAAGAAAGATATCAAACGAGAAGTGAAAGCTGAATTTAGAAGCTCCAGAAAAACGTGATGAGTATGAATATTGAGTTAGCTTAGAATGTTTGTTTGTGTTTGTTTGTGTCTGTGTGTGTCTGTGATTATTATTAGTTTTGTAAATTAGTGTTTTGTTTGCTTTTATAGAAAGTTGAATATTTCAGATATTTGTTTATGACGTATTTTTCTTGTCTCTTTTTTTTCTTCCTATCGGCGTAATGATAAAAATTGATGTGTTTCAGCCTCTCGCTTTTAAGCTCACAACAATAAATCAAGGCTAAAAAAGAAAATTAAACGAGTAAAAGATTAACAAACAAAGAACAATATTGTTTGAAAACTAGCTCGAAGCTGATAAGAACTTTAAACAAACTATTGTCAGCTACTGATTACCATATTTTGTTGATTCAGCAACGACAATAATTAAACAGCCATGTCGAAACACCTAAAATCCATGAAGAAACTAGACGCATTCAACCCAGTAAGGCATCGCAGGTGGATAAAACTAGATCCCCTTTTCAAAGTTCCAGACTCGCACAAGCTACGAGTACTCAGCTTTAACATGCTTAATCAGTCATACATGTGGCCTCAGGTCTACGACACATATGTTCAGCCAGAATATAGAACTTGGGAATATCGGTTCCCCTTGTTGAGAGACACCATAAGGAATGATGCTATAAGGTCTGATATTATGTGTTTCCAGGAAATGGAAGGGCGGGTTTTTAAAAACATTTGGAAACCATTGATGAACGATTGGGGGTATGGGTCTGAATTTATACGGAAGGGGAAACCAAATTATTGGGATAAAGATGAAGATCTGATCGACGGAGTTTCAGTCTGCTATGATCAGAGTAAATTTGAGTTGATAAAGTCTGAAAAATTCAAGATATCTGATTATTTCAAAGACAAGTTCACGAATGATTACGGTATAGATTTTGATTATGAAAAAATTGGCAAGATTTTCAAAACTAGAAACCAAGTTGGGTTGATTGTTGTTTTGAGACATGTCGAAACAAATGAATACATTATAGTCGCTAATACTCATCTATACTGGAAATGTGATGATATTAGACTATTACAAATCATGGTGTTATTGGAAGCTTTAAATAAAGTTCAAGCAAAGTATGCAAATGCCAAAATACTCTTTACCGGTGATTTCAACTCGAGACCACAATCTTCAGTCTACAAGTTCTTGAAAGAAGACAAATTAGATATAAATCACCCAGATATCTCCAAATATACTTCGTCTACAAGCCATAAAAACAATAAATATATTATCAACCCAGTTGAAACATCCTCCAATATTTTTGATAAAGTGATTGAACAAGACGGACTTTTTACTTGCTATACCCAACATCTTTTCGGTATATTTGATTACATTTGGTTCAATGATGCTGATTTCAAATTATTAAGTTTTTTGAGTGGAGTCGACACAGATTATTCCAATACTATCAATGGATTACCAAACAAAGAGTTCCCAAGTGATCATATTCCAATAGTAGCTGAATTTGCAATAAACGACTGATGTTGATCAGACGCCAAGGAGACTAGGAAGTATTTAATGATTTAACTTTGAACAAATAGGTCTTCTGATTGATTATCTAACAAATAAAAAGACGGCTATGCCAAGTCTTCAATATCTTTCAACATAGTGACATTGCCGCGTAGTGTTCTATTCATCTTATTCATTTCTTCTTCATTCATTGTTGAGACTTTTTTCAACAACTGACGATCAACATTTGAACACAATTTTGTTGAATTCAACGTACACAAATCACATCTTCTTCCTCTAGGCAAACAAACCGACTGACCAAACCCAACAAGAAGAGGATTAATCTCATTCCAGTACTCTTTAGGTAACCATTTTTCCAATTCGATCCTAGTTTGTTCTGGATTTTTAGTATTTTTAGGTACCCAACCCCACATTTTTGCCAATCTATCAACATGGGTATCCACACCAATCCCAGCATTGATATTCCAAGCCTTTTGTAATGTGAGAAAAGACATCTTTGGTCCAACACCAGGTAATGCAACTAATCCCTCCAATGTATTTGGAATATCATCTTCCCAATCCATATGAAGTAATTCAGCACTTTGTTTGAGGAACTTTGCCTTTCTTGTATGGAACCCAACACTAAAGATCAACTCATCTAGCTTCTTCTCATCAACCCAACGAATGGATTCGATTGTGATTCCTTGTTGAAATCCATTTTCAAAGAAATACTTCTTCATGTTCCCCATAGCTTTGAAATTTACTTCATCTTTAGTTTGAGATGAAAGCATCAGTGAGACTAATAACTGGAATCTATAGTTTTTTGGAAGCAGTTCAATGTCGTGATTAAGAGTCACAGGAATCTCGGCGCATCCCATAGTATCGACAGGGGCAATTATACGCTTTCTCATAGCTTTGACATGTTCGTAGATTGGATACCAGTTCTTGGGTTGTTTGCCTAGTGGTTTGATTTCGTCCTCATCATGCTTGATTTCAACTTTAGCCCCACCGATTTTCCTCTTCTTGGACGGTGGTTTCACGCCGTTTTTTTCATCGACATGTATGTCTACCTCAGGAAACTCTTCTTTGGGTATCACTGTCTTCTCTTGGTTGTATTCTGTTTTAACTGTGGGTATTATCTTCTCGTGTGAGTCAGATTCAGATTTAACCTTCGAATCTTGAGCAGTGAAGTATTTGGATTTCACGCCAGCCCTGGAAGTGGCTCTTACAGATCTAGCAGAGACCATTTCTTGTTTGTCTTGGACTGGTTAAAAATCTTTTTGGTAGAGATCAAATTTGCTTATTAAAGAAGAATAGCGATTGGCGAAGAGATTTAATTATCAATAAATACCTAAAACGGAAATTTTACCTGATTTTGGAATACAAACATTGAAATCATAAATACAGATGTTCTCAAATGCAAATACAATATAAATGCTATACAGATATTTATAGCAGCAATCTCATTGTCATACGCCTGATTAACAACCAATACTTATGGAATAACCAGGCTGCGGGTTACGAAAATGAGTTCATAACATATAGTGCGTGAGTCTTGCTCAGGTATCGTCTTCTAAGTTTTGACAGCTTTGATGACTGTCGGAGGAATATTCCAGGAGCCATATCGTAAGCAGGCTGATCAGTTGAATCTGGTATTTGCTCAGTGATACAGGAATAGATGATAACACTAATAGAATGGGTGTAGTCACCCTTATATAGATCACTCAGGAAATCATTTATTCTATCTTAAGCATGGTCCTTATCTTCTCTTTTAGAAGTAGTACCTAAAGTATCCTCTTCTTTAAATCCACTTTCGAGTGTAACTTATGGATTGCTCTCTGTAGGCTGGGTCCTATCATACCGGTCGCACGAAGTGTATCTCCCATATCTCTCTTTCAAATTTTCAATAACCCCCTCAGACTGAGAAGAGCTCCAGGTTAATTTGAAAGTATGCAAAGTTCTTTGTAGTGGGAAAGCATAATAACTTTCAGAAGAGAAGGTGCCGTTAGAGATAGCATCAGAGCAGCTAGGCATAACATTATTAACTCTATCAACACCATTATCGGTCAAATTGTCATCAAATAATATTAATCCACTATGAGCAGCTTCGCCATGAAGAGCCCAGAGAATTAGCTTACGATATGCGTCAGAATCAACATCAGCTTCAGAATTTAATCTAGAGACCCGAGTATGCCTCACTTAGTCTTTGTTTGAACCAAAGCTAGTTGCAGTGGTTGTTACGACTGACAAGTTTGAGTATTGAGCAAAGTGGGTTTTGGCTGTGAGGGTCCATTTTGAAAAAAAAAAACTGGAGCGATTGGTTATGGTAGAAATAATATGTGGTAGAACCTTTTTCTGCTGATGAAATCTGAATGCGATTACGAGTTAATGGACTTGGTGAACTTTTATTAAATTTATAGTTTTGCAAATTGATGAATGTATTGAATTATATATGCATGCCTGAGAGGTACTTGTTTCCAAAATCAGACATCAAAGCTCAATTAGTTTGAAGACTGATTGAACTTTAGTCAATAATTCTGTTTCAAGAGCACGCTTTTGTGAATTTTATCGAGAAACACTGAAAAGATATATTTGTGTTTGACAGTTTTTAAATACATATTCACAGCAACAGTAAAGACCGTCAAGCCGTAACAACAGGGGAGGTTTTAAGTAATGTCTATTCAATTAAGCACAAAAAAAAAAAAAAAAAAAAATTAACGTCTTTATTAATCATTGGCAAAAGTCAAATATACAATGAATGCAAAGGTTGATAACGAAATACATCCATGGAAGACATTGATCCCATGAGACATTGCATTGGTGAGACACAATCCAGAAATGAAAGCAGTAACGAACAAATAGGCTGCGATATAATCATCCAGATACAGATTAAAATTAGTCTTTGGGTAATTAGAGCTGATAAACTGAATGATTGGTAAAACAAATCCAATGACTTGATTTGAAGATCCTATACTCAAGTTGACTGACAAGTCCATGTTTCCCTTATGGGCTGAGACAATGGAGGATATATGTTCAGGTAATGAACCAGCTAATGGTAATATGATTAAACCAATAAACACTTTTGAAATAGGTTTATCATCGGTAAGCTTTTTCAAAGTTTCAACAAAGAAGTTTGCAGTTGGACCCAAGCCTGCAATACATAAAGCCAATGAGCCGAAACAAACAATTTGAGAGGGAAGCTCGTCTTTTGATTCAGATTCGTCATCAGTTTCAGTTTCAAAATCTGTATCGTTTTCAGAAGAAACTAGATTTTCTTCGTCTTTATTTTTAGCTTTCTTAACTTTTATACTTTTAAACTCTTCATTGGTATTCATAGCAAGATAAACGATGTAATTGACGAAAATCAAAGCAGCACCAACTTGTGAGGTGTCTCTTTTGAACTTATCACTTATATCAGAATCAATATCACTAATAACCGACATCATTGACAGTAATAAACAGACACAAACAAAGAAAACCAGATGACTAGTCAGCGATTTCTTTTGGTGAATTGGTTTACCTTCCAGTCCACCAAAAAATGAACAAGTACCAGTGACAAACAAATTGTTTGAAATGATACTACCAATTAAGGAAGTAATAGTCAAAGTAGCATCTTCCTTAGAGACGGTTGTACCAGAAATGATCAGTTCAACCAGATTACCAAAAGTTGCATTCAATAACGAACCAATGACAGGGCCGTAATGTTCAGCAGCAATCTCAGTAGTATTACTTAAAACTTTTGCAAAGTACATTAATGACAAAAACAAAAAAACAACAGCAAGATAATCTTGGTCTAACTTATAACAAACAATCCCTGCAGGGAAGAATGGGAAGAAAATAACTGATCTCGTGTTCATGAAGCATCTAAGGATCTGTAAAAAATGTCCTGAAATGGGCGTCTTTTCCCATTTTTTATAATGTTCAGCAAATGAGTTGATGAACCCAATGCTCCAAAACCACTTGTAGAAAGCATCTGTTTTCTGGACACTTTTATCAACCAGCTGATTTTTTAAAACATCGAAATACTGAAGAACGGTATAAAAAAAGGAAGCCTCATGCTTAACTGTAGGTTTTCTTTCTAACAACAAATCAGGGACAAGGTAATCTTTTGGAGTTGATCCTATTAATGCAATAGTTTGGGCTCTTTGAAAAGTGTTACCTCTCATGGTCTTTTCTTTACTTGATGAGACCAAGTTAGGCTCAGTAGCTGCATTGTAAACCCTTGAGATGGGCTCATCACCTAAATCGGCCTGTGATTTTTGGGAGGTGGTGAAGTTGTCAGTATAGGACCTTTGAAAAGGGCTTGACGGTAGCTTTGACTCGATATCACTCATTGAAAGAGATCCTTAAGTGTTGTAATAAATTTGTTGCGATTTGTTGCGATTTGTTATGATCTGATGGCTGAAGTAGGTTCTTAGGACCCTCTTGAAATTTTGTTCATTTTGAGAATTTGTTTTGCTTTTCTACAAATCGGGTTAGACTGAAATAATGGCTGAGTAGGGCAATAAAATGATGGTGATGCTGAGTGAAAGAAGAAATGCTGACGGTAGGAGGAGGAGGAGGAGGAGGAGGTATATGTGTACAGGAGTGTGTGACCTACATTCTTAAATAGCTCAATATTTTAAATTTTCACCCTTTCACTATTCTAATAAGGAGAAGCACAGAGAATTAAAACACTGAATCAATAAAGAAAGAAGACACATTAAAATAAGCCTTTTGAGTCTAAAATTGACAGAATAATTGGCAAACTCTTGGAAAACTTTTTTAACTCCGAGAGTTTTTTTAATTCCGAATTTTACTTTAACTCCGAGATTTTATTTTTTAGCATAAAGCGTAAAAACATGTGCTTTTCATTTATGCATAAATGTTTTTTTTTTTTTTTTTTTTTTTCTCTTATGTAACGATTTTATACTGTTCTCTCTCTTTTTATATATATATATATATATATATATATATATATTTAATACCTACAACTCTAATCATATCCATCACCTACCTACAATGTTCTCCATTGGGCAGTATTTGGCACAAGCTAGAAATACGGAAATACAGCCTTCCACACAGCTTACAGTTGTTGCCCCTGTTGTAGAAAACAAACAGAAGAAAGCAGTTGATTACACTTCTCTTATAAGAACAAATGAGACGAAAGATAGAACAATACAATCAAGTATAGCGGATATCAAGCCTCTGAGGCAAAGACAGAGAAACATATCACTGGCCAAACCGTCGGAAGATGAAGTGAGAGCCACAACAGAAAGAACAAAACAAGCTTTAGATTTGGTATTGCAATCGAAAATGGGCCAAGTTACGAAACCAAAAGGCAGTGAGGAATATATCAGGTATACATCTGCAAATGTCTTATCTGATAGCCCAACAAGCTCTAGAATAATTAAAATTGTTGATGTTCAAGAAGATCCAATGGCACCACCTAAGTTCAAGCAAAAGAAACAACTAGAAAGACCTCCTTCGCCTCCTGCCCCAGTATTACATGCACCAACAAGAAAAGCGACAGCAGAAGAACAAAAACAATGGTACATCCCACCTGCTATCTCAAATTGGAAAAATCCGAATGGTTACACTATCTCATTGGACAAGAGATTGGCCGTTGATGGAAGAGATCCAAATCTTAATAATACAGAAGGTCAAATAAATGAAAACTTCATAAATCTTGCAACTGCTTTAGAAGAAGCAGATAAAAAGGCTAGGGAAGAAATAAAAATTAGAAATGCAATGAAAAAGAAATTAGCTGAAAAAGAAAGTAAAGAAAAAGAAGAGAAATTAAGACAATTGGCACAAAGAGCAAGAGAAGAAAGACTAAACTCACATAGATACTCAATAAATGACCCTTCTTTTGAAGATGAAGGTGATAAACAGGATGAAGCAAGAAAAAGAGCAACCATACGTGAAGAAAGAAGGAAGAAAGCTGAAAAGGAATTAAGGATGTCTAGAATGGGCAATGAACAAAAATTGAAAACAATGGTTAAATCATTGGGTGACCGTGAAGTTTCAGAAAGAACCCAGTTAGGGCTAGCAAAACCTACACATTCGATTGAGAACCAATTTGATTCAAGACTTTTCACTAAATCAACACAAATCACTAACAGCGAGGATCAAGTTTATGATAATCCTTTATTCACACAACAAGTGGTCAATAGTATTTACAAAGTTTCAGAATCAACTTTAAATAATGATCCAGACGCACAGTTGGATAATCTGAATAGCGAAAAAAGATTTGAAGAATTATCGAAGAATCAAGGACCTGTTCAATTTGAAAAAGTCGATAGTAATAATAACAAAAGAGAAGCAGACGAGTCTGAATATGGATTACAGTTTAAGAAACAGAAGACCACTATTAATGACGAATGAATATATGTTGTATTTTTATAAACTTTCCAAAAAAAAAAAAAAATAGACCATATCTTTTTTTTTTTTTTTTATTTGCTCAATCATCTAGATCTTCATCATCCTCCCCAAGATGTTGAATCTCATCATCCTGGAAACTAATCATGTTCAAACTTTTCACCAACTCTCTGTTTCTCGAAATAGCACAATCCTCACACTTTTTTATCGTCCCACTAACTCTGATCACCCTAACAATAACATCAATCCCATTGATCTTCCTTATTGAAGTTAACGCAGCCTGAACTAACCGATAATGATCTCTCGAACATCGTATAATCCCCGTCGAGGTCTTTGCACTAAAATATTTCACAATCAGGGACAATCCAGCTAGACCAGTACCCTGATCACCAAACAGCAGCTGTATGTGTTTCTTTGTGAGATCTGCTATTGTTCGTAGGTTGATGTTCTGAGAGGTGCTGTGAAGTTGAGTCAAAGTTGTGATTTTAGAAAAATTTTTTGGTTCTTCTTTTGAAGGATATAAAATATCAAAAAGAATGTATCGTGTCTTTAGTCTAACCATTGTTGATGAACTATATTATTAATGATGCTGTGAGGTTTTATTGGTGATAATTTTAAATTGATATACAATTGAAGTAAATTTTTTTTTTTTTTTTCCCAAGATTTTTTTTTTTTCTGTCTCATGCAGTAAAGCTTCTTACCAACTATGACAATAATAATGTGTAAATGGCAGGTGTATCAAACCATTTTTTCGAGCTCCGTTTGATTTCAAGTACTCGTGGTACCACAATATGGAGCAAGAGTACGACTTAAACTTTGAGCCGTGTAATTTGAACAATCTAAGAAGATTTTGAATGCAGAGAATAAACCTCAAACCACTTTCAATGACTTCTGTATGAGGTGGACTAAATAACAGTCTGCTAATGACATTCTTATTAATCTTGAACAAATCTGATGTGGGTAGTTCCCATAGTCCATCATATGCTCTTCGATCACTTTTCCATCTCTTGGATCTAAGATGCTGTGCAATATTACTGGTTCTGTTGCTTGTTGTCAGGAAATCAGACATTGCAGTCTCAAAAATGGCTCCTTTAACGAATTTCATATTTGATATATCTGTATATCTGTTCATTTGACGTGGATTTTGGAATGTGACTCCATTTTCAGATATCTTGTAGTAAAATGTTCTTCTGTACAGAAACTTATCATCTGGATCAAAGTCTAGTCCATTGACGTGAATATGTGACACCAAGCTCATCAAATCATCTCTTTCATAAATCAATTTAATGAATCTATCTAAGGAGACGATGCTTCGTATTAAAGTACGACCTCTATATTTTGGAGTTCTGCCATCCCATAAAATTTCTTGACGGACTTCTTCCAATGAACAGGTCGTGTAGAAATAATCATCTAATGATACAAACGCATAAATGTCTCTATACAAAAATGGCTTGAAAATATCTTGAAATCTAGTGCATACTGTTATTAAAGGAAGGAGCTCCTTAGGATTATGATACGCAGCAAAGTCCCCAATAAGTAGAAGGATTTCATTTGGCAAGTCGTTCATTGTTATGGTTATCACTTATTGCTAAGTGGGGGAGAGGGAAAAAAAAAAAAAAAAAATAGGTATACATGTCATTTATAAAGCTCATAAGTGGATATGAAGTGGATGATAGTTTTCTGTCTGATTGATTTACGGTTTTGATCTCATGTGAGATGTTTGATAAAATATGAGATAAAAAAAACTTGTAAAAATAACTGACCCAGTTTATCATTAATATATCAGCTCAGTCACAATCACCACCACCTTAATAGTACCCTCTGGCTGAAAGCTGTATTCGACTGATCTGATAATGGAGAAAATGTTACCATTTCTTATTTATGGGAGGGGGTGGCTTGAATAATGTGGGATCCGGTGTTGGTGGTAAAGATAAATAAAGATGAGGTTGTGTTTTTTTTTTTTTTTTTAAGCAAGTATCACTTTTTATTCAATGCTTAAAATGTGCATATAATTTTCACTACACTGCATCTACTACTATAAAAGCTACAATTGGAACGCATATTTACCAATATCGATTGATAATGCAAAGAGAGCCTTAGATCTAGAACAATTATATGTATATAGAGACACAACTTCCTTCTTCTTTTAGATGGTTAATTTTTCAGCTAACAGTTTTTCAACTTGTTTAATAGCATCTTCAACACCACTCAGTTTATCACCCATACCTTGGACAACATTACCTTTACCACCAGCTTTACCACCAATGAATTGACTGGCTTGTTTAGCTAATTCAGAAGCATTGATACCCTTTTCAATAGCAACGTTTGAAATATAACAACCATGTGCAACTTTATCAGAGTTACCAGTGAAGATATAGATTGATTTTTCAGGGTTTTTGGATTTCACGAAATTGATAGCTTCGGTGATGGCTTTTGCATTTGAACCGATATCAACGTATTTAACCAGGAATGGAGAAGACTCGTTGGCAGTAAAGTAATCTTTAACTGCATCCAGAGTTTTCTTGTTCTCAGCTTTCTGTTGAGTTTTCAATTCATCTTTGTAAGCTTTATCGTAAGCGGTGAATTTGGTCTTTAGGTCATTCTTAGACAAAACTGAAATATTTAATTGGCCTAATTTAACACCAGCTTCTTTCAATTTCTTTTCCTTCAATGGTCCAAATGGTAGCTTACCAACGTTTTCTAATTCATGTTCGTATTCTCTGGCAATTCTTTGAACTTCATGTGCTTCATTACCAGTAACAACAACAATACGTCTGATACCTTTAGCGATACCTGATTCTTCAATGATAACAAAATCTTTGATATCACTGGTTTTGGCAACATGAGTACCACCACAGAATTCAATTGAAACTGAGTGCCATTTTTCATTAGATGGATCAGCTAATAAATCTTCAACGGGGTGTCCAATAGAAACAACTCTGACTGGATCAGGATAAGTTTCACCGAAAACAGCTCTAACAGAGAAGATGGATTTGGCAGTGTTTAAAGCAACTTCTTTTGAATAAACGGTTTGAGCTTTTTTAATTTCCTCATTAGAGATTTTTTCAACTTTTTCAATTTCTTGTAATGATAGGCCTTGTTTATGAGAAAAATCAAATCTCAATTTTTCTGGTGCAACTAAAGAACCTTTTTGATTAACTTCATTACCCAAAACTTCTCTTAAAGCTAGATTTAGAATATGTGTACCGGTATGGTTGTTTCTTATTGGCCAACGACGTAATTCGTCGTATGTAGCAATGACATTGTCACCAACTTTCAGAGAACCTTCAGCTAATCTACCAGTATGGAATACATAACCAGCGTATTGCTGAGTGTTTTCAACGTTGAACTCAGAAGAACCATCGATGACAATTTTACCAGTATCGTATTCTTGACCACCTTGCTCAGCGTAGAATGGAGTTTTATCTAAAATGATACCGTACTCTTTCGTGGAGTCAGTAATCTCATTAACGGATTTCTCACCATCATGAATGACTAAAATTTTAGCTTCAACGTTTTCAAAACCAAATTTGGCAGAGTCATCGGTTTTTGGGATTTTTTCTTCAGCTAATTTGGCTAATGCGTGGACATCTAATTTTAATAAACCAACACCTTTCGATTTTCCTCCGGCCTTTGATGCTTCATAACTTTCAATTCTAGCTTTTTCAAATCCCTGTTCATCAATTTTTAGGCCAGCTTCTTCAGCCATTAAAGTGGTCAAATCGACTGGGAAACCATATGTGTCATACAATCTCCAGACATCTTTACCATTTAAGGTTTTTGTTGATTTAGCAGCAGCCGTTGCATATTGTTCAAATAGTTTTTCACCACGATCCAAGGTTCTTGAAAAGGAAGCTTCTTCCTCATCTAAGATTTCGAAAATGTTTGAGGTGTTTTTAGTGACTTCTGGGAAGATATCTTTAACTTGTTCAATTAAAGTTGGAGCTAATTGTGAAAAGAAGTTACCAATTGGGTAGTTGAAATATTTACGCACATAACGGGCACCTCTTCTTAAAATACGTCTCAACACATAACCCCTACCTTCATTATTTGGAACACCGCCATCTGAGATAGCAAAAGTAAGAGTACGAACATGATCGGCTAAAACTCTGTAAGCAGTATCAATACCATCTTTATCTTCGGCACCAAATTTACCTGTATAATCTCTAGCGCCAGTGATTTCTTGAATTCTTTTGAACAGAGGTTGGAAAACATCAGTATCATAATTTGAAGAGACGTCTTGTAGAATCGAGACTAATCTTTCAAAACCCATACCTGTATCAATATGTTTAGCAGGTAGCGGTCTCAGGGAACGATCTGCTTCTCTGTTATATTGCATGAAAACGTTGTTCCAGATTTCAAGAACATTTGGGTCATCTTCATTGACTAAAGCAGAAGCATTTCTACCACCTATTCTATCATAATGAATTTCAGAACATGGTCCACATGGGCCTTGGTCACCCATTTCCCAAAAATTATCTTTGACTGAACCAGGTAAGATATGAGAAGGATCGACACCGACAGATTCCCACAGAGCTTTAGCTTCTAAATCCGGTTCTAAGCCAGTAGCTTCATCACCACCAAAGTAAGTAACGTATAATCTTTCAGGGTTTAATCCATAAACTTTAGTCAACAATTCCCAAGAGTAGTTAATGGCTTCTTTTTTGAAATAATCACCAAATGACCAGTTACCTAACATTTCAAAGAAAGTATGATGATAAGAGTCTCTGCCAACATCTTCCAAATCGTTATGTTTACCACCAGCTCTGATACATTTTTGAGAGTTAACAGCACTCTTCAAGTTGTAAAAATCAGAAGATGGGTCGACGGTACCCAAAAAGATTGGTTTATATTGATTCATACCAGCATTGGCAAACAATAGAGTAGGATCGTCAAATGGAACAACAGAAGATGAAGGAACAAAGGCGTGGCCCCTTTCTTTAAAGTAGTCCAGAAAAGTATTACGAACCTATCAGACTGTTAGTATATCGACAGACAAAACAAGGTGGCGGCTAATTCTTTGAAGTCAAGATGAGCTTTTGCCTCCACATCATCAAAAGCCCATCGCTGATATCAAAAAAGGAAACAACCCACCACAGAAAGCCAGCAAGCGTCAAGAACATACCTTTTGGGCGGTCCATTCTTGTTGTGTAGACATGTTCAATTTTCCAATTTTGTGTGTATTCCGAGAAGAAGCCCTCCAAAAAGTAACAAAATTGGTTTTAAATGCAAAAGACATTCACTTTTTTTTTTTTGTTCATGTTTTCTTTTTGATTTTTTTGATTTCTCAATCTTTTTTTTTTCCATCCTGGATATTTTGTTAGTGCTGAAAAATACGCTCAAATGTCAGATTTCGGATCTTATAAGCGTAAATTCGGTCACTAATTAAATAATACAATCATGTAAAAGCTTTAGGCTACATAATAGCTAATAAAACGAATATTTTCCCCATTTTTTATATATACATATATACATATATATCCCAATCCAAATAAATTATCTGTTTGTTCGTTAACTGTCCTTATTAATAAATTAGTGATAGTCTCAGGATTCAGTTTTCTCACCAAATACGAACATGAAATACGCATCTCCAAACTCGTCCTCCAAATTCCCATTTCTTAAACTTTCATTGAAGTCCAGCTTTAACTCTCTAAAAAGATGTAAATCTTCCTTGTCCAACTCTACACTTGCAACCTTTGTGTAAAGAACAAACTCAAAGTAGCTCAACAAAAAATCCATCATATTTCCTAATGGAGTATTGATTCCTTTCCTTAATGAAATTAACGAATATTTAACATTATTGTAACCAGCATCTCTTAGTCTCCCTTGTATTTTCTTGCATGGACTATGGTCAATTCCTTTATTTTCCAAAGCTGTTCTCAATTTAGCAAAAAAATCATTGTATACTTGATTTCTGCAATTCAAAAGATCCATGTCCATCAAAAACAAATTGATTGTTCCATTCAATTGAGTAATGCGATACAATTCGCTTAATAATGGATCCCATTCATCATTCTTTAAAGTATAAAATAATGAGTACGCCAAAGTGAACGAGAATGAGTCTTTGGAAAATGGTAAATCAACATAACTCTTTCCATGAACCACATGAAAATTGGAAGGACCAATCGGTTTATTATCTGAAGAATTAACAGTATAAAGAATCGGAGTTGTTGCATAGTTATAAACATCCACTTTAGGATTGTCAGCAGCTAATTGCCATGCCCATTGGATTCCATAAGTTAAATCATGTATTCTCAAAATCCTCATTTTTTCTTTTGCTTTCAGATCGTAATTTGAAAAGCTTGTCAGAATGTCACTTGTAATGAAATCATCGATTCCAGATATGAGTTTCAAAGCACTAATAGACCAAGACTCCAATAGATCCAGCTTGTCACGAAACAGTTCTATATTTTCACCGCGAAGAACTGAGTCATAGAGTTCTAATAGCAGCCCCAATCTCGTTGATGAGTAAGTTAATGAATCTTGTGTATTCGCGGAAGCACTCAGCTTCTTGAATGATAACCATCTTCTCATATCATTAATATGGGCTTCCTTGATAGAGTTAGCATAAGAGTCCCGAGAGGTAGTATCATTTGAGTTAATCAAGTTCGGCAATGTAGAAGAGCTTGCGTTCTTCAAAAACCCTTGACCTTCTTCCCTGACATTCCCAAAGGGCGTCATTGATATGTGTCGTGTGAATCTACTGAAATGATGACGCTTTTTAACCTTTGCAGGTTTGGAGAGTTCCAAGCCTGTAGTTGAAGTAGAGGATAAGGAGCCATAATCTCTCGGAGTCGTTATTGCAGAATGTTGAGTACCCACCGTGCCTAGGTCTAGCGAAGAGGTGCTGTTGACCAATGAGGCCATATCACTTGCTGACTCGGAGTTATCTCCAGGGTCTGTAGGGAGAATTGGTGGTGAATCCATGGGAAGCATGGGTAGTTTTTTCTTCGATCCAAAGATGTTGTGGGTTTTCGACGTGTTGATTGTTGGATTATCCATCCTGTAATGAAAATAGAATCTATAAATGTCTATTTCGAGGTTTTTCTAGAAGACTGCAAGTGAAATTAAATTCCCCGTAAATACCAATTGATTTGCGTGGATTAAGGACGAGATATAATAAATAGAATCTGGTTTAAAATGAGGGATTGTTGGAAATTTATGATCGATTATGTGTTGGGTTGAAACAATTAGTGTTTGTGCTGAAGATTTCTACGTATATGAGCTTCTAGTAGCTCAAATTTGGAGTGCTTTGCTTTTTTTTTTTGTTGACTTTAGCTTTATTAATAGGCGGGATTATGTCACTTTGCTGAGACAAAAAAAAAAAAAAAAAACACTTATAATAGGCCGCATTACTACTGGTATAGTTATTTAAACCAAAGAGCTTGAGCCAGAGGAAGGTGAGGGGCAGGAGAAGAAAAAAAAAAAAGGACTAAATCAATCTGATGGCGATATAGTACTGTAGTAATGTAGTGTGTATATTAGTTGTGTCTGCCTATAAATGTTATCACCCAAACTTATGCAGCTAACTGTAGAGTGAATCAAATACATTATGCTCTCCCAATGGTTAATAGCGATGTGCTTCTGGGTTATGAGCATTGTATTTTCTTTTTTGGTTATGAGCAATTTCAACGGTTAATTTTTATAGAAAACATTCGCTATTTCAAGGAGATACAATGCTCTATTGATCTCAGTTCAGTTTGTCTCGATATCGCAATTCCGAGATGATTAGAAGTACGGGGCCACGCTCTTTGGGAAGAAGAACTCATCAGTATCTTGGTGCTCTTACTAAACTGAGCTACTCCACCACAACAACACCTTCTATAATCAAAGTGCCATCCCCCAAACAACTAAAGAAATATCTTGATAACTACATAGTAGGCCAAACAACTGCTAAGAAAGTTATGTCTGTTGCCGTTTACAACCATTATTTAAGAATAAATGACAAATCAAAGAAGCTCACGAAAAAACTGCAATTGGAAAGGCAAATCGAAGATGATGAGTTATACTCCTTGAGTGATACTGTTAAACCTTTAAACCAATCCCCAGAACTTTTAAGTTTCAACTTGGATAACTTGGAAGATGATGATCTGGAATTAAGTAAATCAAATATACTAATGTTGGGCCCTTCTGGTTCCGGAAAGACATTATTAGCTAAAATATTGTCGAAAGTATTGAATGTTCCATTTTCGATAACTGATTGTACGCAGTTGACACAAGCTGGTTACATTGGAGAAGATGTTGAACTATGTGTTGAGAGACTGTTGATAAATAGTGGGTACGATATAGAGAAAGCTGAGAAGGGTATCGTTGTGCTAGATGAAGTTGATAAACTATCAAAACCTTTAGTTGCTAATGGTACTAAGGATGTCTCAGGCGAAGGTGTTCAACAAGCATTATTAAAGCTGATTGAAGGCACAACTGTTCAGGTACAAGTTAAAAAACCAGTTAGCAAAGATAAGGACAACCAAAACAATCAAACAACGTCTACAAAAAGTGAAACGTATCAAATTGACACTAGTAATATACTTTTCATTTTGATGGGTGCTTTTGTTGGATTAGATGAACACATATCCCAAAGATTGGTGAAATCATCAATAGGGTTTGAAGCAGATATTAAAGAATCTGAAGAATTTTCTAGGAAACATGCAATCAAACAAATCAAACTAGAAGACGGTAGAATGGTTTCAGCATTAGAGTTAGTAACACCTCAAGATCTGACATCTTATGGTATGATCCCAGAATTAATTGGCAGAGTTCCAATAATAACAGGATTGGATTCACTGAATGAAACTGACTTGTTATCTATCTTGACTGAACCAAAAAATGCGTTGTTGAGTCAGTATAAATACATATTTGAGCAATTTGGAGTTAAGTTAGTAATCACACAGTCTGCGTTAAACAGCGTTGCAGAACTAGCTTTAAATGAAGGAACAGGTGCAAGAGGGCTGAGGGGAATAATGGAAAGATTGCTATTGAATGTGAATTATGAGTGTCCAGATTCAGGAATTTCATTCGTTTTGATTAATGAGCAAACTGTTAAATCACTGAATTCTGGTAAAGTACTAGCAAACTATTATGGAAGAGGAGATTTATTCAAATTTGTTGATGATGTTTTGTTAGAAGATAAAGAACTAGGCAGAGAACTACAACAAGAGTTCAAGATAATACCTAATGAGGAATACCACGAGCCTGAAGCACATGTTGCAAAAGGTTAAGCCTTCCCACAATAATCTCTAGTGTTGATTATATCTTTTTCTCTTCTTTTCTTGATTTAAGGTTATTGATATTCGAAAAAAAAAATTTTTTTTTAAACATAATATAAATCATACAATATTTGATTGTACTTCTCAATTTAACTTACGCTTCCCCAGAAACCCAACTACACTCTGAATATGTTTAGCCCACCGAGAATACAGGTATGATTATGTGGGAGTAAGTTATTATGAACTTGAGCCATACGATTACCGCGAGGAGACATTGTTTTGTCAATCAACTTAATACTTCTCTTATACATTGTCATAAACAGATAAAAGTCTTCAATTCTTTTTGCCTGTTTGAGGACCATATTATTAAAGAGTATCTTAGGTTATTGTGATTCATATTTTTTGATGGTCGAATCTGGCTCAACATCTGTTTTTGAACCAGCATTCAAAAGCAGATAGTGCGTTCTCCGAGGACTAAAAACAGACTTTTCCATTGTTGTGATCATCATCTATTACTAAACTCATCCTTCAAGCTAATCAATGTCATGTCCTGAGCTCAGAATATCGCTTTCAACCAATACAGCTTATTTTTCTTATTTTCACAGCTTCTTTTTTGTATGCCCATCGTTTTCGGCAATTGAAATTATTGGTTGAAGTATCAAACAGAAATAACTTTAAAAGATTAACACTTATTTTTTTTTCCACAGTACTTGGATCTACGAAATTATTGCCAATAAGTCTTTATCAACAGTCAGATATCTTGTAGTATGTTTATTAGGGGACAAATCACAACTCGTCATGAAGATTGGCAGTTGCCTCGTGGACTTTTTCAACCTTTTCTTTAACATCAACTTGTTTTGTATCAGTGATGTTGAAAACCTCGTTATGAAGAGCTCCTATTTCATCATCATAAAGACTCCACTCTGGGATTTGACGACGAGCTCTATCAAGTTTTGGCTCTTTAGTCAATGGATTGTTACATAGATCAATAGTCTTTGCCGTCTTCAAGCTTTCATCGTCACACCAAGTTTCACACCATAACCAATCTTGAGGCAAGCTAAAAATTCTTAACTGATGCTGCAGATTATTAGGCAAATCTTGATCTAAATTGGATAATGAATTCGGGTCTCTGGATAATGCTTGATAATGCTGTCTTAATCTATCACCAGCTGCGATCTGTCTAAATTTTTTCAAATCAATAACATATAGCGCACTGATATGATACTTAAGTTTATCACCAAGGAACTTCTCCCAATACCCTTGTTTCCAAAATCTGAAGCCTTCCATCTCTTTTCTTGAGTCTCCCATTGGTGTGTATCCATAAGGAGCACCATCTAGATCTAGATCGACAAGCTCTTTCATATCTGTACGAACAATTTGATCAGCATCAACAAAAATGACTTTATCAAGATCTTGTGGGAATAATACATCCAAGAAGAGAATTTTATAGCCCCAAATAGTTCTCTGCTTTTCTCGTTGGCCCCTTAACCAAGACGGCCACTTATAAGTAATTAGTTCGTACTCGAATCCATATTTCTTAGCTAAGTGTGGTAAGAAACGTCTAAAAGTTGGAGACATGTAGTTATCAATTAGCCAGAACTTGACGGTATGTTTTGTGTGGCTCATTACAGAAGCTGTCATTATACTCAACAATCTTTCATATAAATGACCACTTGCAATTGTGAAAATGTTGATATCGGCCTGTTTACTCTTTTTCTTTTGAAGAATATTGGAAAAAAGCCCAGCTTTTGGGGAATCTTCCTCTTCGTCATCAGATAGAATCAAATTTTTGTTTTCCTTTCCTGGCTTCTTGACAACTCTTGGGTAAATATGAAGACCATCCAAATTCAAAATTGATAATTGGACGGATTTTTTCGTCTCAAAGTCTTTTGATTTAAGATCATCAACACTTAGTAATGAGTAAAGTTCAGACGATCTTCCTTCCTTGATACTGAATTCCCTTAAACCAGGATTTGCTTTCAATTGAAAATAACCGTAATTAGTCATTACATAGGTATCAGAATTTTCGATTTGAACGGCCAAACCAGTCGTTGCGTTTTGAGTAATTGCATCAAATGAGTTACCTTCAATAATGAGATTCTCCAATTCATAAATGCCAGTAACTGGACCAGAATTTTCTAATAAAACATTATCTAAGTCAGAGATACTCTCTTTTGGAATCACTATCCAAGATGGTGGAACGTCAACATCTAAAGTGAACAAAGTTTTTTCAGGAACCGAATCAAAGGAGATGAACTGCTCCTCAAACAGTGAACCATCTTCATTGAATTCAACTACAGACTTGAAATTACCCCTGTAGAATCTCTTGATTGGAATTTCCTCTAACTGAGTTTGTGGAGTCAGTATGATCTCAACAGATACAAATTCCAAGTCCTTGATTGCTTGAACCAGTGATAACAGTTTTTGGGAAATTTCTAGTACTGGGTCAATTGACAATAAGACGTGTATATCACTTGTTGTTTTATCACCAAATTTGATTGATTTCTCAGTATTTGCACTGGACAGGTCATATCTTGGTACAGAAAAACCTGTAAAAGTACCGCTTCCAACAAAATATGTCTTAGTTATAGCTGAGGAATAGGATTCAAACCAATCGTGGAGATCCTCAGTCCGAGGAACATATCTATCTTTCAAAATGGCTTGCGCCGATGAAACTCTTGTGAGAATCTCATGACTCACAAAGAAAGTTAAAATCTCTTCATCTAGAACGTAATCAGAAAGCTGAACATAGCGGCCGTTGAATAATATGAAAGCTTTATCAGCCTCAACATCAATGGATTTCAACAGATTTCCAATAATTGGATTTGTCTTTCCATCAATAAATGTATTGTCCTCTAAAATTTTCTCTAAAACCCCAACAGCATGTGATATGGACTTATTCAACGATTGTCTAATCTTTCCAATAAACGTGGCTTCGTCAGAAGTGTTAATAACTCTAACTTTGAAATTTCCATCAAAATTTTGAACAAACTTCAATACTTCAATCAGCTGTTTTAGGAACTGTTCAGAGCCCAAGTTACCACCCAAAGTCAACGTTCCAATATATTCTTCTTCGTCCTTAGCATTAGTGAATTCAAAAATGTCATTTGGTGACTTTTTTGCCTCATCAATAAACTCAGGAGTAATCACTCTGTAATTAAATAAAGATTTATCATCTGGCACAACAAGATTGTTACGAATAGGGGAGGCATTCTCATTTAAAGTATCCATAATGTCATCCCCGGTTATTGCCTTACCACTATAGACCATAGATGCGATATAGTTAACATCCTCAGAGATTTGTCTAGTTAGAGAATACGGCCAATTCTCATCAAAGTCATAAAATACACCATTTACGATCAGTGAAGATCCTCTAACATCAAACCTTGATAAGAACGGAGTAATATATTGGGAGACGTAATCTTTTTCAGTTAATTTCTTTGGTTTCGCACTGCCTAATTTCTTAATATACCTGAAAGCTTTTTTAACGCCCTCAGTCTCAACAATATAGAATAAGTTATTGGCTAATAACACATCCTCTTCAGAGGAAACCAGAGGAATGACACCAATTCTTTGTGCGATTTGGTTGTTCTTGACGGCATCAACAGTGTTTATCAAAATTTTCAAGTCATCTTTATTTGATAGATTGATTGCAAAGACAGCAGTATGTATGTTGGATTTCAACGATGGGATCTGACCAAATTGGTGTCTTTTCAAATAAATTGAAACATCAGTATCTAATGATTGGTAATTTGGATCGGTTTCAATATCATTGAAATAGATTACTGGGCTGGTTTCAGATTCGACCTTGTACCTTTTGGTAGAAGATGGTCCAGCACGATTTTTGAATAATGAGTATAACGCGAATTTTCCAATAAGATCTTTAGCTGTTTGTTGATCAATTCCTAAATTTTTGAGTCTATTGATATGTTGCATTTCCTCTTTGATTTTTCTGTATAATGCAAACACATCCAGAGACTCTTCATCTAGTGGAAGTCCATTCAAAAAAATAGCACTATTTTCTGAGGTTAGCCCAATTCTTGAGTTTGAATCAACCTGTTTTACTAGATTTTCGTCAATTTTGACATTGGCCAAATCTGAGCTAAATTTTGGTAAATCCTGAACAACTCGTACCAAATTAATTAAATTTTCAGTATCATTTTCAGATGATAAAGCAAAACTTGCGATCTTTAGATCTAGTGTCTCAAGGTCCGCTTTTCCAACAGCTTTGATATCTTCGGAGTAGGTATCTAAAAATGAATCTGATTTGGTGTTATCGGCTTTATCGTTCTTTAGAATATTCTGTGAGTTACCAGCAAGTTCCCTATCATCAATGACGATGTAATCAGTTCGTTTCAAAGTCAAGTCAACACCGTATCCTGATAGAATTTCTTTGGATCCTGTCTTGGATGGTGTATATCTCCAAACAAACCGGAATTTTCCGCCTTGAGAGCTTTCGTATAGATTTTGTAAGAATTGTTTGAAACTTACATCGTTGACGTCACCATAAAATACCAGTAGAGGCCCACTTTCTCCAATGACCCTATCAAAAGGCAATAGTAGATCATTAATGTTTTTTTGTTTACCGTCAGTCATCAAAGCATAGACATCATCAGGATTACAATAAACAACATCGTTGTATTGAATCCAGCTTTGAGGAACTTTACCGCATTTTCTTATTAGTTTGGATTCAAATGAAGGGAGTGCGGTGTCATTGTAGTAATTATAGTGCGCAATAATTCTTGGAGAATAGTATTTATTAGCTAGTGGGATATCATATAACGAACGCTCGTGAGGTGTTAACAGATCAAATATTGATTCATACAGAGATTCATCCGTGTAACTTTCAATTGATTCCACATCTTCGTTTTCGTCATCAATTTCTAGACCACCTATTGCTCCAACTGCTTGTAGATAGTATGTTTCGTTTTCAGAAGAAACAGTCTCTCTTTAAAAGTAACGTGTCAGTATTTTGTCTAACCTGATATATTCAGCCCATATGGAAATACTTACATCAATCTCAATTCGAATGGAGGATTCTCCCAGTTTGCTCGTAGTTGGATGTTTATCTGAGCCAGAGCAATGCTCATCAGAAGTGGCACCCATCGAAACTTGCTTAACATCTTTTTGCTGGTTGCTGACGTTAATGAAAGGTGTCAAATTAGTGGAAGCTATTTTACTTCGGGCATACGAAAAAATCGGTGTGGACCACAAAGTCCTATACTAAGTACTTCTATACAAAAAAAAACAAACAACCCATAAATATCCAATCTTTTTCTCGTTCTATAGTTCGTTGGTTGGAGTTGGTTGAGTTTATGTAAAAGATAGTGTTTGTGTGGACCAGTGTATTCACACGGTTGAAGTGTGAAAGTGCAAGCATTATAAGAACAATTTTGATAAGTTCTTTGATTAAGATATACCCTGAACCCCTTTAAAATATGCAAATTGAACTTTTTTTTTTTTTTACTTTTCTTTATATAGATAGAAAAGGTAAATAGTATGTAGATCATGATGAATGAAAACGTATTGTGTAGAAAGAATTCCAAATGCAGGAAAATAATAATAATAAAAAATAGGCATTAAAACATTAGAATATTGTGACAGTTGATGTCAGCTAGTGTTGTTGAAAACATCGTTAAAAGTTGTGTTGTGTTGTTATGTTGCTGTTATGTTGTCGTTATTGCAAGTATTTGATTTTTTAAAACTCATAACTCTTGAAACAAAGAGAAAATCTTTTCTTTACCAACGTAGTCATTATCAACGATATTCACTAAAGCATAATCGTTAATAATGGATTTAATAACAGTTTTGGAGATACTATCAGATTCGAAGATGGACCCCCATTCTTCAGCAATTCTGAAGACCTCATCCTTCCATGCCAAAAAAGAGACTTTCTCCACAATGGTTGGTTGCAAAACTTCCTGTGATGGGAAAATACCCCAAGTGACAGCATTTGCAGAGTCATCTCGCGAGTTGGATAACAAATTATCGTTATTGTCAATAGCAAAATACGTCAAGATGTTGAAATTATCCTTTGAGTTTGGATATGAATTTGATGGAGTGTCAATTTCCTCGATTTTTTCAATTAATTGTGGCAATTTATCCTTTGAGATCAAAAATTCAAGATACTGCTTCTGGTAAACATATCCATTCTTTGGGCCCCATCCGAAACAATTGTCATCTGATTGAATACCATTCACACTAGGTTGCGAGTTGATGGTCAAGATTCCACGTTTGTTTAAATTGATCAAGTCTCGCTTAATCGAATTAATTTCTGAAGTTACTGGAGTATCGGACCATGGTAAGGAGGAGATTTTACCCTCCAAGTAAGATATAACTAAGTCTGCAACATCTTGGATAGATTTAGGCTCTCCCCATAATTCAATTGATCTTTTTGGAGACTGGCGAAGTAGACCGGAGGTAAATAATCCAACATCGCCAAAAGCTGCAGAGTTCGCATCACCCCATCTTCCATTTGGAAATTCATCCCAGTTTTGTGTTCTTGTAATATAACTGTATTTTCTATTTTTCCAAAAAATTGGCCTAACAGTTTCGTTATTTCTATTTGGATTCAATGATTTTCTCCATGGAAGATCCTCTAGGATCTTTGAAGATTGAATCAATTGCAGCTTTTCCAAGATCATAACTGAGGCTTTTTCCAAGTTCATGGTGTAAAAATGTAAATGGTTAATGAAACCAGAGTTCAATAATTTAACCGACATTTCGGCAACTAGTTCAGTACCTACTTGTCTGACTAATTGATCATCATCTTTGACAGCAATCAATTTTTCTTCAAATTTTTCAGGGACATTGATTTCACACCATGTTGATCTTCTTTTGAATGCTGCATATGAACTTATTGGCATGATACCTGGAATGATTGGGATATTGATACCTTTTGCTCTTAGTTTTGCGCACCAATTAATGAAGTTATCAGCATCATAAAACATTTGAGTAATTATGAAATTAGCACCTGCATCAACTTTCTCTTTCAAATAGTCAATCAATATATCTACGTTGGATTCTTCTGGATGTCCCTCAGGATAAGCTGCGATACCAATATCAAAATGGTCTCCATATTTCTCTCTAATATACTTGACTAAATCTTTGGCATACTTGAAGCCGCCTTCAATAGCAGTCCATTCCCCACCTTCGACTGGTGGATCACCTCTTAAAGCTAATATATTTTGACATCCTGAATCATAAGCATCTTTTAAAGCTTTATCGATCAACTCAACAGGCATATTAGTACATGTCAAATGCATACATGTCTCCAGACCAAGAACTGATTGAGCAGTTTGAACGATTTCAGTTGTTAGGTTTGATAGTCTACCACCAGCATTCCATGTGACATCAACGAATTGAGGGTTCAGATTGTACATTCTATCTATTCTGTCATATAAGTTCTGAACACCTTGCGATGTTTTCGGGACGAAAAACTCGAATGAAAATGTTGGTGGAGCATCGCTCTCTGTGTGTGCATTTTGAAGTTTTTCACTGATTCTCATGATTTCAAACAAATCACGGTGAACCTCCTATTTAAACTCGTTCAAAAAAATCAGATTTCACTATGATTCATCCAAATCTCGAAACGTTTTTTTTTTTCCTCGATGTTTTTTTTTTTTTTTTTTTTCACATGCCAAAACTTTTTGGTCCGGGAAACAGCGCTGAATCCGAAAATTACATAGAAACAATAGCTATTTGAAAAATCATGAGCTTTATATGCTCTAAATATTTTAAATAGAGCGTTGAATAGCAGTGTTATTCAGTTTGGAGCCTTTCAGTTTCCAAGTGTAGTTATAATTTTTTTTTTTTTTTTTTTTTTTCTTTTTTGATGGATTATGATAACAAGAGTCAACAATAACCATTAGTCAGCTTTTCAGATAAGTTCTCTTAAATTTAGTGATTTCGGACTTCACTTCACTCAGCAACAGCTCATAAATGCCTATTCTACCATCAGCTGTTGCCAATATCACACTATCACCTTCATTACCAAACAAAAATTTGTTTAGAGTCTCCCCAGTTTTAATTTTCAAAATGGGTATAACAGGATCAATACTTAAATCTAAAATTTCCAACACATCTTCATATATGAATCCAAATTGCGTAGGGTGATTAGGTCTCCATTGGCAACCCAAGATGGCTTCACTTTTATAAACTTCTAGTATAGGCTCTTCCTGGTTTACGTCCCATAAGTGGATTTTCCAATCTAATGAACTCGAAATAAATAGGTCAGGCCATTCTGACGAGGAATGCAATCCAGATATCGGTCCCTCATGGCTTAAAAATATCTTATCAACTTGATTATCACCACTTGAATTCACCCTATTGTCAAATCTCTTGATTTTATAGATATTCCCATCCTCAGAACCAATCAGCAAAAAACCATGATCATTGTGCAGATGCGTTATATGCAACGGAGTTAGTTCGTCATATCTTATTCCAAGCTTTTTTGGGATACGTAACTCGATCGGCTGAGAACTTGGTTTGGCCATCATTAGCGGATCCCAGGTTAAAACTCTTCCATCAGTTGAAGCTGTAACTATAGCGCCCGAGTTTTCATCGAATTGATCCAGGCACCAAACAGGATATGCATGAGTTTGCAAACTAACAGTTGATTCTAGATAAGTCTGACTTAATGCAGTTTTCATATCCCATATTACAACTTTACCATTGAATCCAGTTCCAAAAATAAAGTTTGAGTGAAATTGTGAGAATTGAATATTAAGGATTTTGGTTGTTGATTTAAAATGATGCTCAAATTTATGAAGTTTCGTATTGTAAATGTAGAGATCATTACCTGTTGAAATAACTAGTAATTCAGGGAAGAACCTAGATGTATCAATTGAGTATATACCATCGATGGTCTCCACCTTGAATTTTAATAACTCAATGAACAGCAATCGATCTTCAATTGCAGACTTTTTTAGAGATGAATAGTTCTGTAGTATGTCTTTATCCTTTTCTATTGATCTGTTGATTATTTGGAATGATTCTTGGAAAAAATGTGCTAGTGTTGCCTCATCGACATCGATTGGAGAGGGTTCAATGTGTTCATCGCTATCGGTTATTAGGTCTTCAGTTTCTGGCAATTCGAAAGCTTCTTGAGTAACTTTTACTTCTGTTTCATCATCATCATCATCATCATCATCATCATTGGATTCATTTAAATCGATCGTTTGAGTCGCTTTACTATATGTTACAATCTCTTTTTTAGTGGGTACTTCTTCCGAAAAAGCTGTCAATTCGTCAGTCTGCGTGGCAGATGATTTATAAACCGGTTTTGGCTCAACTCTTTTATGAATATCAGTAGCCACAGACCCAGCAATACCACTTCCAACTAGTTCACCACCACCAAAACTAAGTCGCGATCTTTCTTCAATCCCACCAAGCGATTCTCTGCCTTTCTTTCCTCGTTCTTTTTCCTCTCGCTGTTTTCTTAACTCTTGAAGCCTTAGCCTCTTTGCATCTATTTCACTTTGTCTGCTAGACATCCTGAGCAATGGATGATAAAGAAAGTCCGCTTAATTGAACTTAGTTTGTTTTGATTTCGTTGAATCTTTTTTTTTTTTTTTTTCTTTCTTTGGTGCGCGAAAAGTTCAATAAAAAAGACACGAAAAAGTTCTGATACTTTGACCAGAAGTAATTGAATAGCATTGGTAACAATTCTTGATAAAAATGGATATCGATTTTGATGACATCTTGCAGGAATTTGAGAGGGAAGCCCGTCCTTCCAACCTTAATTTGTTGGAGTTTAAACAAAAAGACTTGAAGGAAATGACGCAATCGTGGATCAACGAAAGAATGGCCCCAGAGCTATTGGACTACAAAGGAGATGTCATCGAAAGAATGCTGGTGAGGATACGTCAGCAGATGGATTTCATAGAAATCAACTCAATTGAGTTACAGACACAAGAGAAAGATATCAAAGTACAACTGATGATCGTGGAATCTGAGTTGGATAGGGTGAATTTCCTTATCAGATCGTATCTACGAACAAGACTGTCCAAAATTGATAAGTTCACTGTTTTCATAAGAAACAATGAGGATTTTTTAAAGAGATTGTCAGATACTGAAACAGAATATATGGAGGCTCACTTCAATGCATTAGTTCAATTATACAATAACCTATTCCTATCCCAGCTACCGCAACAGTTACAAGCTCTTGATGACACAGGTGGAGGCATTTCAATGATTGAGGAGCCACCAATGGACCAAGCTGTGTTTGTACAAGTTTTAGAAGACATTATGGAACCTATCATTATTGGGCCTGAAGAGATAGATTTAGAAGCCAATAGTATCTATCTTCTAAGATATTCGGCAGTTAAAAGATACGTGCACTCAGGACAAGTCATATTAATATAGTAAACGAAAATTCATGACCAATACAGCAATAATCGTAGCTAAAGTGCTATATTCCTGATTTAAAGTGATTGTTCGTTTCGATTACGTAATTATTACTGACAAGACCAAAGGAAAAATCCAAAAAGGCCTGGAAACGACCACAGAGACCCATCAATAAAATAGAACTGCCGTAGAAATAATGTCGTCCTTTGAAAATAAGTTCGGCTTCTATAGTACAAGTGGATCTAATAGTGAGCACACTAATACTCCATCTGGCTCAAGACCCTCAAATACATTGGCAAGAATAGCATTCAATCTCTATGGAAACTCAACACCGCAGAGTATCAACTCATCAAGCAGCTCAATTTCACCAACTACAAGGTCTTCCATTCGACCATTTCCACAGATCAACTCATCTCCACCACCAAACAATAATGACCTATATACCGATATCACCCAATTCAGGTACAAAGCTGCTTATGAGATGACCAGTTTCGGTATCCTAAACAATGATTCATACAATCAAGTCGTATTAGCCGGTAAAAACTCCCTACAAGTTCTGAATATTGATCAGAATAAAATAACAGATGACTTGCTTCAAGGTTTTTATCCTGCGAAAAACAAAAAAGTAATAGGTTCCATACTTGATGTTTCAACTGGTTATCAATCCTTCAATAAGTACGTAGCGACTTCGACAACGACTGGTTCCATCTTGATTTTTAACCATCAATCCTTGAACACTAACAAACTATCATATAAACTGAGTGATCACACAAGGGCTGTTAACTCGATTTCATTTTCGCAGTTGGACGCACATTTGTTATTGTCAGGGTCACAAGATGGTGCAATGAAACTATGGGATTTAAGATCAAGCTCAATCAAACCAACCATTACAATGATTGGAAATTCAGATGCTGTTAGAAGCTTGAAATTTTCCCCATTCCACAATAAGAAATTTGCAGCTATCTTTGACTCTGGTGTGATTCAGAAATGGGATATTAGAAATATTCATCAATTTGAAAAAAAATTTAACGCTCATACGGGCCCTGGCTTAACAATAGATTGGCATCCCGATTTTGATTATGTTGTTAGTGGTGGTAGAGATAAACAAATCCAAATCTGGAACATGAATTCAAACGATCAACGACAAATTCCTGATCACGTCATACATGCTGCTTCACCAATCAGTAAAGTTTGCTTCAGGCCAGTTCAAAGCAACAACATAGATGGTGCTGAAATCGCTACAAGTTTTCTAACAAATGATTTAGGTGTTCAGGTTTATTCATTAAAAAGAAAATATATCCCGCTTTATCATGTTGAATCACATTCAGTTCAAGTTACTGGACTGAATTTCTTGAATGATCGATATTTAGTAACTTGTTCGAAAGATAAATACTTCATTGTGGATGATCTTGAGAATTATGCTCCAATTATTTCAAACCTTTCAGTCGCCTCCACTACCTGGACACCATCTGATGAATTGATATTCACCAACCAATCATTAGAAAACATGGAAATCACAGAACAGTACGACCCTCAAATTAATGGTGTTCCAAGCCAATCGCATCCGACTGCAAGCATTTCGACTTCTCCCACATCAAACACAAATCACTTGATAACTACAGGTACATCAATCTCATCAGTTGCTGACTCTACTAGTCCGCGGCCTGGAATGTCGAGAGCCTCAAGTCAATTTATAAGGCCACCTTTAACCAGAAACCATTCACATGGAAGTGGAACTCAAACTCCAAATTTGAACTCTATTAATTACCACCGTAACTCATCATTCATACAACAATTACGAAACCCTTCTGTCATCAACCCTATTGTCGTACCTGTGAATCTTCCGGTCAATAAGTCACCTGAAACATTGAGATATTTAGTGGACAACTATAAGTTTGACTCTAAAGAGGATTTGATAGAGACTTGTGCTTTTAACAGTGATATTGCTGCTTCCATTGGTAACCTGAGAGATTCACAAACGTGGAAAGTTATAAGAGAGAGTTTAATCTGGGAATCCAAACTGGAGGATGAACTCGTTTATCATGCACATGAAGATACTGTTATTGCGATTGACAATGAGAGCTTAAAATCTGAGGATACCAATGACCACCAGAATGATTCCGATAAATACAACTACAGCACATCAAATTCGACCAATTACGGTAAGTCGCCATCTTTAAGCGATCTGAGTGAGTTTAATAACTCAGTTAATTCGAGAAATAATCATTCATCATTCTCGTCATATAAAATGTCAAATCTCAAGCAATCAATCTTAAAAACAGAACCAAATGAGGAGCTGATCTTAGAAGAAAATGAAGATGACGTCTTGAAATGGGATGTTGATCCATCGAAACATCACTCTGACTCTAAAATTGATATAAAGGATGAGGAAGCAATTGAATTCACGGATGATAAGTCCATACCCATTTTGAGACCAAGGTCTAAACGGTCTTCCATGCGACTGATCACTGATAATATTTCACCGTCAGGTGCAAGATCAGTATCACCATCTTATTCAATCGCATCCACATTTTCCAACGCATCACAATTGTTATTGAAACCCTTACTTAATCGACCATTACCCGCACCTAAAAATGTCAAGTCACAGCAATCATTGATGTCAGAGCTAACAAGACAGCTCACAAACCAAAAGCTAGATACTGACGATCGTGAACAAGCAGGAATTTTTTTGCCACCATTTGCCCCAAAGTTTGTGATTCAAAAAGTTATAAATTGGAACCTAGAACAAGGAGACTTGATAATGTCAACAATACTGGTCATACTATTTAACTCAAAGTACAAGATTTACCAAGACGATAGTAACCTTTTGAAAGAGATTATACATGGATTTTTGGAATGGTTACAACGTATGAAATTTTTTGTTAAATTCACTGAAATCAATCAGCACTTGGTAAGAGATGGATTAGATCTAGATGTCTCAAGAGTCAGCACAAACTCATCTGGTATAAGACACTTTTGTTCAGGCTGTGGAAAATTAATAGTCAATGAGGCATCAAAGGCAAAATTGCAAGGGAAGTTAAATAAAGAGACGCATAATCCCGAGTCAGAAGAGAAGTTGAATAAATTTGTGGGTTCTTGGTTCTGTGAGTTGTGCTCGGCTTGGAATAGGTGTATATATTGTAATGAGGTTGTTAAAGGGTTATGCTTGATTAAGTTGAATTGTGGTCATAATGGACATTTTGGGTGTTTAAAAACTTGGTTTTTAGAAGATGGATACGATGATTGCCCTGGTGGCTGTATAAACTAATGAAATACAATGGAAACAATGGATATTAAACAATATTGAAAGAATTCATTTGTATCTCTATTTTTCTGTAGGATCTATAGACTTTAAAAAATCAGAGACCAAGTCCCAATAGCCATCACTTATCACAGTATCGTTATGCTTAGCTCCTCTAAATACAAACTTCTTCTTGTTTTTACTTTGACATCTAGTGAATAACTGTTTCATGTGCTCAGGTGGTACAATCTCGTCCTCATCCCCACTAAGAAATAACCATGCAACATCATGGTCAACTTTTTGAATATCTTTTTCACTTTCCCAAATTTGATGGCATAAAAATGTAAATTTTGATAAGATTGGAAATATATGCGGTATACACTTTCTTAAGCTCAAGAAGGTATTTTCCAGTATCACACCTTTAACAAATTGGAAGTTTTTAGATGCCATATAGACAGAAACAGCACCTCCCAAAGAACGTCCATATAAAATCACTGATGATTTCTCCAATATTTCATGGTTTGAAATGAACTGTAAAATCGTGTCTGCATCTATCTTCAAACCAGTCTCAGTGGCCGTGCCTGTTGATTCTCCGTAACCTCTATACGAATAGATCAAAACATTACAGCCAAATTGTTTATAGAATATCTCCACAATAGGCAATGAGTGTCCAATATTACCAGCATTTGGACAAAGAATTACCACTGTTTTGTTCTTGTAGGTAAGTGATGTTGGATCCTGTAGCAACAGGAATGTGTGTAGCTTCACTCCATCTTTGGTAGGAAGATATAATTCTTGAAATGGCAGCTGGTATGATGAAGGTTTATCCGTACCCTTTCTTCCGTTGTTCAGAGACGATGGGTATATTAGAGATAACTGAAATTTGTAAAGCAGAATGACTGAAATAGCTGTTACGGATGTAATTGTTGTAAAGAACATTTTAAGGTAAGTATTCATATTGGGTAGAACGCAGCTTGTTATGTTGAAAATGAAGTTAAGGATCAAGACAAGTTCTTTGTTTTGCAATCTTTAAAGGGAAAAAAAAGGTATATTATGAGCGCTGTGCATTTGTTAATAGTGATCATGTCATATAAAGTCGATAATACATTATCCTATTTGGCCTAGGAAAGAAAGAAAACGAAAAAAAAAAAAAAAAAAAGAGTTTTCAGAGGATTAAACTCGTAGGTACTGGTGATTGTAGTTTCGTACTATGACATTCACTATGATAACTACCTATAAGCAAATCTCCTTTACTATGTGAATAAAACACTGCAACTAAGAAAACAAAACATCCGAACACCAATTACACGCAAAACTTTTTGTGGAAAATTTTTCCAAGAAACGAATGAAGAGAAAAGGAAAAAACGACAGAAATAAACAAAAAATCATACTAATTCACAACTTAAATAACTACAACAACCTCTATACAACTCACATCCTCTGCAATGTCTGAAGAATTAACCCAAGCTACCAAAGACTTATCACTAGACGCTCAATCCGCAAACACAGTTTTATCATCCCCAGATTCCATCGAATTAAAACATCCTTTAAATACAAGTTGGACTTTGTGGTATACAAAACCACCTTCACCAGAACTAAAAGAATCTTGGTCTGATCTTCTAAAGCCAGTTATTACATTTTCAACCGTTGAGGAATTTTGGGGTATTTTCAACTCCATCCCAACAGCCAAAGATTTACCATTAAAAGGTGATTACCATTTATTTAGAGAAGGAATTAAACCAGAATGGGAAGACAAAGAAAACGCTGATGGTGGTAAATGGACCCATCAATTCACTAAAAAAGATGATGTTGATATCAATGATGTTTGGTTAAGAGGTCTATTGGCTTTGATTGGTGAAACTATTCAAGATGATGAAGATGAAGTTAATGGTATTGTTTTAAACAATAGAAAATTTGGTTACAGAGCTGCCTTATGGACTAAATCAACAACAAAATCAAAACTGTTCAATGTTGGTGAAAGATTTAAAAAAGTTTTGAAGTTAAGAGAAGAAGATTCTATTGAATTTTATTCCCATAAAGACGCCGAAATTAAAGGTGCTAAAGCTATTTTGATCATCTAAGGAATAAAATAGTTTATATTTAAGTAGGTAATTGAAATAATTATTTATGAAATTATTGACTTTTAATTCGTTATCGTATTGTACTACTTTTCTTCTAATAAAATCATTTTTTATAATAATTCTAAAACCAAAAAAAGCATTATAAACCAATTGTCAAAACATTAATAGAGGACATATAATCAATTATCTCTAATAATTTCTCATTTTTCTTTTTCCAATCAAAACCAAAAACAAAACCATTTACGTCCCGAACGCACAATGTTTATATGTTAATAAAAATACTAATATTTATGTAAAGAACGATAAAACGTCTTCTCTATAAGAACAACAAACTAATAACAAATACCAAAGAGCTTCCTAAAAATCCAAATACACTCTTATTCAAACCCCCATCATTAGCAGTAACAGTGAGATAATTATTGGTTTTAACAATTCCAACGGTTCCACTTAAGGTACCCAAGCCAATACTACCACTTGAAGGGCTACTGACAGTTGAGTAGAATTTAGTGAATTTTTGGGAATATGTTGTTTGAACAGTAGCAACACCTCCATTTGAATAAGTAACAGTCACCCAAATAGATGTCCAAGCTGATGAAGTAGTATAAGTTGTGGTCGAATCAGAATAAACATATGTTGGGTTAGCAGTGTTAACAGTGGTAGCATCAGTTGTTAAAGCGGTAGTTGTACGTGTGTTTGTGGTTCCAGTATTAGTGGTTCCAGTATCAGTAGTAGCTCCAGTGCCAGTGGTGACTTCAGTGTCAGTAGTAGCTCCGGTTCCAGTAGTGACCTTAGTGTCAGTAGTAGCTCCGGTTCCAGTAGTAACTCCAGTAGTAACTCCAGTAGTAACTCCAGTAGTAACTCCGGTGGTGACTCCAGTGGTAACTCCTGTAGTAACTCCTGTAGTAACTCCAGTGGTGACTCCAGTGGTAACTCCTGTGGTAACTCCTGTAGTAACTCCTGTAGTAACTCCTGTGGTAGCTCCTGTGGTGACTCCCGTGGTGACACCGGTAGCTGTTGTAGGAGTAGTGACACCAGTAGTTGTTGTAGGAGTAGTGACACCGGTAGCTGCTGTAGTAGTGGCTGCTGCTGCTGCTGCTGCTACTGCTGCTGTTGTTGTTCCAGAGACAACTGGGGTAGTTAATGTAACAGTTATACCATCTATGTTTGTGGTTGTGACGACGGTTGTATAGGTTGTGAGAGCAAGAACTGAATGCAGTAAGAATATCAGAGACAGCACTTTCATAGTTGATCTATGACTGGAAAAAGAGTTAGAAGTGAATAGAAAGAAACAAGTGAGAGTGGTAAGAGTTCTTCGCAAAAGAGATCAACTTTTTCTTGCTCTAGATGAAATATAAATTTCTAAAACTTTATTCAAACAGTTTTGTTTTTAAAAATAGCGCTGTGCCTTTTCCTAAGTTTTTTTCATCTCAGAATTTTCGCGAATCTGTTGATCTTCTCTGTTTTTTTGCTTTCTAAGCCGTGTTTTTACCCGGCTTAAAAAAAAGTTGCTAAATTTAGGTCATGTGACTTTTCACGTGACTCAACAGGGATTAGGTAATGATTTGAGGGCTATCGCGTTTTAAAATGAAGTCATTAAACATAAACAGAATAAACAGATGGTAACATTCTTGTTTACAGGGATTATAAATAGCCAAACAGCGTGTAATTAGTCTATATTATACTTTGATCAATTCACTACAGCAATGTCTGAAAGCAACAAACACCCTTCAACAAATTCAATCAGCAGTGCGACTGCAGATTCTTTATCAATAAACAAAAAACATTCCAAAAAGAAAAAACCAACCCTACAAAGAAACCCTTCTTTAAATAACAAGTCAATACCCAATAGTCCTCAGTATATATACTCCGTTGATGATGATATGGATGAAATTGAGCAGGACCTGGGAAGGGAGTATTTGGAAGGTTACAATGATGCTTTACGGTATAGATACAAGAAATCGATTAAGAATTTAAAGCATATGGATCAAGATACAACTCAAAAAATAATTACTAACTTAATCAATGCTGATGCCAATCTAAAAAAACTAGAGGTCAAAGAGTCCGACCATCACAAACTTCATGCACACCACCATAATATGCTCAATCAATTGGATGATAGACTCTCAAATCAAACTGAGTCAAGGGCAAATAGTAACCTTCCATTCGTATCAGACTCTATCCATGAAGCTGAGAACTTCAATGAAGCGGGCGAAAATGAAGAATGTGATGCTGGAAATCAATACGACAATGCTGGAAATGAAGAAGGTGACAACAGTGATGACAATTCAATCCATTCAATAGAATCATTTACCTTGAGAGAACGTCAAGATGCAATTAACACAACACACCCTTTTGGTATCAGAATTTGGAAACCTGCGTTGTATAAAAAAATAAGATCTGTTCAAAGAGAAGCCGATAAGGATATCCATGAGTCGGAGTTCGCTAATAAAAAACAAGTCACATGGTCGATCCATGTTACCAATATAATATGGTCAATTACATTTGGTGCTTTTTTATTAACCTTAAATATATTTGGTTCTATTGTATTAACTTTGTGTGGTGACCTACAATATGCCAAGGTTTTGTTCAATTTGGGTATATATTTATTATGGCCTTTCGGTAAGATTGTCTATTTACAAAAAGATGAAAATTATTTAAACGAGGATAGAGATGAAGGCACAACCATTCGTGAATATCAAAGATGGAGAGATGAAGATCACCATAAATTATTTTTTAGTCCTTCAAATGCTAGTATGGAGGCCCAAGTTAGTACAGAAGCTAATACTTCAAGTCATTTGAGTAATACCATCACTCAACAAAGACTCCCATCATATCAAACATCGCAGCAGTCGGAACAACAATCTAGTACCGATGAAGAAGATGATGATGACTACAAAAAGAAGAGATTTTTCGGTAGAGGCAATTGGTCACTAGGGAGAATTATTTTCTACGTTTTTTACTATTTGGTATTACAGCCGATTCTTTATACTATTTGGTTAATCTGTTGGCTACTGATTGTCACTATTCCGATGGCCAAGGTTATCACTGTTCTAACATATCATTTACGTCGCCATCCACTGGCTATTTTTTTTAAATTTGACTCATATTTTCTTCCATCAAATATCCAGCAAAGAATTAAAAATTCAAATATTCTGGTTTGTACATATAGATCATCCGGATTACATTATTGGAAATATACTGTTGATGGAGCAAATATTTTTTTGATTAATTTGTTATTTATTGTTCTGTTCACGATCTTTGATTTTTATATTTTAAAAGAAATCTTTCATGTTGATTCATTCATCACTGATGAATCAATTATTTTTGCATTATGCTTATTATCAATTGTCCCGTTGGCTTATTTTATCGGTCAAGCAGTTGCCTCTATTTCAGCACAATCTTCTATGGGTGTTGGTGCTGTAATCAATGCGTTCTTTTCAACCATTGTGGAGATTTATCTATACTGTGTTGCACTAAATCAGCAGAAGGGACTATTGGTCGAAGGCTCAATGATTGGCTCAATCTTAGGTGGTGTTCTATTATTGCCTGGTCTATCAATGTGTGCCGGTGCATTGATTAGAAAGACACAAAGATATAATCCAGCTTCTGCAGGTGTTTCCTCAACGATGCTATTGTTTTCAATTAGTGTCATGTTTGCTCCGACTGTTTTCCACCAAATTTATGGGAGTTATGAGATCCAATGTGTCCCGTGTTCATTGTCTGCTTCAACAATGTCACAAAGCTGTCAAAGATGCTCTTTTTACCAACCTCCTTTGAAGATTGATCAGTTATTTGAGGGCGTATTGAAACCTTTTTCGATTGTTTGTGCGCTGTTGCTATTCTTAGCTTATACTATTGGACTATGGTTCACACTACGTACACATGCTGCATTGATTTGGAGGACTCCGATAACTGAATCCTCTCAACAACATAATAAATTGAAATCGACTCAATCGCATGAAACTGTTCAATTTCAAAACACCTCTCATAACAACGTTAACGAAGCTGCTTCTCAGATCGTGGCTGTTGAACCACAAGGCCATGAATCACCAAACTGGTCTAAAAGTAAATCGACACTAGTGTTACTATTTGCTACCTTGTTCTATGCTGTCATTGCTGAGATTCTAGTTGATTGTGTTGATTCAGTATTGAAAAATTTTCCAATAAATCCTAAATTTTTAGGTATTACTATTTTTGCATTGGTTCCAAACACTACCGAATTTCTGAATGCCATATCGTTTGCTACACACGGGAACGTTGCATTATCAATGGAAATTGGATCGGCGTATGCATTACAGGTTTGTTTGATTCAAATCCCTTCATTAGTTCTGTTTTCTTTATTCTATATTCAAATTGGGGACGACTCAAACGTTAGAGACTCAATGTTTACGTTAATATTCCCGCATTGGGATTTGGTTGCTAGTATTGTTTCAGTCGTTTTGTTCACTTATATTTATGCTGAGGGTAAAAGTAACTATTTCAAAGGCAGTATTTTGATCTTGATTTACGTTGTGGTCTTGGTCGGTTTCTGGTTCACCACGGAGATTGAAAGCAAGGGAAAATTGGGACTACAAAAAGGTTTCAATATCATTATTTAGAAGTCTAATTGTGCCTGAGATAAATCACTTATAATAAAATGGTCATTCATTAATACAGTATTTTTTGTAACACGTTTATATTTCTATTAATCTATAATTTCTATCAAATCTATTGAATATACAATTATTTACCAGTACCGAAGAACTTGTTGAAACCAGTTAAGGTGAATCTGTATCTAACATCACCTTTATCCAATCTAGTTAAAGCTTGACTAACATTTTCCTCATTGACATCCAAAGTTTCAACCCATGGTGCAAAGTTATGCTTGACAGCCAAATCAAACAATTCAATAGCTTCTGTTCTTGAACCCAAAGCAGAAGATCCGATAACAGAACCATTACTGAAGAAAGTGAATGGACTGACATCAAATTTTTCATCAACGTGTGGTAAACCAACTGAAATGAATTGTCTGTTGACTTTCAAAGTTTTTAAAAGTTGTGTCAATGGTAATGATTGTGTTGAGGTTGCACAGTTCAAAATGTAATGGAACTCATCAAATAGATCAGCATCCCAATTTTCTTCGGCAGTAGCAACGAATCTATCAGCGCCCATTTTAATGGCATCATCATATTTAGCTCTTGATCTTGAAATAGCAGTGACGTGGGCACCTAAAGCTTTAGCAATCATGATAGCCATGTGACCTAAACCACCAATACCGATGATGGCAACTCTTGGAACCTCTTCACCTTTCTCCAAGACATCTTGGATACCTCTTTTGATTGGAGAGTAAACAGTTAGACCACCACATTGTAATGGAGCAACGATGTGTGATTCAATACCTTCTGGAATTGGAAAAACCAAATTCTCATGAGCTCTGACATGGGAAGCATAACCACCTTGAGAAACGTAACCATCTGGATAACGACCGGCATAAGTGGTGACACTGTGAGGACAATATTGCTCATTGTTAGACTTACATCTTGAACATTCGGAACAAGATGAAGCTTGAGCACCTAACCCAACTCTTTGACCTAATTTGACACCGGTTGTACATTTTGGACCAACTTTAACAACTTTACCAACAACTTCGTGACCAACACATTGGGTTTTTGGACCATATGAAGATGACAAACAAGCCAATGGAGAGTGAGACCAGTCGTTTTTCAAAGTGAATAACTCAGAGGCACAAACACCGCAACATTCGATTTCAATATCAACATCACGTTCACCAAAGTTTTTTGGTTGAAAAGAAGTTAGTTTAGGGTTTGCCCATTGGGATGGGTCACTGATTGAGAAACCTTTGAATTCGTTTGGATAATCGACAGAAGTTGAGGACATTGAAGTTGTATGATATTATTAGAGTAAGATTGCTGATGATAAAACTGCAATATTGGTGGAATTTCCCATCCTTTATATGATTTCATATTGCTTAAAATTTTTCCACATACGGTAGCTTAATGCACTTTCACATCCCAATAACGCTCGTGGTCCGTCTGCTGATTAATAAAGCTTCAAATAGCAACGGACCTACGTGACTTCCGTAACTCAGGCGTAAAAACCTCACAAGGCGGGAGCACTTAAAGAGAGAGAGAGAGAGAGAGATATATGTGTGTGTGTGTTTGTGCTAAGCGTTACCACTAAAAGGCGTTAAGACTGGCGTTAATTTTAACGCTAGACGGACTTGGGGCGATGTGGTGAAAAACAGCTTCCAGAGCCTGTGATTGGACGCTAAATTATTGCTATAATGTCAATTGTATTCAGCCATGTACACTGACAAATCATATGTGTATATATATATTTATATATATGTTCATGACGAAAAGCTAGAGATGGTTATTGATTGAACCTGTCAATCATGTACAGAAAACAGAATGATGGAGTTTAGAACAAGGTTTCCAAGATTTATCTCGTTTTAGACTATTTTCAGTGCTTCTTCGCTAGATGATCCCTCCGAGCAATATTGACAAAATCCACTCTGTCCCAATTTATCAGTCATTTTATACCAAATAGCTTGTTTTTTGGCATACACATTTGTCCCGTTTACATATAGAAACTGTAATAGCCGAGCGTTCATAACCAGCTTATAAACCAAACTTAACAGTAGCTTTCGTTTCCCATACTAAAGTATTTGAAAACTAAGGAGTTTTAAGAGTATTCCTTTAGTTATTCCCACTTGTGCTTCAATTAATCCCCTTTATAACTAGGAATAAAAAACTTATTGTTGTACAATACCAGCCCTCAAATAAAGCGGAAATAGAATGCATGATTGAGCCAACAATTCAATAACTCATTCTCTCTTTTTTTTTTTTTTTTTGTTTTTTAGCAGTATCTGTAGCTTAAATATATAAGCAGTAGAGAGAGCCCTACGCAGTATATGGTGAGTCCTACGAAGAGACGCTAAATTGGTTAATTACAAAAAAAACACTAGGCTTGCTCATCAAATGGTATAAACCAAGCGATGTCCATTAATACAGTGATTTTTTTTTTAAAAAAAAAAAAAAAAAATTAACATTAAAGAGGGTTGTTATGATATATATGACAAATCTAATTTCCGTTTTCATATACCTGAATGAAGTCGAATATCTTCCGTTAAAGGTAAAACTTTACAGATGTGTCAGTTATTGAAAGTTGTATCTGATGATTTTTTTTCTTGAATTATGAAATGTTTCTTGAAAGAAACTGTCTACAAAATGAATTAGAAAGAGTAATTAGAGACACAAGATTTTATCACGAGAATGTTATTATTCAATACCATTTGTAATATATATATATATATATTAATGCAAAATCGAAAAAAAAAAAAAAAAACCAAAAACAAAAACAAAAATATGAAAGAAATAATTTCAATTTTCCAAAATATAATTAATATTTCACACCATATAATTACACTTAACCTGTTGGTTAAAGCCCCAGCTGCTGTTCTAAACTTTTCGAACTAGTTAATTATTAAATTAGTCACATTGATTATATTGATGTCTTTCAATAAATATACGAGTATACAAATATATAAATTTTATTGTTGATCACCAGCTAAGAGTTGATGATCGTCATTCACTAAACTGTTATAGATTGGTTATTAGATGCCAGTGGTCTACAGATTATATATATAAATAAATTTAAAATTGTAATTATACGTTTATTGCAATGTTTTGATAAAGATAACGTATGCTCAAGACATATAAATCATGTATATCATTTTGTGATCGAGTATGTATATAAATTTAAGAATACTTTAATTGATCATAATACGTCATATTACTGCGCATTAACCACTTATTGACGCTGTAAAGCATATCGATTATCTGCTGCAAATCGGGCCGTAATGTGACCGCGTATATTGGATAGTGAACAGGCGACACTGCTACTAAATAGTGCAAATATGATCAATTACTATATTTAGTTGGAAAGTAACTGATGTGCAAAAAGTACAGCTGTAGCTTGGTGCTAGCGATGTTACCGAACTTCAGCCCACTGACAATCAAGATTACCCGGTTGTTGGAATGGTAAACATTATTTCCTCTATAACCGGCTCAATGAAATGTGTGTATATAGTACAGTTAGTTATGGCTCGTCATCCTACATTATTGAGGTTAGATGACGTTGTGTTGTTGTATATTTGTATATTTAATCCACCTTTGAATCAGTAATTACGAGATCTCGTGTCCTTATCAAGTATAATGTCCAGATGTGGAAACATCCAAACACCAAAAAAAAGCAAAGGCTTCCTAATTGTTGTGTTTTCTTTCAGCAGTTAATTTTAACGGCTTTGCCTACATAAAAAAAACCAAAAAAGGGAACAACCACGATAAACTCCAACGAAGACTCTTAAGAAGTGTTATTTAAACAACGCAAAGTTCATCACACCCTACGAAATGAAAAGAATATTCTCTGGCAACCGTTCAGGTGCCTCATCCCCGAGGTTGGGTGGACTCAGATCTCGTTCTAATTCGTCTGCTGGCTCTCCACAGCCTTTGCCCACAACTATCACTTCAGTCAACGAAAACGATCATATCAGTCCTGAGCTAGCTCCTATCGTTACTCTATTAAGTGCACAGGCACATCGTCGATACTATGAGGGTGTGTTCATGCTTTTACAGAGCATAAACTCTGAAGGTGAACCAGTTGCCAATAGACGTTGGAGAGAAGTTTACGGTGTGTTGTTGGGTACACAATTGGCTGTTTGGGATATTGAAGAACTGGAGAAGCACCATAATGACACTGAAGCATTGATAAATGCTAGTGCCAAACCTGACTATGTCAACTTTACCGATTCAAGTTTCAGAGCTGTTGCAACTTTGGAAGGGAACCAAAATTTGAGAAATGTTATTATTGTATCAACAACCCTGAAAAATCAGTTTTTATTACAATATCCAGAGGTGGAAGATTTCCACCGTTGGAACAGTGCTTTTAGACTGGCAACATTTGAGTATACGTCACTACAAGAAGCATATACTGGTGCATTGTTATCTGCTAGAGGATCAAAATTATCTGATATTAGAACAATCTTGGCTGAGACTAAATTTGATTATGAAGATTGGGTCAGTGTTAGGTTCGGGTCAGGTATGCCTTGGAAGAGGTGTTATGCTGTTATTGAGCAACCTTCAAAAAAATCCAAAGGTTCCAAGATATATAAAGGTAGTGTTTCTTTTTATAAAGATGAGAAGAAACAGAAAAAGACTGCTATGGCTGTTATCAAAGATGCAAGTGCAACTTATGCTCTCTACCCAAACGCTATCAAAATGATTGACCACTCTACAATGATTAAGCTAGAAGGTACTGTTTTTTTTGACAGTAGCAAAAAATCCCTACCAAAAGAAGCTTCTGTTTACTTTATGCCAGAACAACACAGTGCTGTCCCGGGTTATGATACGTTGATTAGATTTTTGGTTCCATTGTTAAATAGTTTTGCTTTATACGGTAGACCAAAGAGACTAAACGCGAACAAGACAGAAATTAATTCGTTATTGTTTGGATTGCCTGTTTTACCTCATGTTCATTATTTAGAAGTCGATGATCTAGTTCTACTATCAAGTAACCCATCATCTTCCGGATGGCTAGTTACAGATTGGAGAACCAAGATCAAAGAGATTTTAGCTGGAAAGCTGGCTGCTGGTTATACTGGATGTGGGTCATCACATGGTGTCATTGGTGCTATGAATTCACCTGCTTTAAATCCTCAAGACTTTATAGATCTCAAACAGGCTTCAAATTCTTCATTGAGCAACGGACCTGCTTCTCCATTGTCACCAAGTTACTTACCACAACCGAAATTCAAGAGAGACTCTCAGATCTCAAAAGCGAGCTCCTCAAATTTTGATGAAGATGTTGAAGCCTCTCCACAAAGAAATCCAAACAGACTTTCTGAAATTACTCAAATTTATGAAGATTACTCAGGAATTGTACGTGAACATGATACATATAACTCTAATGTCACTGAGCCACCAGTCAAGTTTGCTTACAAATCCTCAAATGGTCAATCTCAGGAATCTTTTGGCAGACCAAATAACACTGTCAAATCTGCATCTCAATCACAAGATTCGTTTTCAATTGCTCAACGATTAGAATCACAAGATTCCTTAGGAAGACCTATTACTGCTAAAAAGCTGCAATCACAAGATTCTTTCCCAAGCTCTAATTTCGCAGCTCATACCGCTCCTCAAAATGCTTCTGATCCATATTCAAGCTTTAAACAGACAAACCCCGATTTAGACGAAAATTTTGATGATGATGAAATATTCCAAAAAGGCGTAAGTGCATTATCAGTCAGTGACAAGCCTACCAAAGTTGATCCATTCAAACCTGATTATGCTGGTTCCAAATCAGCTGAACCACAACTAAGACTGCAAACTACTAGTAAAGCATTACCATCACCATCTATCAATGTTGACCAAGTATCCTCGCCATACACAAGCGGGAGAATTACATCACCGATTGAAACAAATTTTAATGGTTCGTTCCCTACAGGTAATCAGCAATCAAGATTACCGCCTGCACAACAACCAATTTTGCAAAACGCTGATGATGATAGAGTTCATATTCCAAGATCTCAAGTTCAAAAATTTGCCCCTCTTGGTGCTAATGGGGGACAGTCTCAGAACATTTATCAAAATACTCATCAAACGCAACTACCACCGGTTCAAGCACAAACATCTAGTCGTATTCAAAACCCTTATGGTAACCAACAGAAACCACAACCTGAACAAGATTACAGACAACCGGCTTCTCAACCAAGTGCTTATAAAGCTGCTCCTGTAGCACCGCAACAAAGAAAGGCACCTTTGCAACACCAGCAGCCAGTTCAGCCAGTTCAGCCAGTTCAGCAAGTTCAGCCAGTTCAGCAAGTCCAGCAACGTCCAATTCAACAGGTACAACAACAAAGACCTCCTCAGCCACAAGAATATGGCTCCTACCCTCAAAAAACTTCTGGATATCCACCACAACAAGGTTATCCAGTCAAGACACAACGTCATGAACCTCCAAATGGTTATCAGATGCAAGGTCGTCAACAACCAAGACCGCAACAACCACCAAACGGATACCCAGGCCAGGTGCCACAACATGGTAGACCGCAACAACAGCAATATCCATCCTATCAAGCACAACCAGCTCAACCACCACCACAACATTTGCCTCAAGAAAGACACCAACACTTGCCACCTCAACAGCCATTACCACCCCAACACCAGCTACAACAACCAAATCCTTATGAAGAAACTCAAAGACAGAGACCATATCAAGCTCAACCACAGCAATTACCAGTTTCACATCAGCAATTACCAGTTTCACATCAGCAACCAAACCCATACCAACAGCCAAACCCGTATCAAAAACAACCACCATACAGTCAACAGCCTATTCAGGCTCCTCTTCGCCAACAACAGCAACAGTACCCACAAGGTCAAAATGCTTATAACGCAAGTAACCCATACTCTCAAGGAAATCCATATAACAGATGATTTCTGGGTGGCTAAACGGATTCTTGGACTGTGTTTGTGGATTACTTTATGAAAAAAAGACACTACATATCTCTGTTTTTTTTGTTTATTACTTTACTTGATTTTTCTTTATTCCTTTTGTTGTGTTTTCAGTTTTATTTTTCTTGCACTTTACTCATGTTTTTTTCAGTTTTTTTTTTTTTTTTTTCGTTTTTAGACTTGATAATGAATTTTATTAATGTTCTGGCTTTTTCATTGTGTTTTAGTACTTGTTTTTATATGTTTAATATTTTTGAGTTTATTATAAATGTTCCATTGCACGCTAACGTTGTTGGAGATCGAAATAAGTGAGCGGCATTATATGTCCCAATTGAGGTATCTTTTAATAGCATTATTTTCCGATTTCCAACTTCCATAATATTTATGTTCCACAAGGTTCACTTCTTCTTCTGGCTTACCATTAAAGTATTTTTGAGGAAGTACTAATAGGTCATGAACTAACAATGGTTTTTTAATGTTTGTTATGTTTTCCCATCCAAGATTTACCACCTCATCGCTATCCCAACTCCATTCTTTACTTTCTGGCTTTGGATTTCTTAGATTAGAATATATAGTTTCTTGGTCGTTTGGGTTAACTATTAATGGATCTTTTAAAGAATTGGCGTATTTGAAGACAGAATCTGTAAACGCACCAGGTCCTGTTAATTCTAAAATGCCATCGTAATATGTTTTAGAACCTTTGCTGAAATCATATTCTTTATCTCCGTATTTCCATACGTTAGTATCTGTATTCAGTCCAAGCTCTACATATTCCACAATCATAGATATTAACAATCTTAACAATGGATGATGTTTCTTCGATTGTATAGTCCATTGGCAAAATTGAACACGTCTTGTAAAAATACCTTTCCATTTAAAACAATCACACTCTCCTTCAATACCAACGACTGCGCCAACGGTGTTCTCTTTTCCCAAGACGGTTGAGTTATATGTTATCCAGTCGTTGAAAGGTTTAGATTGTCTTGTGTCTGAATCGGTATAAGTACCACCAAGAATAAACGTAGCAACATAACGAAAGAAATCAAACCTCAAGATATTTCTGGGAAAAGCATGAAAGGTTGTGATTATTTCAGGAAAAGTTTGGTTAAAATGCTCATATAGAAAGGCTTCTATCATTGCATCATCAAACAGTGTATGGTTAAAGTCTTTGTTAGCTAGCCATGTTTTACCATCGTTCCCCAGATCATTGACATTTGCGGACTTTGCAGTTTGAATGATGTTTTTCTCTAAAGGAACAGAAGACACAGAGTAGGGATAAACATGTTCAAGACGTTGGTACAAAGGCAGTGTTGACAGATCTAATGGAACTGATTTCTCAACTTCTTCCAATGTTGTATTTTGAGGATTCAACGATGTTTGGAATGGTGACGGAAGCAAGCCATGTGGAATAATATTGTTGATGGTCTCAAAAGCAGGCGTTGTTGATAATCTGAGTTGGATATATATAACCAGAGATAGTACTAATAATATTAAAACTACCAGAACTCTTTTTAAAGGAAATTTGATAATACTGTGACTTACTGTATCAAATGCAGGGAACATGGGCATCGGTGGCTTTCAGTACCGTACGGCTGAGGTAATTGTGGGAAGGGAGAAAGGGCGAAAGGGGGTAAAAGGGGGTAGTAACGGAGGAACAGGGAGGAACAGGGATGTACTAAACCTGTAGGTGTTTATCTTTAAACAAAATACATTAATTCGTTCTTATAAATACTTTTCCTCTCAATTTTTTTTTTCTTTTTTGCCTTATTTCAAGTTCCCAATACAATAATATATACCTCTATATATAATCATGGTTTAATAAGTCTAGTTTATGAGGCGAAAAAGGATCTGCGATAATGAATTCCGAGATATCACGTGAAAAGAAAAAGATCTACAACCCTCGGATAGACACGCGACCATTTTTCAGATTGATTTTTTGATAGTAGGAAAGATCCACTGTTTTCAATCCACTGTTCTTGATCCTTTAAGTTACGGTTGATATAGTTTGTTGGAAGAAGGTATTGTTTTGTTGGAAAAGGTACTACTAGAAATCTACAGCACTACCAAGCTAAAATTGAATCGCCTGACTATTTTGCCGCTCTGCCTTGAAATACCCACTTAAAAATTATTCTGAAATGAGTGTGGACAGATATTTCAATCTTGCTTTGAAATATTTCGAAGCTTTTAGTTTGGCTGTTAGGAACTTCTCGTTCAACAAAAGGTTTATCAATCTCAATATATTTGTTGGAGTCTTGGTCACTATCATCTTTCTTCAGTCTTTTTTCCTTAGAAGGGCTAATTCTACTGAGCTATCAAACCTAGTTTTATTAAAACATGAGAGTTACAACACCAACTATGACAACATTTTGAAACGCTATCCTCTAGAGACTTTCCAGAAATTTAGTTTCAAAAAGAGATGTAACGTATATTTTGATCAGTTGAGTTATAAAAATCACGACTGGAAATTGGATAACTTTGATACAGAGGGTTATGATGATAATATGCATTCATTTGATTCGTTTCTATCCTTTAAATTAAAGGAAGATGGAAACTTAAAATTAACCGAAGAAAAGATAACATCGCTGGAAAATGAATATTACGGGAAGACTGCTTTCAGTAATAAAGTGGAAACCAAAATAATTGATGCCATTTCAACTTTAAGGGTATTTGGGAAATGTTATCTTGAAGACAGATCAGGTGGGTTTAGTGTTGCAGACTTCCTTGGTGGCTCAGATGATGATACTGATACCACAGACGAAGATTCTAGTTCAACATCCCAATCTCAAGACTTATGCCTGGATACCGAATCAAGAATCTTCCCATGGTTATCAAACGTCCTACCAACTTATACAAGATGGGATGGAGACTCCCCTATAGGTATCCCAAACTTATCAAATGCTGGTAAATATGATGATTATGAGGTAGCCGATGTTTCAGCCAAAAAAATTAAAAGAAGTAGTAGAGAGCAGTGTTTTTTGAAGAATTTCAGAAACAATATTAATGGTAAAGGTTACGTCATTAGTGCATCGGATAATCAGGTTGATGAGTTGAAACGATTAGCATTGATTTTGAGGGCTAATGGTAACAAACTTCCAATTCAAATTGTTCACAAGGGGGACTTATCAGAAGACTCACAAAAAAAACTGATTCATGAATTTAGAAGGGATATCATTATCAAAAACTTACCTTCTTCTTATGAGGATCTGGAATTAAACGCTGATTTAAGGTTCCCACCTCAAGATGTTTGGTTTGTTAATGTTAGTAAAGCCATCAAGCCTGAGTTTAACAAGCATTTCCAAAAATATGCAAACAAATTATTAGCTTATATGTTCAATTCATTTCAAGATATGATTTTGATCGACACTGATACTGTTCCTTTTGTAAAATTGGACGAGATTTTTGAATATCCAGAATATGAAACAAACGGTGCCTACTTCTATCAAGATCGTCAATTGAAAGGTCAAAATACCGAGAATCAAGTTGACTATTTTAAAAGATTGTTCCCATCAAAATTGGATACTCACTTTTATGGAATTCCACAAGTAACTGACCATACTTTGAAAAACAGATTCATCGGTGATTTCAGAAACCACTTTATGGAATCTGGTGTTGTTGCCATCAACAGAAAGAGACATTTTACTGGTATGTTAGTCGGGATTCATTTGAATTTTTGGGGCCCAACAATGACTAAAGTCCATGGCGACAAAGAACTATTCTGGTTAGGTTTATCTATTGCTGGTGACGAGAACTATTTTTTCAACCCTCATGGGGCTGCCTCAATTGGTGAGTTGACCAAGAATGAAAATAAAAGATTACCAAGCACCAGCGCCAGAGAATTATGCTCGAATCATCCTGGTCACATTGATAGTCATGGTGAGACTGACCGTTTGATCTGGATAAATTCTGGGTTCACATTCTGTAAAAACACCGCAGCTGCAGGTGCAGACAAAGATAAACCGTTATTCAGTGGTTACTCTGAAGAAGATGTTAAAAAACTATACACTGGTATTACTAAAATTAGAGCAGCTATTGTTCCTCCACCTCAGGAAATCCAAAAAGATAATGATATCGGAAATCCAGATAATGGATGGACTGATGAACACAAGTATTGCTGGGGTTACACATGGTGTGCTTACGACTTTATTGGCAGTGCCTCTACTGAGGAAGAACGTGGTTTATTGATTCAATTTAATGGAACTGAGACTAAATGGTTTGATTTTATCGGTGAGTTATGGATGAACGGGGTCCCTGAGAAAAAGGGTAACTGATTGTAACTATATAGAAATATTTGCCAATGGTAATAGAGGCATTTAATACTTTATCAGGAAAGTAGTATGTGATATCGATGATAATTAGGGGTGGGGGGAATTAAGGTGAAAAAGGTTAAAATGAATTTTCTTTGAAGACCCCAAAAATCAACTGCTAACTCGTCAAAGGTTCATGATGAGTTTCATCCTTTAAAGGGGTTGTAATTACGTGACAAATAAGTTTCAACATGCAGTAAAATTAATTACTATTATGTCTCTGTTTTTCTTTTGGCTTTGATACTTGTGACCTTGATTTTTTAATTCAAGAAGAAGTCCTCTAGTACAACCACTGCTAATGGGATACTAAATCCTATTATTCTTTATCATTATACTATTTTTACTTAACGATAATTCTAGAAAATATGATTAAGTAAAAACCCCACCATTTTAAAGATAACAAGCTTGATAGAGATGTCATAATACTCACAATATATTATAATCAGTGTTTTTTTTTTTTTTTTTTTTTTTGAAGTTAAATCGGATTGATATAAATATGAAGCGTGGTTGTGAGTTGAAAAGAAAGATTTTTCCATGGCTATCTCAACAAACTCCAGAGATGAGAAGGTTAAATAAAGAAACAACTGACCCATATGGAATCTATGGAAATAAGTGTTTTTTTTTTTTTTTTTTGTTTTTTAAGTGACTTAGACATACAGGCATCAGGGAAAACTATTATGCTAACCACTGGTGAATCTTAATTTAAGTAACATGGTTGATTTTGTTCATTTTATTAAGAGCCCTAAAGGTAAATTTACCTATTCAGGCGTTACATAGAGGTGCTATTTTAGAGTTTTATACTGTGAGATTGTTCAAATTGTTCAAATTTGTAACTATTGAAAGAGTACAACTGGGGAGATTTTAAAATCAAATAAGGTGACTGGCAAGTCAAGCAGATTTCTGACACCAGTTCCTTTCCTTTGTTGATACCACGTTAGGGATACTTTCCTAAAAAAAAAAGAACAATAGTGATTTGGGAAATTTTCTAATAATTTATTAGCGTATGTTTTCAGTTTATTTTCCCAAGATTGTTTTGGTTGATGTTAATATTACTACTCATTTTTTAATCATAAGACTTCTTTCAATTTAAAGCGTACCTAAAAACAGGCACTTTCTATCTTTGGATATAGATCACCAACTTCAGATCATTCTCATTTACCATAAGTGAATTCCTAACATCAAAATGCTATGTTTTCAGCCATTTAAATCATACATCAAAATATAAACACATTTTACTCTGGATAAACACTGGTTTGATAAAACCACATTGAAAGCTAACGCAACCGATCGTATCACGATGCTCATGAAATAAAATACTCTAGTCAATTATCAAGGGTATTGTGTATGGTTATACACAAATTATGCCTGCATTTATAGGGTCTAAGCTTTTTCTTTTTTGAAGGGACTGTAATCGAGTTCACAAGCAAAAAAAAAAATAAAAAAAAAACACAACAACACTACGAGACTTGATTACTCTAGTTGTATATGAATTAACGAAATGGAAGAACTGGAGGCTTTATAAAAGAGCTAAATCATCAATAGACTACTTTTGTGTAAACTTTCTATTATATTATACTTCCGTACAAGTCACGTGATAATAATAACCTCGGAACTCAACCATGGCCAAAGAAAAAAGTTTGAAAAGAAATCATCAAATAGGAATAAAAGAAAAGGGTAAAAAGATACTGCTGTTCTAAAGGAAAAAAACAAAAATATGTTGAGATCAACCATTTTGAAGAACCTGGCTCCTGTCAGAAGATACTCTACTACTCCTGCTGCTACCCCATCTATCGATGAACAGTTGAACAGTTTATTGGCTAGAGTCGATGCTCTTAAGATGAACGATACCTCTTCAAATAAACGTTCCGTTAAAAAGTCATGGAAGAACAAAAATTCACAACATAACCAAGCTGCTGGCCAGAAAGAAGCTCATTCACGCAAAACGTCATTCAATCAAAAACCCCAAAAACCTCAAAACTCTCAAAAGCCGAAATGGGCTGAAGCTAACAATGAGTTGGGTAATTTATATACTGATGCCTCATCATCTTTCAATTCTACATCAACAGTTACAAGCAAATTCACCAGACCTGTTGGGGACAAAAAACCAAGAACTAGATTTACGCAAAGATCTAGAACTCAAGCACAACGCTCGAGCCCATCATTATCCAGTAACTTTAATAAAAAGAGATCCACGAAGTCCTCAATCACGAGAAAATCAACGCCAATCACCAACAAGTCTAGTACTTTCAAAAATCCAAATCTTGACAATATCGCCATATCATATATTCCAGAAGAACTAACAGTTTCCAACTTGCTTTCCGAATCTCCACTAACTTCTCAAAGTATTTCGTCAAGATTAATCAAAGCCTATCAAAGATTAGCTGTTGATTCAGACGCTGACGTCTCAGGAATCTTGACTGGTAAAATCCAAAATGAGCTATCATCTTCAGCGTCAGTTCTTTCACAACTGAAAACACCTGCATTGAAATTGAATGGAGAAACTGTTATCAATTCTTTGAATAGCAATAGCTCAATCAACCACGAAACAAAAATGAGGTTATTGAATCCATTAGTTGGTTTAGCTCCCGTTAAACAATTGCAAGCTTAGGGAAAAATGGATATGGGAAATGTAAATAGTGAACATGTTTATTCAGTAAATATTTTATTAAACAGATCAAGAATGTAGTTTTTTAAATTCAAAATTACACATTGTATATTATTTCATCAATTAAATCAAGCTTAGCAAATTGTAATTTACCATTGTTCTTCAAACTGAAAAATATGTCTTCAATGGCATCTATTGGTAGCTGCAATTTTGAGCTTAGCTTTTTAAGTGATAATCTTTTGAATGGTTTAATATAATGGATCAATAATCGTAACTTCAAGACAGTTTCAACTTTATACAGATGTGTTATCAAAATTTCATCGTCAACTTCTAATTCAAGTAGTTCCCCCAGAATGACATTAAACTCTTCGTTTTTCAACGAGTCAAATGCTTTTAATAGTTTGACATATTTTAAAACTTGTTCATCTTTAAGAAAGTATTTGGTCTCTTGACTTTCAAACTTGTTAATTTCACCATCACTCAAAATAGATGCAATGATAAGATACTTCAATAATTGCACCCTCTTCGGCTGATTTCCAATCTCATCGTAATTCTTAAAGCTTTCGTAAAATTCGTCACTTGCAAGATCATAGTTTTCATCTTTTAAATACATTTTTCCACCACATTCTTTAATGATAGCATTGATCTTTGGATGTGGAATTGTCGACTGGATAGACAAAGTCCTGTTATAAAGTTCTTTCAGTTTCACGTTATTTGAAGTCTCTGTATGAACTTGAATTTCGATGGAGTATAACTCAAGCAGATACGTGCTCTTTGTGACATCAGGCAGCGATTCAAGTTTCTCATACAAGGAATCTAATATGTTCAAAATGTCGTGAAATTTCTTCATATCCAGAAGAACTTGTAGTTTTTTTAGCTGAGCCTTCATTATCAGTCGGTCAGTAGAATTTGAGTGGCTTATGAACGATTCTAGAAATTGAAGCTCAACAGAATTAGGAAGACCAATATATCTATCAATAATCCTACCAAAACTGTCCTCGACATAACTTTTGGTAAGCTTGGTCAAGTCAAGACTAAAAAATTGATTGAAAGTTGACAAGAAGTCGTCATTTTTATCCAATTTGTATTCAATCTTCAATATCTGCTTTACTGCCTTGAACTTGTATTCAATGATATCCTTATTTCCCTCATCAGGAACCCCCAGAATCTGCTTAAATACAGGCAATGCATCTTCCAGATTGTCTTGCTTCACATTTTTTGCGTTGTAATATAGCCCTTCAGCAGAACCATCATCTTCATCTTTATCGTCACCATTTTGAGAACCTTCCATTGACAGTTCGTCTTGGTTTTCATCACCCATCTCATCATCGTCGTCTTCAAACTCAAACTCGTAAGACTCAGCGTCCGACATCATGAAATCTTCCTCATCAGACATCTTCAACAATCAATAAAAAGAATGAACAGACACTACTTACTCCTAGGAAAAGAATAAGTGTGCTTTTATCTTATTTTGATTTACTCATTTATCTATATGATAATTCCGGGGAGATATCATGTGACTCAGTCGGAACTCCATAGTTCTGGACTTTTCCGACATGACAAAACTGATTAAAAACTAAAAACATTAAAAAAACAGCATTTTCTCAATCAAGTATTAATTCATTCTGCCATTAAACCAGATACCCAGTGTTTATTCGGTTAGTAAAGATGCTTCGATTATTACATAAATCATCCCGAAATCTTTGTTCTGCTAGAAGAAATATCGCAACTTCTGTGTTACCTTCAACTCAAACTTCAACTTTACCAAATGGTTTAACTGTCGCCTCTGAGTATATTCCAAATTCTACAACTGCAACCGTTGGTATATGGGTTGATGCCGGATCAAGAGCTGAAAACTCCAAAAATAATGGAACTGCGCATTTTCTGGAACATTTGGCTTTCAAGGGTACTAATTCTAGAAGTCAATATCAATTAGAACTTGAAATTGAAAATCTAGGTGCTCACTTAAATGCTTACACATCTAGAGAAAACACTGTATATTATGCCAAGTCCACTGAAGAAGATATACCAAGTGCTGTTAATGTACTCTCTGATATTTTGACAAGATCTGTTCTTGATTCTAAAGCTATTGAAAGAGAGCGTGATGTTATCATTAGAGAGTCCGAGGAGGTAGATAAGATGCATGATGAAGTTGTGTTTGACCATTTACATTCAATCTGTTTCAAAAATCAACCATTGGGTCGTACGATCTTGGGCCCAATTGAAAACATCAAGACAATCAAGAGGGATGACTTGAAAAATTACATTTCAAAGAACTATAAGGCTGATAGAATGGTCCTTGTTGGTGTTGGGGCAGTTGATCATGCTAAACTTGTTGAAGAGGCTGAAAAGAATTTCAACCACGTTCCTCCATCTCCAAACCAGCTACCATTAGGCTCCCCAAGAGGTGAACTTCCTGTTTTTTTCGGCGATGAAATCAAAGTTCAAGATGATTCCATCCCAACCACCCATGTTGCCATTGCCATCGAGGGTGTTAGTTGGTCTGCGCCTGATTATTTTACAGCATTGGTTACACAATCAATTGTTGGTAACTGGGACAGAGCTTTGGGTACTGGTTCTAACTCTCCTTCCAAGTTAGCTTTGTCTGTTAGCGCAGGTTTACGCGGGGATGGGTCTGAACCACTAGCTAATTCATACATGTCCTTTTCAACCAGTTATTCTGACACAGGACTATGGGGAATTTACCTTGTTGCTGATAAACACACAGATTTAAGACCGATCATTGATGAAATTGCACAAGAATGGAATCGTTTGAAAAGAGGTGAATTTTTAGAGGATGAAGTTGAAAGAGCCAAAGCCCAATTGAAAGCCTCATTATTATTGAGTCTTGATGGTTCTACTGCAATTGCAGAAGATATTGGAAGACAGATAGTTACCACAGGTAAGAGATTGAGCCCAGAGGAGGTTTTCCAGAAGGTTGATATAATAACAAAACAAGATGTCGTGGATTGGGCCAATTATAGATTAAAGGATAAACCGGTTTCGATTGCAGCTCTTGGTAATGTTCGCTCTATTCCACCACTAAAAGAAGTCACTGCTGCAATCGCTCAATAAATAAGGTCTTGTGAACAAGATCTTGCTGTATATAAAATACTTAATGGATGTGGTTATTTATGTAAGAGTTGTTAACATATATATATATATATGTAGTGTTCCTTTTTTCATATTCCGAGGAATATCACGTGTATACTCACTGCCCTCGGAATGTAATTTTGACGTTTTTGCAAAAAACTCGAAATTGTACCATAACATAAAAGAGTCTTTGCAATTGTTTCGCCTTCGATCTCTAGAAAAAGCCAGTGATTGTTGCTTTGGCTTGATACGGGTGATATATTCCTTCGCTGGCCTGTTCCCGACTTGTTTTTTCCCCTTTTTTTGTTGTCTATTACCGTTCTGCTTTGTTGATTTCTTTGGGAGTGGGAAGTGATGGAGCCCATAAAACATATCATCCCTCATAAATCTTTCAAGGATACACTTGCAATATTGGTTGTACTTTTATCCTTGCCAAAACCGCTTGCATTTTTGGTTTTATCACTGTTCATCCTAACTTCATCCTCAAAAAAATTTGCATCGAGATTGTTTACAAAACTATTTGGATCATCTCCAAATCATCAAAGTGTTTCCATCCCATCTGCATCAACTACGAATGGGTCAAAAGAGCAAAACGAAAACCATATCTTCACGCCTCTTCTTCTTATTGGCCTTATTGATATATTTCTATGTGTTTTGTTACGGTTTGCTCTTCCCAAATTGACTCGTTATGTATTTATATTAGCAGAGGCTATTATTGCAACAACCTTGAGTGGGAATAACTTATGGAATTCATGTTCGGCAACATTAATGATAGGACTTTTGGATTCCAGCTTCAAACTGACACTTGACCATCTGAAGTCAAATTTTGGAATTTCAATAGTTAATACTCATGACCTTTTCCCATATTTGCCCAAAATTAATACGTCGTTCAATTATGTTTTCATTTATCTTGTTTCCATCTTTAAAAAAAATTCTAAATTTCAAACCAGTTATTACTATCACCCCATTGGTCAAAATTATAAAGACTATATATTCTATGTTGGTGTTTTTATTATGAATTATCTAAATCTTTTATTATCAATCCATATTGTTCTTATGGTATTTGCTTCAATCTCAAGGAAAAACTTCATTTCACGGAATATAAATCAGCTAACCAGCTTAGATCAGGGCTTGAACTACTCTCCATTCAGTACATTTTTGTTGAACAAAGAGAAGGAAGAAAAGAATATCAAACTGGTTGAGATTGAATTACCTGATGAGATTTCCAATTCTGTTTTGAAATTAGACAAAATCAACGAAATCGAAAAAGATCAAGCACCAGCTTCATATCCTTCGGACTCAATATCTTTAGAAGACCTCTCAACGTCCACAATTGTTGCTGAGAACTTTGAAGTGTTTTGTAAAAGTTCCTTCACCAAGCCAAAGAACTCGATTAAAGCAACTCAGCCTTTGTGGTCCTTGATTGCCACTATGAAATCCATGAGCCTGAAAAAAGACATATATAGTGGTATTGTTCAAATTAATGATGGGGACGAAAAATCTTTAGTTTTATCTGATTCTTTAAGCAAATATGACGAGAATGAACTCCAAAATTACCAAGATGGTTACAGAAGAGAGAAGATCCTGATATTCATTGATTACATTGGAGAAACACTGATTAGCTTTCAGCTCAAAAACTTCAATTATTTGAAAGATGATATCGTTGTCAGAGTTAATGGACTTATCTGGTATCAAGTTTCCAGTGGAATCCATGAAGAGGAACAATATTTTATTGTTGGTGGATTAACACCGTTATCTCAATATGATATCCAATTTTTAATTCAAGAGAAAGATACAAATGGACAGAAGAAAATGATCTTGATTGATGACTTGATTGTAAGCACTGTTAATTCCAACGGTGAAGACATATCAACAACCAATAATAATGGAGGAAAACTATTATCCCCTTTGACAACACTGAGAGGAAGTCTTGTTACAACAAATGAGAACTTGAATAAAGAAAGAGCAAAATTGAAAAAGACTAAGAAGGAGATTAGTAAGAAGATTAACTCGTACAGGAAAGATATTGAATTGTTGAAGTCAAACATTAGTAATAGTGACAAGAATGATGAAAAGAACTGGAAGAAAGTTTTATCTTTGAGAAGTTCCGTTAAACAGGTCGAAGAAGACGTATCCAAGATTGAAATTGAAATCAATCAAGTTGAAGTTAAGGAGAATGAAATATCTGAGATCTATGCTGTTGAAAAACGTAAATTTGATTTAGTTGCAAGAAATCATCAAAACTTTAAAAATAATTTTAATGGAAAGCTTTCTGTAAAACGAGAGGTACTCAATGAATTGAATGATGAAATTGAAACTCTTCGTCTCAAAAATGAGAAAGTATCGACCAAATTTGAAAAGTTAACAGCTGAAGTGAATAAGCTTGAAAATGATATTTCCGATATATATTCTGGTGAAATACTGGATAGATTGAACCAGAGAAAAAAAAGGGCTGAAAAAAGAACTGCAATGCTAAATGAATTCAAAGAGGAAATTGAAAAACAGCAAAATTATGTTCTGAGACTCAGTGCTGAAAATGAGAAATTGAGAAGCTCCTTGGAAGTTTCTACTTCAAGTTGAAGATTGTTGATAGTATTATAATGGGTTTATGAATTAATATATATGATTATTTATAAATAGTGCGTAGACAATTTTTTACTCAACTTCTCCACCAACTCCATGAAACTTTCTATTGAAGTTTAGCAATCCTCCAGTTCTTTGGGATTCATCACCTTTGAAAACATCAGTCACTCGTACGACCCAAATCTCATGATCTTGTACCTTCAATACATTTCTCTTTTCACAAATCAGTACTCTTGAAACTTTCTTTAAAACCGGAAGTAACACATCATCGAAGTTATTCCCTTTGTAAAACTCATAATCGACGTCCTTTATCAGCGACTCAAATGGTGAAGAGCTAACAAACTTTCCGTCAATAACTTTCCCGTTCCTACTAAAATTTCTCGCTAGTTCACTGGCTTCCTTTGAAGGATAAAGAATATGCAAAGCCATTAATCCATTAGAGTGCAGATTTTCGGAAGTGAAAGATGGGATTTTCAGATTAAACTGTAACAGTGGGTGAGGATCTAGGGAAAGTGATACCACACTTGATAGCGTAGCACCTTTCAGGTTATTTGTCTGTACAGAATGCGTGTGCTGAATAGGATGAGACGGTTGATGAGCTGAAGTTAGAACCATCACCTGCGATGCTATCGAGCCCATTGTTTCCTTGAAAGCAGTATTAAGGGTTGAATGGTGGCGTGTGAGTCTAAGCATTGTGATTATGCCTTATTATTGATATATTGTTTGTTTATAATGTATTGATTGGTAATTGTTGTTGGGTGTTTTTGATGGGTGGTTGTTTTGCGGTTGATGTTGGCCAATTTGAAGTTGGAGGAAAACCAATTTAACCTGTAACTAAACTTTAATGAAGGGAAATAAGCCAGTACCTCGAGGATTTCTTCCTCTTTAGATTTACTTTCCCAAAACAAGTCAACAAGAGAAACAAATATGTTTACTGAAGTCGACTTTACATTGATTTTTTTTTAGTAAAAAAAAAAAAAAAAATATCAATGTGACATAACAAATGAAATCAAGAAATCAGGAAAAAGGCATTTCTGCTTAATATGAAGAAATACATTCCTACGGGACCTTCTAGAAAGCACAAATCTCCGCTGTTTACGCATTTCTACAAGTTTAATGGGAAACACAGGGTTTTAAATGGAACAGATATGAATCATACTGATGATTTGAAGTTGAATCCATACGCAAGGCTACTTTCATCACCCTTGAGAATAGATAGACAGTCACGTTATCTGGCTGTTCCCCGAGATCTATTATTGAAGTTCTCTATCTTTAGAAACCCAAAAGATGACGGTTTGTGGTTGGCTCCAAATCCTCATGATTATCAGAGTGGAAATAGTAATAGCTATACCACGAATAAAAAGAAGCATTTGAAAAGCATCACTGAAAAGAATTGGGGCCAGATTTCAAGTTTGGAATTACTAACCGATACATACAATCTGACTACACTCAAGGATGTTAATTGGAATCACACGAATTGGGTGCTAGTTAATAAGCTTTATATTGAATTAATACTTGGAGAATGGGATAAAGTTGTGGTGAATGATGAACTTGGGCCGAACGATTTGGTGATACATATTTCAGGCAATGAACCAAAATACCAGATCAAACAAACAAACACGTTTATAAATATTTCAAGATATGAAATCGAAAGTCCCAATTTTAAAGAGCTTCTAGTAAAGCTACAGAGTTATAACAAAAGAACCATAATAATAGACTCTAAGAACACAAAGTTCATAGACATGTTCATCAAATTCATTGCTTATAATGAAGATTAGGTTCTTTTCTTTTTCAACCATCTTTCATTGACAATTTCATAAGATTCCATTCTTGGTCTTTTGGCCAAAGGAACGTAATCTCCCACGACTTTACCTTTCCCATCGCCCAGATTGATTCTAACTCTATGCTCATTTATATCATATCCTAATCCGGGAAAAAAATCCATCATGTACTTGCTAATTTGATTTTTGATTTTGGTCTCAACGTAATTAGAATAAATTTCAGTTAATGTGTGCTCCTTTTTAGCAGTATTTTTGGCGTGTGTCCATTCCATAGGCGGGAACTTACAATCATATAGAATTAGAGGGAGATCTGAGCCCATATCGAACACTGGTTTTGTTGGATACTTGGAAATGTCTAGTAACTCTTTTATCATGTCTGGGGATTCTAATTGTTGGCCGACTAGAAACAATACCCCAATCATATTTCTAACTTGATGCCATAAAAATGCAGAACCTTCAAGATCAAATACACAAAATTCATCATCAATATGTGTAATGCTGGCTTGTAGTATCCTTCTATTGTAGTTAATTATCTGTTTTGAACCATCTAACTTACAAAAGTTTCTGAAATCATGTTCACCCTCATAAAGTTTAGCAGCCTGTTGCATAAGCTCAATATTCAAATCTTTCTTATGAAAAAGGTATTTATAATGACGTGAAGTGCAACTGAATCTAGCATCAAATCCCTGGGGTGGTCTCAGAGCAACTGAATGAAACTTTATATCTGGTGGTAATAGATTGTTTAGGACGTTCAAATAGTCAATTTCTCTGTGGTCATTAGATGGATCTTTTTGTTCCTCCGTAGTGAGGTTTGATCTCACCTTCAATGAAACAACCTGATTAAGTGCACTAACACCCCGATCTGTTCTCCCACATCTACTGAATTTGAAGTCAGTTGGTGTTGAAGATGGCACCAATTTGCATTTGTTCAAAGCTTCAATAATTATACCCTCAACAGTAGGTAGTGGAGTTGGTGCCTTCTGCACTGCAAGACCATTGTAATTCCATCCTAGGTAGCTGAATTTCAAAGCAATGAAACGGGTGGAGAATTTGGAGTAGTCAAATTTTTTGGGTTGTTTATTTTGTCTTTGTTTCTTTAATGATATAGTTTTTACTGGAACGGGTGTTGAAAGTGGGATTGAAGCTTCTAATTCATGTATTTTTGCAACCAGCTGGTCTCTGGTCCATTCTGCATAGGCTAACTCAGATTTTGACATTTTGGAAGGGATTAATCTATTGATAAAAGACCTTAGCATTAGATGAGGTTCAGAAAAAATATTTCTATTTTTGTTTCAGATCAGATACACTTTCGGCACTTTAAAGTCAGCAGATATTCAGAATATATAGCTACACAACCAATAACAGTATAAAATCAACTAAAACCAAGTTTTTATCAAGGGAATAATGGAAGAAACTCTTAAAACTCATACAAATCGTCAGATTTCTACGATGAAGTTTGAAAAAAAAAAAAAAAAAAAAAAAAAAAAAATTATCGCGAATTATTTTTTAACATCCAAACACCAATCTCATCGCTATAGAAAAGAAAAAAAAAAAATTTACGTCTCTCATTTTGGTGATGTGATGCTTGTTTAAGCTCATAAAAGCATAGTCTATCATTAGTAATGCCTCCAAAATCATTGAGCTGGTCTGATTTGAAAGCAGATCTTAGTCCTTGGATCTCATCTGCGATAAGCAGCTTGGGATTCGACTTGATGACTCCAGTTCAGGCTTCCACTATCCCACTATTCATACAAAATAAAGATGTTATTGTTGAGGCTGTTACAGGTTCAGGTAAAACATTGGCTTTTGTCATACCCATCATACAGAAAATGGAAAGTATGGAAAACTCAGGAAAATGTTTCAATGCTGTAGTGATTAGTCCAACAAGGGAGTTATCGTTACAGATTGAAAAAGTATTTGAATCTGTTTTAAAATTTAATCCTACAGAGAATAGTATTAGAACCCAAGTTATTGTCGGTGGTATGCAATCATTACAAGATGATATAAGGCAATTCTCTACCAAGAAACCTCAGATCTTGATTGCCACTCCAGGTAGATTTTCTGAGCTCATCTTACATTCTAACGCAATTAGTTGTAAGAAGTGTGAGATCATGGTGTTGGATGAAGCTGATAAATTACTGGATCTGAACTTTAGCAAAGAGATGAATAACATATTTGATCATCTACCTAAACAAAAGCGTGTCGGTCTATTCTCGGCCACCATTTTAAATGCAACTGAAAACTTTCATAAAACAGGTATGAGAAATCCTATTAAGATTGTTGTGAATTCCAAGAATCATAAGCCAAACACTCTTAAGTTGTGCTATTCTATTGTTCAACCTCAAAATAAGATCAAGTACCTGTTCCAACTACTGGAACATTACCATTTTAGAAAAGCAATCGTTTATTTCCCGACATGTGTCTCTGTTGATTTTTACTATTCGTTATTCAAACACATAAACTCTGAAAATGGTCTAGACTTACAATTTTTTTCCCTACATGGGAAACTGAAAACACAATCTCGTGTGAAAACTCTGAAAAGTTTTGAAACAGCACAAGATAACGAGAAATCCATTTTATTAACCACCGATGTTGCAGCTAGAGGTATCGATGTTGATAATGTTGATCTTGTGATACAACTTGATCCACCAACTGCTCCAGATGTTTTTCTGCACAGATGTGGTAGAACCGGTAGGGCTAACAATGTTGGTCAAGCTATTGTTTTATTGAATGAAGGAAGAGAGGAGGATTATGTCGATTTTATGAGGGTTAAACAAACAGAATTAGACGAACTAGATATAGAGGATACCAAACTTCCAGAGTTCAAGAATTTTGAGGCACAGATTAAAAGTTGGATGCTGGTAGATCGACTAAGACATGATAAAGCTGTTAGATCGTATGTTTCATTTGTGAGGTATTATTCAAAGCACGCAGCTTCTTCAATTTTTAGACTTCAAGAGCTGGACTATGTTGGTGTTGCTAAAATGTACGGATTAATTAGATTACCAAGTATGCCAGAAATAAAAAATTATGTCAAACATATTAAAGATGGATATCTTGATCTTGAGGTTGCATTTGATAAATATAAATATAGAGATCCTGTTAAAGAAGAAAAAAGATTACAAGAGTTGAAAATAGAACTACAAAGGGCCCTAAAAAAGGAGAAAAATCTGGAAAAAAATCTGGACAAAACTAATAGTGGTACTAATAATACAGCATGGTCTAAGAAGAAGATGGCACAAGAAATAAGATCTGAAAGAACATTGGTGAAAAACTCTAAAAAAAGACAAATAGAATTAGAAGAGGCAAGTAGTTCAGAAGAAGAAACTGATTGGAAAGATCTGGTAAGACAAAATAAGAAAGGTAAGAAACCTAACAATGACATTGGGAAATTTGATGATTTATAAAACCATGGCAAAAAGATCAAGCTTTTTTTTTTTTTTTTCAGTTTCCAGTTGTAGAACAAAAGCCAAAAAAAAAAAAAAAAAAAAGGAATTGTAAACACATATTTAGTAAAATAGTTTATCGTCAAACTGGGGTTCATCAGCATCATAAGCTTTGAAAAATTCATCAACAGACTTAACGTTTGAATATTTTGTATTAAATTCAGCATTAACTTTATTAACACCTGCTTCAGTAATATCAAAATCTTCTTGAGAGAAAAAAGAATAATTTGTTGTGATATTTTCATCAATATGAATAGTTTCGCCGTTGATTTTAATAGTTGATTCAAAAATTGGAATTCTATCCTCGGTTTTAAAATAGTGCTTTTTGAACATATGTATAGTCAATTTGGTTCTTTTGATAGTTTTCCAATAGTCAAAGTAGTTTTGCAAAACTGGAAATCCTTCGAGTTCCTCAACAATATTAGAAAGAAGTTTTAGTAATGGAAGAGAACTTTTGCCAACTAATTGGGTTCTAAAATAGAAAACAGCAATATATTTGGTCACTCTCTCAAAGAAATGAACAATTAAAGGGAATAAGATGAATTCATAACCGGAATGAAAATATTGTGTATAGTTCTTCAATAAATCAAAAACATCGAAAACAGCATTGGAAATAATATTTAGGTAATCTTTCAAATATTTGTATAACCTTGTTTTATCCTTTGGAGTATTTTTTTCATAGTTTAATAAGCATAATCCAATAACATTGAGTTTTATTAAAATGTAAGATATATGATTTTGAGTTCTGAAAATTTTACCAGCAGGGTTGGAAGCACCAGGAATTGAGGTTGGTTTTTTGAAAGTATTGAGGTCACCATTTTTAGACATCATAACATCATCATATTCTTGTAAGAGCTTATCAATTGTTGTGAACGGGATCCCTTTGGTTGATAGGTCATGGAATTTATTAATAACCTTCTGAATAACGTTATTGATGTCAATTTGTTTTGAAAAAACCTCCTGATAAACTTCATTGACTTTTTCACCAATCTCAGGTTTGAAAATAAAATCCGAGTTGAATAATTCCTCTTTCAATAAAATAGGCAAACCCTTTCTTTGATTAACAATGTAATAATTGAAATAAGTATTATACCAAACATGCATCAAAGTTGGATCTTGGCCAATTTCATACTTGTTGTTTAGATTTAATGAGATGGCCAAAGCGGTAGTATCTGCGATTGGTTTCACATTTCCATAAAAGTTATTTAAAGATAGGAAGGTATCAAATAAAGACAGCTTTAGCTGAGTCAATTGATCAATGTTGAATTTTTTAAGCAAGACTATCAGAATTTCAATGACAGGGTCATATTCATTCGATATTTGTGAGTTTTTCAAAATAAAGTTACTGTGTTTGTCTAACTTGGTAGTCGTTAATAACGATATCTGGACAATTCTAATAATAATGGTCAAGTAGGTGAAGTTAACAATCTGCTGGTTATCATCAATATCAATATCTAAACTAACTTTTTGGTCTGTTGTTTGACGTTCTCCAATAATTTTGGTTATATCATTAATAAATTCTTCTTCATTCAAAATAGGGATTAATGGATATGCAATATCTTTAAAGAATTTATTGATCATCAGCCAGACAATCTTTTTTGTTGGCAAGATTTGTGCAATCCTTTTAACGAGATCACTGATACTTGTTGAGGAGTTTTTAAATGATTCCTCTATGTTATGGTGCTTATTATGCAAAAATATCTCAAACTTATCACCTCTTTGTAATCTACTTCTTTCACTGGATGGTAATGTTTGACTATATGCTTTTAAATTCAAATGAATCACAGTCTGGAAAATGTCTTTTTTTATGTAAGTATCGTTACTAAATACACCAGATGATTCAAGGTTCAGATATGATGAATGTGGAACTGTATGTTGATAAATTGTCATAATTTCGTCTGGGCCAAAGAGCGAAGGGTCAATGTTTTCAATATCACCTTCATTTAACTCATGATGAGTCAGATTATCCAGGACAGGTAGTTCAGATTCAGTAGTATCAAAAGATCGAGATTGTTGTTGATGTTGTTGTTGTTGTTGTTGTCGATGTTGATGTTGTTGTTGTTGTTGTTGCTGGGGATGATGATTCAAAGGAGGTAAGTTGGAAGGAACTCCCAAAGTTGCTTCAATTTGGCTGAGTCTTTTTCTCAAAAAATCCCATTCTAAATGAAGATTTTGTGTGATGTTATAAGTAGGAGGGGTAGGTGAGTTCAATTGAGCACCCAATTGATCAGTGATTCTAGGTAATGGGACTGCTGAACCGTTAAGGGGAATACCATTTGCATCAAGACCACCGCTAAGTCCATATTTAGCAGCTATCTGACTTTGTAGCGACTGTTGCTGCAGCTGCTGTTGCTGTAGGTGCTGCTGGAATTGCAATTGTTGTTTCTGCAACTGTTGTTGTTGTTCAAGTTGTAGTTTAGTAGTCACCACTCTAGTAGTCAATGGGCTTTTTTCATGTCTCAACTCAGGGCTGCGACCACCACTACCCAAAGTACCACGTGCTCTGCTACCCTCACCAGGCTCCTCATAAATACACAGATGTGTGACATTCGACTTTCTACAAGCAGTGCAAAATGGCTTTTCACGATCACACTTAAAAGCAGCGACGCGTTAGTTCTTATTTCCACAATAAAACAAAATCACCGATGAATCGGCGAAAGACAAAACAATGACAAAACTCACTCTGATTTTTCTTCTTCTGCAGACGTTACAAACAACCGGTCTTCTGTTCCTTTTGCGAGACTGATCCATTTTGCGTTAGATTTCACACTGAATCTTCGACAATTCTAGAAAAGCTGGTGATTTGTTTTGATTTTTTGTCGAAAATTTGTTGCGCTACTGTAGATTACGTAATTGATTTCTGTCTATTACGATTATGTAATAGTAATAGAGAAGCATAAATGAAAAGTATTTAATGCTCCATAAATAGATAGAAGGAGGACGAGAAAGGGTTAGGCAGTGTTCATGAGCTATGAGTCTAGTGCATATGATCTTTATTCAATGGGCACAATTTTGATTGAACTGAAAATCTTGAAGATCCACCGGATTACAAACCACTAGCTATATGTTCTGCAGCCCTTCTCCCGAATACTGTACATTCAAGTAAACTGTTTCCTGCTAGCCTGTTCTCACCATGAATACCTCCAGATACCTCGCCTATTGCATATAGACCTTCGAAGCTCTCAACATCTCCGTAAGCTCCAATTTTAACACCTCCCATGGTGAAATGAACAACTGGGGTCACTTCAGCCACAAATAAAACGGTGTCGTTGGTGACTTGATTGAAAAGGTGTTGCTTATTATCACGCTGGAATTCATCTTGGTCACCGTTGGAATACTCTTCAAGATCTGAAATTAGACTTTCGTTGAAACGACCAACTGTTGTCTTTGAGAACAGCTTCATCTTTTGATAAAAGTCTATTTGAAATTGGAAATCCTTATACATGTCTTCATTCAACAACAGCCATGCTCTCTTTCCTTCTTGTCTCAAGATTGCCTCGCTTACCACGTCTCTCGTGTCCAGCTCGTTAATAAATCTTTTGTGATTTTTATTCAATAGTATGCCACCGACACCCCTTAGTGATTCAGCAGCAAGAAATTTCCAGTTAGACTCAGGATCATCTTGTTTAATGAACCCAGTAGGATGTATTTGGACTTGGTCCATATCAATGAGCTCCCCTCCAAGTCTCTCAATTATTAGTTGGCCTTCTCCTACTGTATTCATGCTGTTGGTTGTTGGCAGATCCACAAATTCAGGCTTGTATTTGCTCAACATTTCTTTGGAATAGCCAAACCCACCAGTCGCAACAATGACATTGTTGATCTTCAGATATCTAGTTTCACCAGAACCAATATCCAAATAAATGACCCCTTCGACTTTTTTATCTTTAACATCTATAGATAACAACTTAGATTCCATCAAAACAGACAAATCATTATGGTTTATAACTTTCTCTTTCAATTTTGAAATAATCTCAAACCCTGGTGACTTCCCATTAGATCTATGTGTTCTTTTTGATGAATGCCCACCCAGCCTATTAATGACATCCAGGCCAGCACCAATATCATTCTTCAACCATTCAATAGCTTGCGGACTCTCATTAACCAATATCTTTTGTAGCTCCAAATTACCCAATTTCTTGCCAGATCTAACAACATCTTCCAAAAACCAATCAAATGAATCGGTTACATTCTGTTTAAACTGAGTCGAAGTCAACACTCCATTGATTCCACTTGACGCTTTAATTGAGTTCCCACCGATTTTGTCTGATTTTTCTAAAAGTATTACGGGGTGTTTATGTTGTAATAGATGGTAAGTACTCGTTAACCCAGCAAGCCCGGAGCCAATGACGACTGTTGGGTATTTATTGACTCGTGACATATGATTATACATGTAGATCCATATAAAAGCTACTATAGGAATAAATAATAGTTTGAAAAGCATAGAGAAGGGGGGATAGAGGGAGGGCAATTTATTTAAAAAAGAAACAGACAAGAGAAACTTTCGACAAAATAAACTGGTGATGTTTTCCAAAAACAATAGATTATTACGTAAAGTGACATAAACGAATAAATAGTTGTCGTTCTAAACATAAGTGACTTGAAATGCCATCTGTAAAGTTGACGTGATTTTCATCCATAATGAATGGAGTCGCTGTTTTATCTTTTGATTGAAAACACGTTTGTTTTGAGAGAAGAACACCAAGATTAAGATAGTTAAAACAATAATCGAGGAGGATTTATTTAAGAACCAGAATTTCTTTTTAATCAAGTCTAAAACTGTTGCAAAGTCTGACTTTTCAATCAACTCCTCCTTATTTGGTGAAGTTGTAGTCAAAGCTGTGTTTGAATCACCCTGCTCTGGCTGCTTCCTTTGTGGCTTTTTGGAACGCAATTCTCTTTGTTTTTGTTCCTTCTTTTTTTGTTTCAGTTTCTTTTGTTTTTCTGATTCTTGTCTCTTTTTGGAATCTTCTTCAAGCTTTAGTTTGTTTGCTCTTGCTTTTTTAACCATCTCTTCTGGATCTTTTATGTGTTTATCCGATCTAATCAAGAATTCAGATTCTGCGAGCTGATTCAACTTCACCAATAAATGGACGTAATAAATTTCTAATAGCTCTTTAAAATCACCATTGTTTTCATTAAATTCTCTTGATGCATGTATCAAGTACAAATCTACTTGCTCTCTTAGTTTTACCAAATCTGTTTTTTCGTTGTTTAATTTGATCAATAATAACAGCAACACCAGTTTTGGAGGAGTGATCTCATTCAAAGAAAACAATTTCTCAAACAATTGATTGCCAAAAAACAGCCCTTCGAGTTTTATTATTTCGTTGTTACTCAGTGACTTAGCATTCTTATTTACGAATATGTCAATCAAATTGAAATATAGCGACCAAACACTAACATATGCCTCTTCATTAATCCGTGATTCTGCAAATAATCTCACATTTAAGTCCAGCAAGCTATCAACTATTTTAAAACTCTCGTCAAATTTCTTATTGATGAAGAGTTTAGCAGCTTTCCTATATGAATTTTTCAGATTCAGTGGCTGGTCATTCAAGACTGTTGATTCCGAGGATGATATGAGCGAAAGAACACTATCTTCTAAAACAGCCACTGTGTGTCCATTCGAGATAGTCGATGAGCCATTATGACGCTGATATTCAGACATTTCTATATTCTCGGTTGATTAATGTTTTGACTTGAAAGGAAAAAGCACTATAAGTGGCTTATTACTTGGAAAAAGTTCTCCAAAGATGAGAGACAACCTCGATTTTTTCTACCCATCGCGATTTTATGACGTTTTGAGAGACGGGTCAACACCGGTAATATTAGTCTGGGGAAGTTTATAGAATTCTACTTTGTACACTTTATTTACTTGCCAAAAACCGCATTAACAGCATCTTTGAAGATAGCTAGCCCTTCCGTGATGATACTGTCTTCTATGTTTAAAGCTGGAACAAATCTGACGGTGTTACCACCAGCAGTGATAATTAACAAACCACGTTCTCTTGCTGCATCAACAATAGCAGATGGATCTTTAGCAAATTGAACACCTAGTAACAGACCCTCGCCCCTAACTTCGACGATATCCTCAGGAAATTCTTTGGCAATCTCGTTTAAACCTTTCACAAATATGGCTGATTTTGATTGAACATTTTTCAAGAATCCTTTATCGGAAACTTGGCTTAAAACATAACTACCAACTCTGGCACCCAGTGGATTACCACCATATGTAGTACCATGGTCTCCAACTTTCAAGGCTTTTTCCACTTCTTCTGTGATCATAGTGGCACCAATTGGGTAACCATTACCTAAAGCCTTAGCCATTGTCAAGATATCTGGATGAGCCTCTTTTGGTAGTTTACCATGAGCCCATAATCTACCAGATCTACCCAAGCCTGATTGAATTTCATCAAAAATCAACACAGCACCGTTTGCTTTGGTTAATTTTTTTAACTCAATTAAGAACTCAGCTGGAATTGGTTTGACACCACCTTCCCCTTGGATTGGCTCTATTATAACACCTGCAGTTTTATCGCTGATTAAAGATTGGACACTTTCAATTGTAGGTTTGGCAACTTTAACGCCTGGAACTAAAGGAGCAAAAGGACTTTGATATTTTGGATTTGGAGTAACTGATAATGCACCAAATGAACGACCATGGAAAGACGATTCAAAAGTGATAAATTCAGTTTTTGATGGATCTTGTGCTTTACCAAATTTTCTAGCAAATTTTAAAGCAGCTTCATTGGCTTCAGTACCGGAATTGGCCAAGAACACTCTTGAAGCATTATACATACCATCTGAGGCTTTGGTCGTTTCAACAAGTTGGCGAGATAGTTCTCCCGTCCATAAGTTATGGTATAAATTTGAAGAATGAATCAAAGTCAATGCTTGGTCATATAAGATTCTTGCAACTTCTGGATGGGAATGGCCCAGGGCAGTGACTGCAATACCAGCAGTGAAGTCAATGTATTTGCGTCCTTCAATATCCCATAAATGACACCCTTGGCCTTTTTCGAAAACAACAGGAGGGCGAGAGTAGGTTGTAACGGTGTATTTTGAGTTCCCATCGATGAACTTTAGAGATTCACTATCAGCATTTGGATCAGGATTAGTGAGTTTACTCAGAGTGATTTTTGAAGTAGAAAAAGATCTCTTAAAAGATCTGAAAGCTAAGCAACGAATCATTGAAAAGATTATGAGTTGTTAAAGCAAAAATAAACTTGAAAAGAAAAAAAAAACAGGAAATCAAAACTTCTTATTGTATCTCTTTCTCTCTATCTCTCTCTCTCTTTTTTTTTTTTTACAATCAATCAGTCATAATTCGATTGATTTTTTTTTTTATTGATTTTTCCCAAGTGGGCGAACCAGCCAAAAAAATTTCAAAGAAAAACAAAAAAAAAATTCAATCAACTCGAGATTTTGGAATGAATATTGGTCAAAAACAGCATAAATCAACACGATGAGACCTTCAGTTGGCCTTTTCCAGAACACTTCTGCAGCAGCTGCACAAATTCTGGACAATATCAGTCATTTCACAAAACTTCCTCCTGTACTACAGAGATTTTTTAACCGTTATCCTCCAGTTCCTTTTAAGCAATATGCTGAGAAATCAACATTGACAAACGCACCGGATGCCAACCCATTCTTGCCAAACAAACACCCAATCACCAAGAAAACACACAATCCTAAATATTCACTTCGTAGACAGAGTGTTTTGTGGAAACTAGCTTATCAATACGGTGTTCAAGACGCTTTACCAACTTTACAAGGTGGAAAGAAATTCTACCAAGAGAAATATGATACAAACGAATTTATGAGAGGTACTTTGAAACCTAAAGGTCACAAATTTGAAAGAAACAGTGCCCAAAGAAAGGCTAAAATTCAAGATGCTTTGGAAAAAGCTGATGAAACAATCATTAAAGTTAGAGGTAATAAATATAAACGTCTGTTGGAGAGAAGATCTAAAGAAGGAAAATCGTGGATTTAAGAGGAAATTGCTCTATGTTAAAGTGTTAATGATGATGATTTGTATATAACGTACTTCAAGATTGAAACAAAAAACTTTGTTCATATAGAAAAGTTAAAGATCCTGAATTTTTTGATATTGTAGGCCTCACTCTTAGTTTTATCTAAGAAGCAATACTTATACGAAACTGTCCTATTAGGAATCTAGACATTTATGATGTTTTTGATTTGCAATGTTACATGATATAATTCAAAGAAAACTCTAGCATCTATCTATATAGATAAAAGGTAAAATGCGAAAAGAGCCTTATATATATATATATATAACCTGCCGAAAAAAAAACAAAAAAAGAAAATAGAACTCCTCATGGGGGGCTCGAACCCCCGACATTTCGGTTAACTTCCGCTAAGAAATGATTTTCCCTTAGTTTGACTGTAAAAGCCGAACGCTCTACCAACTGAGCTAACAAGGACGAGTTCTGTTTTAAAGATCCTTCCTGCTGAGTTTGATACATCAAAATCTTAGTACTGTATATATTATTTATATATATATATATATATAACAACCCCTTTAATCTCATATATTATATGGTAAATAAGAAAGCTTCAAGAAGAAATCTGTGATATTTCACTGGGCTGTCACAATTATACGTGAGATCATTCTGTTAGCTATTTGAGCAAGAGAGCCCATATTTAAATTTTTGTTATTAATATCTCATGGGGATTCTATTACATCCAGTTGAAATGAAGAAATATAAAAAAGCAGATGGTTCTATGTGAGAGGTTTAGTGCAATTCTCATTTGACCTTCAGCAAGAAGGTATAATGGGACGTTTGATTGCTTCAGATTCCGTCTTGAGGAAGCTAAACAAATGCAGTTGGTTAGTTAGGCTAACAAAACATAAACACAAACTGAACCAGAATTCAACTGACTTGGGCCCAGATACAGGCAATGGGCTAGCCAATGACTATGGAAATGTTGTTAGAGACGATAATAAGGCAGAAAATCACTTCAAAGATCACTTCGAAGGTTCTACTGATAGTCATTTGGATAATCAGATTGAAGAGCACCACGAGAGCTCTGATGACAGTGATTCAAATGATTGCTTTGAGGATTCTGTTGAAAGACAAAACTCTTGTGATGAGTTAACTACAGGAAATTAGCTTGTAATAAATGTCATTTTGTTAAAGAGAATACGATCTGACATCATTGAATTATGCTGGTTTTGAATACACAATTTCCCAAAACCTTTGCCAAACTCAGTGGCAATTCAGAAACAAATATTTCCCAGATGTTTAATAGTTTTCATTAGAGAGAACAAAAATGTTTCAAGAGAGCTAGATAGATATAATTTCAGGCCTTTTTTTTTTTTTTTAGTTTTCAGTTTTTAGTTTTTAGTTTATGTTTAGCTATGAAAATAAATGGATTCAGTTATAAATATTGTCTTAGCGAATTACCTGTTGAAAATAAACTAAACAAAGATATCAATGTGTGGGAGTTTTTTTTGATTTCTGAGTCTCCAGTAGTTGCCATTATACCTCCAATACTCTTCACCTGAAATTGGATGAACATCTCTCACAAAAAAAGATGGCTTGTATTCCTCACCGTTTTGTTCTCTAAGTTTTGTGGCAGCCCTTTGTTTATCTTCAACGCTTGTTTTTAAGTCACTAGCATCGTCATATCTCCCGTCTTCCATGGCACGTTGATCAGGTCTAAATCTTGTATCCGATGGACTCAACCACTCCAATAACTTGGGTTGTGGTGCATTTAAACTGATAGCATAAGAGGTCAAATTGAATGGAACAACAGGCCTTGGAACCGGTTGCCACATTAGGAATTTAACACCATCTTCATTTGGTGCAGAATCAGTCTTCTTGTTTGTGTAGTCAATACTGACTTCATTCTGGATGATTTTTTTACCATATATTTTGCTATCCCAATGTCCGCCGATTGCCCATTTCTTAGTGCCTGTACAGTCTGTAACGACACCATTCATCTCACATACAGACTTGCTAGTCCATCCTCTTGGTTTAAAATTGATTACGCATTTATCCCCAGTTTTGTTGTTGGTTATTACCATTTCACCATAGTTGTCGATACTGGGGTTACCGACCATAATTCCAACAACAGAACTTGTGATTTTCTTCCATGAATAGATCTCTTCAGTATCTTCTGAGTCGGCCCTCAGATGCAAGTACCACGTAGCCGTAGGAGTAACATCAAATGAGCGACCAACAAACCGCGATTTAACTGGAGTTTCCCCATAATAGTCCCACTTGGGAGACTCTGCCATGATTGCACTTACAGGAGGATGGTGGCTAACTTGTTCAGTGAAGAATCTGAAGCCTTGATCAGGTCTTGCATACTCATAGGTTTCACCTAATAAAGGGTTGAAAGGTTTGGCAACACGATTAATAGTTGATGAATATTCAGAGGCTGCAAAGGCTGCTACGTATAGCATTCTCAAACTTGAATCATCAAAAGAAGCAGCCTGCTCCAATAAATAAGTATACTCCAAATCCTCTGCAATTCTTTGTAACATTGAGGTTGGTTCATTGAAAGACACAGGTAATGTAATTTTAGTTATATCCTTACCAATCATCGATTTCAAAATACCCCACAAACTAACTTTAGGACGTTCATCAATCTTTAAAGCTAATTCTGTTCTAATTGGATCTTCGTACCCTTTATAAGACCCTTCAAGTTGCAATAGTTTATCTTTCTGTCTTTGCAAATCATTAGCATATCTATCTTCAATAACTGAATCAATGTCTGTGATTTCTCCATCTAGAGATTTTTTGGTTGTCACCACTGATGTTAATGTTTGAGAATCAGCTTCGTTGTCAGTATCATCTTCGAATTCATCAGCATCAAAAAATTCGTCATCAGAATCTTCATTGGCTTGAAAAATTCTCGATATTTCATCATTTGTAGTTTCTCCAACAATTCCGGTGGAGGCGATGGTAGCTGGAATTTCGGTCTGATCTGTAGATTCAATTTGATTTGAATATTTTACACTCGATGGTACCAAAGGAGCACTGGCTGTCAATCTTCGAGTAAGTGCTTTTTTGATCTTTCTCCGTTCAGTTTCAAATGTTTCTAACTCTGAACTCTTTGCAATTAATTCACTCTCCAATTCTTTAATAGAATTGATCCAAAGTTCATTGATATCTTTTTGCTTTCTCAAAGATTTAGACAGTTTATCATCTCTCTTTGAAACGAGTTGATTATAAGTCTCAAACCCGTGAATTAAAGACGTGATGCTTTTCAATGAGAATTCCAAAGACTCATTAATAACACCGGACGACTCAAGGTTCAAAAGTAGATCTTTTAAAAGTTTGAGCTCTATTGAAAATCTAGTTTTCAAAACAGAGATTTCTTGAGAAAATGGTCCACTTTCTTCGTCCACATCTTCAGTTTCTACAGTGTAGTCATTCGATTCATCATCATCGTCAGCGTCTGAAATCTGGGCCTCATCAGGGTGTTGTGAAGTAGTTCTTGGATGTGGAGTTTTGCTTTCTTCCTCTACCCGTAAAGATAATTCGCTTAAAGCTGAAATACCACTCGCATTTCTTTGATGGCTTTTCTCTAAACTTTGTCTTCTACTGGCAGCTTCTTGTTGTGCTAATATCAATGCTTTTTCTCTGTCTTTAGAGAATCTAATAGCACCTTGTAGTGACCATACCCATCTATTAGTCTCAACAGGATGATTACCTTTCAAATGCCATCTATCTCCACTTTTACTGATAATCTCAAACTTCAATTTTTCAGATGAGTCTAAATGCAATATAGCACTTCTCATATTTAAAGAGCCTCTGCAAGCATTGTTTGTGTCCTCTTGGCTTTGATAATAAGACAAAACACCGTTTTTGTCTAAGATAAACCAACGAAGTTTATAACCGGATGCATAGTTTGTCCATTTTCTCAAGTAGCCTTTATATGATGGTGCTTGGATCCCACCTATTTTGATAGTAGGCTCAATCACACTTTGATCTTGTGATGCTTCCCGTAATACCTGTTTCATAGTCTCATCACCCTTTGAAACCAATTCAATTGGTAATTTTCCGCGTTTGTCTCTTTTGAAAGGATCTCCGCCGTGGCCTAGTACCCACTTTACCATTCCAATATCGTTCTTCTTAATAAATTCATGAAGAACGGTATCACCAGTTTCTGGATCATAGCCATTGATATCCAGCAGCTCAAAGTTTCTGGAATTAGACAAGATCTCATCCAAGGTAGCAAAGTCATGGTTTGAAAATGCCTTTCTAAACTCATTTGCAATAATTTCAACATATCGGGCTCTCTCGTTTTGCATCAAAGCAACCATATTTAGATCGCTGGCAAGTTCAATTGCTTGCTTGGAATTATTATTAAGCACTGTATCATTGATTCTCTCATCTCTCAGCAGGATCTGGGCAACATCTAATCTATTATTAAGAGCAACTAAATGCAGCGGAGTATTTCCATCTGAGTCTTGATGGTTGATATCGATTCTGAAATCATCCGTAGAGTTCTCTGATAATAATAGTTCAATAAACTTTACAGGCGCGACCTGGACAGCTAGATTTAAAATCAAGTTCTTAACCTGTTCCAATTCATGGTAGTTGATGCTGGATTCAATAGTCTTCACTGTTTGTTTTAATTGGTTGTAGTCATTGTTTTTCAACGCGTCAAGAAGCTTCAATTTGAAAAGAGGTGGATTTATCCTAACTTGTTGCTGAGAGTTTGATGATCCTTCAGATAAACTGCTATGTGATGTTAACATTTGGATATCAACGAACTTGGGTTGATCTGACACATACGTAGAACCAGGCTCAGCAGACATCTCTTCGACCGCTCGATTGTCAATTACTTATCTGATTAGATTTTTGACCCTTGGATTAGTGATCCTCAAATTTATTGGCAAAAATATACTCAGACAGAAGTAATTGCTCTAATCTTCCGCTTTAACTGTCTTCATTTGTTAATGGTTTTTGAAATTTCTAACAGAAAATCGCAAGCAAAAAGAAAAAAAAAAGATAAATACCCGAATCGGGAGATTTACTGTAAATAGAATGATTCTACATTGTGCTAATTGATTCGTTAGTGCTGTTTACGATTCTATCTAATGACACTCTGAAACGAAGAGTTGACATCTCCTCTATCTAAAGCAGCTCTCTTAACAGTTCTTGATTCCTGACTGTTGCTTGCAAGTCTTTTTTTATCCAATTGTTCTTTGTAGATGGCTAAAACATCAGGTCTATGTCTGGTATTATTTATTGGTTTGATATTTGGAATTATAGTCCTTGGTAATGACTGTTTGTCAAAATCATCTTGGACATAAATCTTCCTCATATTATGATTATCGTTGAAGGGATAATCTCCATTGTTGAATAAACCGGTTCCATCATTAACATAAACCTTCAATTTCAATGATTCTTTGTTTGTCACATCATTAAAAAGCAAAATTTCATCTCTGTCATAGATCAAAACCTTGTTTCCCTTTCCTATCTTTTCCCCATTAATATAACAGCCATTGGTACTGTAATCTATCAACCATATATCTTCTAACCCTTGTGCTGGGCTTTCATAAATACTATCACCAACTGCGTGTCTCTTTTTAGTAAAAGCACAATGTATCTTTGAGATTCTGTCCTCATTGATGCGCTTATGGCAAGCAACATTCCGACCAATAACATATGGACTCACACCTTGTCGTATAAATATTGGTGCTGTTATCCATTTGCTATCTACTGGTTTTAAAGTAAATGAGGTACCAGGGGGAACTTGTTCAAGATCGGAATTTGTGGATATTTTTTGTGGTATTGGAGTAGCTGTAACATCAGCTACACTATTGTCCTCAATCAATGAGGTGTCATCAAATAAGTTCTCAGCTAATGGTGGTATTTTATCGATATGATGTGTTTTTTGCTGAGATGCTTGAGATCCAGGGGCTTGCGATCCAGGGGCTTGTGAATTCTTCGGTCTACCAATATTTGGCGGGTTTGGAACTTTAAAAACGGGTTCTTTGAATATTTTCTTATTATCAGATTCTTCCTTTAATTCGTCCAGGTTCGTAAAGTTTGGTTTGAAGTCAATTTCTTGCCTGTGTTGCTGCGATTGTGATTGTGAAAGTGAAATCTGAGAATTTATCTGAGATTGACTGTGAATCCAAGAATGCAACAATGCCTTAGAAGCTGTGAGTCTTTGGCGGGGATCAACCTGGAGAAGTGCATCAAGAAAATTTCTTGCTTCTTCAGAGACGTTGGCTTCTTTTAACGGTGGTTCATGATAAGACCCAGATTTGATAAGTTTATAAAGTTGATCTTGAGTACTTCCACTAAAAGGGAGATGTCCAGTTAGAATAACATACACCAGACAACCTAGCGACCACATATCAACTAATGAGGAGTATTTATCACTATTAACTTGTTTAGCAAATCTACCATCAATAACTTCAGGAGCCACGTAAGCTAAAGTCCCGCAAAAGGTCTTCATAAATGTATTTGTATCTGATATTTTAGCTAACCCAAAATCTGTAATTTTGACTAAAACAGGATCATCTTGGGCAATTAAAATATTGTCGGGTTTTAAATCTCTATGTGAAATGTCTAACGAGTGGACATACTGGATTGCTTGTAGAATCTGTCTACAGATCTCCTTGGCAGCTTCCTCCCCGACGGCACCGTGAGCAGCAACAAAGTCCATAAGGTCACCGCCTGGGACAAATTCCATTACTAGGTAATAGCTATCGTCATCCTCATAAAATCCTTTCAATTTCACAATACCAGGATGATCCAACCTTCTTAAAATCTCCAATTCTCTAGTAACGCCATCGGTATTCCCCATTATTTTTCTTTTTGATATTATCTTAACAGCAAAAGTTTTACCACTTGATCTCTCAACAGCTTTTTTTACGACAGCAAATGCACCTTGGCCAACCACTTCATCTTTAATGGAGAAGTCTTTATATATCCCTTCTTTCAATTCCTCTTTATGTGTTGGCATGGCTTTTGGAAAAAATATTATGAATCGCAAAATATCTTTAGGAACACCAATACCCACCGAAATTTCGTCCCCTTGGCTCAAAATATAGTTTTTCCCTTTAACCAACCTTTGATTATTGATATAAGTCCCATTAGTTGAAAGGTCTTGTATGAGCACATTTGAATCAATATTCCATATTTTGAAATGCTTATTACTTATTCTCGTTGTATTTGTATATATGATATCACAATTATTGTTTCTTCCAAAAACCCATTCCTTGATCCCGTTACTCTTTATTTTAAGATCCACATTATCCAATTGTCCAGTAGTACATATCAACCGACAGACGGTTGATTCATCTAGTGACTCTTGAGTAAGCTGATCCAAACCAGCTTGAGTAACCTGTGTGGGCTGAGTTTCTTGGGTTACGACTTCCATCCTTTTTTGTGAAAAACTCAACAAAGCTTTACAGACCCCTGTTTAAGTTGTTTAAGCTAAAGTTGATCTCGTATTCTGTATGTTACGCGAAAAAAAAAAAAAAAACTTACGCGAAATTTTTACAGGACAAATTCGCGGATATAGAAATATATATCTATATACGTACTATGTATGTACTTTAAAATGATCTCCAGGCAAATTCTGTACTAAAAAAGAAAAAAGAACCAAATAAACCTATGATGAGATAGAAAACAAATTTGTTTCCAAGTTTTAGGTCACTTCCCATAATCACTATTATGAGACAATTCTATTACACATCAATAGCCTTTGCAACTTCATCTTCGACAAACTTTAGAACCTGTGGGTAAAATCTAGCACCAACCTTTGGATGACTTTTAACTCTATTCAAAAAAACGCTATATCCAACAGGTTTGTTCTCATCAACTTGGAATTGAAACCCAATTTTGTTTTTTATTCTTCCACTATCTCTCTTTTTCACTAGCTCTTTGGCTCTTTCGCTAACCTCAATAGCAGTCTTTTTGGATTCGATATTGATGGTTTGAAAAAATGAGATTGACAAGCGGTCACCTTCGCCGGCTTCAGGAGTCAGAACTCTGTGTACAGTGGCAACACAAACCCCTTGAGTAAGGAACTCCAAAGTAAGACCAACAGCAAACACTAAAGTATTGTCTATTGGTGGAACGTCAACCCACTTCCCATTGAAATCTTTGACTTGTAAAGATGTGTGATGACTTGCTTGGTAAATCAATGTTAAGAAGTCATTATCACGATGTTCACCAACCCCTTGATCCAATTTGGTTTTGAAGTCAGTGCCTTCAAACTCTTCTTCAACTTTCTTCACCTCATCTTGTAGGTTCAATAAATCAGGATATTTTATAATTTTCAATTTTGCTTGTTGAACTTCTTTAAAAAATGCCTCTAGAGAGCCAGATTCCAGACCCAGGGCTTCTTCAATTAGACTTACAATGTTTCTGGATAATCTGGATAATTCAGTAATATAATCAGAGACAATTGGTCTAAATTCGGGTAAGTATGTAGGCGATGGCCAGAGATTAGGGCCTTCGATATTCTTCCAGTTTTCATCCTCGCTTGAGATAACGGGCTCAGGCAGTTCAGTGGCAAACTCGACTTGCTCTCTCCAATCGACATTTGAAGCTGTAATTTCATCACCTAACCCATTGTATCCAAGAAAATGTTTTGAATTAATCATTGCAACTTTCTGTTTCTCTTCTAATGGAATTTTGAAAAACTCTAAAGACTGTGACTTGATGTCTGAGAACTTTGAAGTTTTAAATGGTGGGTTCTTAAGATAAAAAAATCCATAGTTGAATAAACCATCTCTTAATTCTTCAAGGAACTCATCTCTTGTTGCAGGGTTATAAGCTTTCGACAAATCTAATGTTGGAATGGAAGATGGAGAGTCACCAGAGGTTACATTCAACTCAGCAAAAGTATCACTAGTCATTTTAATTGGGCTGATTATGATAGTTCTTCGGACTAATAATGATCAGTTAATAAATTCGATTCTGCTTTATACTCTTCGGGTAGTATGAAGATTGTGGCTTTTTAATCGAGTCAGTTAATCCAGCTTCTTTAATGCTAGTTGGATGTGCGGCAAATTACAACAGTTCACGACTTTGAAGTTTACAGTAATCCTGAAAGCTGAATATATAACATTGAGAGCAAAAACTATTAATCTTCAAAAATTTGAGGAGAGTGTATACTTTAATTTCTTGTTTATCGTGCAAATTACTAATTGGGTTGAGAGCCACATGCTGGACAAACCAGACTGGCTTGTTTTCTGCTTTCATACAACGCTGGTATATCAATCTGAACAGCTTAAGCAATAAAAATCTATTAACAGGTAAGAATATAGTTACTCACTACTGAAATATCAGATAAAAATGTTTCGGTCAATACTGTAATACGATTAGAAATATGGTTTATTCATTCTATCAATCACAATCTGAATCATATTCAATATGTTCAAATAACAAATAGAGCGCCTTGGCGCAGTGGAAGCGCGCAGGGCTCATAACCCTGATGTCCCTGGATCGAAACCAGGAGGCGCTATTTGTTTTTTTTGCCTTTTAGCTTAATTGGTTATATAACTTTAATTTTAAAAGCTGATCTAATGATGTTTTGAATTTTTTGAAACTTTACTAATGAAACCAGTCAGTGAGCATATACGGCGGCTATTTCCTTGAGGAAGCTCACTAGTACAATGATAGCAGCTTTCAATAAACTCTTATGTTACTTACATAAAGCCAATATTTTCAGAAAGTTCAGCGTCAAATTGATTGTCGTTGATGAGGTTGTTTATTTGAAAGGTTTGAATCGCCATGAGAGAGAACATGCTCCTTCAAGTGTTCTACGTGGTCTTTTAGAAATAACTGTCAAAGCAAAGTCTATCCCAGTCAATGAAATAAGGATCAAGTTAATTGGACAATCCACCGATGCTATTCAGATCAATTATCCCACTAAAAAGTTTATGAATTTTACCTCAAGACTTACCATAAACGATCTTTACACTTATGAAACATATTCATCAAAACTATTCAAAGGAACTTATACCATCCCGTTCCAATTCACTATTGACCCAAATGTATCAGAATCTATTCAAACAATTCTCGGTTCTAGAATTTATTACGTTGAAGCAGAGTTGACCAAATCATTAATGAAATCACCAAAACGGGAGATCATTACAAAAAAACCAATCAAACTAATCAGATGTCCTTTAGAGAACTCGTTAATTCCAAATGAGAGCATTGAAGCTGTTGGAAACTGGAAAGGTATAATGCCTTATCATTTGTCGCTCCACTCCAAAACGTGTATTTTGGGCGGTTCGCTTCAAATTCAATTACGCACTTCACCTAGCTCACTAGACAATGGCATAGCTGGTGTTGTGTCTCATGTTAAGGTATATTTTGTTCAAAAGATGAAATGTCCAAAAAACAACAGGAGCTTAGTCATGAGTCTTGATAAACCAAACGATTATGTTGTTAGTGATCGTTTTTTGTTGATGTCTGAAGTAATGAAGACCGAAAAGACCCAAAATCCAGAAGAGTCATTAGATAGAATTTGGAGTCTCAAATTACCTAGTGAAATGCCATTCAAAGTCCACCCATATTCAAGTAATCTAGACAAAGATAAACCTGAGGATAAACAATTGACTATCACACACTTCATCCTGGTTTCCGTATTGATCAAGACTATTGAATGCGTTACAGTCCTTGAGAAAGATGAAGACGCAACGCTCAAGTCGAAACTTAAACACTCATTGAACAAAATATCCTCCAGTAGCCCTGCAGATTTTAAAAAGTCATATAGATTGGATCACGGATGTTCAGAACTAACATTCAAAGCTCCATTCTACTTATTGAATCCATTGGTTGCATCTTACTCGCCACCACCAGCGTATTCTAAGTCTTGTGAGGAACTCAAAGAAAATAGATCATCAACTTGGCTCTGTACTGGTGGGAAGTATGAAGTTGAAAGGCCACCAAAATACTAAGAGCACATTGCCTAATAGTTAATAATCAATAACTGCCACTAAAAAATTACCGGTCTAATGATCAACGACGACCAAAACTGGATAAAATTGCATTGTTTGAAATTTTTCTTTTTGTAGAGCCGCGATACCGAAACGCGAATTTTTGGTTTGTTTTTGTTTTGGGTACAAATTTTGACACGAACTTTTTTTACGCGATGCTTTAAATTTTTGGAAGGAACACCAAATTTAAATTACACACATTACGCAGAATTTTAGCTATAAAAAGGTTTTGAATTTCTCTCTATTTTAGAGGATTGGAGGGCAGAAATTATTCGTATCATCAACAGCCATGCTATCATCAAGAACCCCTTCGCCAACTAAATCATCAAAAAGAAAGGCACTATCCTCTAAGGATGGGAATATCATCAGACACTCGCATCAGCAGCTTCTGAAGTCTTCTACTCCTCAACTATCTCCTTCAAGACAACACGCCATAAATCTTCTTCCACCGCGCTCGTCCTCTCAATCTCCAATAAAACCCTCATCTTCAAACCTTAAGAATCCGATTTCTCCACTAGGTTTCACCATCTTTCATGACCCAAAGGATTATTCTGCTGAAATTTCACTCTCTTCAAACTTGAGAATCACAGATGAGAATGAGCTCATACTGAATAAAGAAAACCTAGCACCAAAGGTTGTACGCGCCTCATCCGAAGCAGTGAAAAGAGCTCCATTGATGGATTTAAATATTGATGATTTCAAAGGTTACATAAGCTTTAGCAAACCAACTAAAAGACTACATCTGGATACTTTTTGGAGTAATGGAGACGAAAAGATAAGGATTCCATCATATGTGACACCTCCAAGAAAGGATAGAGTGAAGTATATCAGTTTTGAAAATGAAAAGAGCAATAATGTCAAAACTCTAAAAAGATCGAACTCACTAAACGATTTCAAGGAAAGAGCGGTGAAAAAACTAGTATTTGACATACATAAGGACCAACTCCATTAAACTGGCTTTTTCTTTCTATTCATCATGTCCCAAATTTTTGTATAAAATCATTTCATCGCATCATTTATTTCAATTGCAGGGCTTCTAACTATTGTTTTTTTTTTTTTTTTTTTTTTTATTATTATTACTATTTGCTTTGATTCTAATAAAAGTTTCAAGACTTTGGGATCTGAATCAGTGAAGCTGATTCAGATATGATTTAGATTCCAAATCTAAAAGTCTCAAATCCTATAATCGGAAATCTGCCTACAATAAAAACACTAAAATTTGGATTGTGCAGATTATACAACTGAGTATTCTTGGAATAAGTTGCAAAACTCATGGATTCACAAGAATCATTTTGAAAATAATCAAATTTCAATCTAACAATAAATATATTTAGTATTATTTATAATACTAATTAAAAACACCGTATACACAATATAATCGTCCAAGTACACAATCGAGTTTAGAAATTATATGTTGGTAAATTACCGATATAAAAAAGTACAAATTTGTATTATCAACTAAAACTGTCATATAATTATTGAATATTGGTATCAATGAATATATTATTCATAACAAGTTGTTCTGTGTATTTTATATAGCCAATGAATTGTAATATAACTACTATCTGGTAATCACAACGCAACATTAATTGTATTTGATTATATGACGTATCCGATGCAATTGAGTGCACTTGTTTATCCAACAGAGAACTGCAGCTGACTAAAAAAATTCATGTGGTGTAAATTTTTTGGTGATGAATCAATTGATCGATAAGCATTCAACTGTCCTATTTTCTTTTTTTGTTCTTTTTTTGTTCTTTTTTTTTTTTTTTTGGTTTTTTCTATATAATTCAAAGCAATATTTAATGGAGAAATAACTCGTTTATGTAGTATTGATCTCGCAGTTAAAAAATGGAGTGATGTTTTTATTGTTGATGATTCGCTGGTTTTTTAGGAATTTGACTTTTTTATACAGTCAGATACACAGCGACATTGACAAATTGACTAATAAATCACAGGGTGTTTTTATTCTCATCGCCGAAACAAAAACTCTACATGAACTAGTTTCATACTTCTGTGGGGATTTGAAATCTGTTATAAATACTACAGAAATGTTCCGGTTTTGCGTTATATAAACAGTTACTGTTTCATGAACATACGAAGATCTAATCAATATTCATAGCAATAAATCTCTAGAATAATGTCTCTCAGAACAGCTTTAGTTACTGGCGCTTCTCGTGGTATCGGTAAAGCAATCGCATTGCAATTGGCAAAAGACGGTTATCAAGTTGCCATCACTGATTTACCCGTTCAAACAGATGCTGCTTTAGAAACCGTTAAAGAATTGGAACAACATGGTAACAAAGCTATATTTATCGAAGCAAATTCTAGTAAGCGTGATGATATTTTCAAAGCCGTTGACCAAACACACAAACTACTAGGTGGGTTCAATACCATAGTTAGCAACGCTGGAATTGCTCAAGTTGCTCCATTAGTGGATGCGACCGAAGCTGAATTAGAGCAGATCAACAGTATCAATATTGGTGGTGTGTTGTGGGGTATTCAAGCAGCCGCTAAGAAGTTTGAGCAGTTGAATAACCAGCCAGGTAAGATCATCAATGCCGCTTCTATTGCCTCCCATCAAGGCTATGCTACTCTTGGACTTTATTCCGCTACTAAATTTGCCGTGAGAGGGTTGACCCAAGTTGCTGCTAAAGAACTAGCATCAAAAAAGATTACTGTTAATAGTTACTGTCCAGGTATTGTTCTAACTCCAATGTGGGATGTGATTGATGACAAGATGGGCGAGCTCACTGGTGCTGCAAAAGGTGAGACTGTCAAAAAATATATTGATGGTATTGCGTTGGGTCGTGGTTCAGTGCCTCAAGATGTTGCAAACTTGGTCAGTTTCCTAGCTTCAGAGAAGGCGGATTATATAACTGGTCAATCTATTTTGGTTGATGGTGGTATAGTGTACAATTAAATAACTTTTTTTTCTGAGCTAAATATTAGCTTCAAGTTGTAAGACGTGTATAATCTCACACTATGACTAGATCCTTGCTGATCGCTGCCGATCTTATCCTAGTATTACTGTGATACAATCAAATGCAAGCTCATTTTAGACATCTTAGAGATTCATCTTAGTAACACTCTTTAACTAACTGCCAGCCAGGCTAAATAAGTTTGTTGATTTTCCCGAGAAAAAGGCCTGGAAGATGTGGAGAGTTCGATGACAAAGGTGCCAAATTGATTTTAATAAAAAACTCGTGATTTCAGGCAGAAACCCTCAAGAAGTAAAATGGGGTAAGTGAAAAAAACGGGCATTGATAACTACACTCTACAGTAATTGCAGATTTATCGAATAGGAGCTCTTTAATCATTCTGATCCGAATTCGAGGGGTGGTGGGCTTTGGAATATAAATACGAACCATTATCTCTCTACATCCGTTTACTGGTTTTTGTCCTAGGCTGAAGTTGATATTGAACTACTTTTCAGTTTGAAGAACAAATATATTAAACGGAAAAAAAAAAATGTCTCTCAGAACAGCTTTAGTTACTGGTGCTTCTCGTGGTATCGGTAGAGCAATCGCATTGCAATTGGCAAAGGATGGTTATCAAGTTGCCATCACTGATCTTGGTGTTCAAAGAGACGCAGCATTACAAACTGTTGAAGAATTAAGAAAATTTGGTAATAAGTCAACATTCATTGAAGCTGATTCTGGTAAACGTGCTGATATCTTCAGGGCCGTTGATGAAACTTATAAACAGCTAGGTGGGTTTAATACCATTGTTAACAATGCTGGAATTGCTCAAATTTCTCCATTGGTGGATGCGACCGAAGCTGAATTAGAGCAGATTAACAGTATCAATATTGGTGGTGTCTTGTGGGGTATTCAAGCAGCCGCTAAGAAGTTTGAGCAGTTGAATAACCAACCAGGTAAGATCATCAATGCCGCTTCTATTGTTGCCCATCAAGGGTTCCCAATGTTAGGTATCTATTCCGCTACCAAATTTGCCGTGAGAGGGTTGACCCAAGTTGCTGCTAAAGAACTAGCATCAAAAAAGATTACTGTTAATAGTTACTGCCCAGGTATTGTTTTAACTCCAATGTGGGATTTAATTGATGAAAAGATGGGTGAATATAGCGGAGCTGCAAAAGGTGAGACTGTCAAAAAATATATTGATGGTATTGCGTTGGGTCGTGGTTCAGTGCCTCAAGACGTTGCAAACCTGGTCAGTTTCTTAGCTTCAGAGAAGGCGGACTATGTTACTGGACAGTCCATCCTAGTTGATGGTGGTATAGTCTACAACTAGATTTGTTTATCAAATGGATCTTTGAATGAGCTTGAATGAAACTATGATGATATGATATGAGACTACAGCTATGATTGTGGGGTATGATGATTTATACGAATTTGTACATGTCTAACTGAAATGACTATAAATACTAGGGTTTATTGGTAGCTAGGCAAATCAGAGACGTAAGATATGAGCGATGGCAGTGTAATAGTATATCAATGACGTATAGCCAAGTATTATTTTTATCTTTTTTTTTTATTTTGTTGTTTTCTTTTGTTTGGAAAGGAATATGGGATTTTGTGAAACATTTTCGGGAGGTTTAGCAAAGTAGTGTTTATAAACTTTGTGGAGAATCCCGCATGAATTGTCCCGATTTGAACATCCATAGCCTATTTCAATTGCCATAGCCGCAAATTTTTTGGGTTTTGGTCAAAATGGGAAAGGGCAACAGAAATGGTGAAAAATTGATATTTATCAACATGATTTTGTGTTTCAGTGGAAAGAGGAAGCCTAGTTCTATACAGACAATCATCATGTGGAGCTTGTAGTTATCTGAGTCATATGACATAATAGTGACGATATTGTTGATTTTGTGCGTCTGAAGCCATCCAATTATCACTTGGTTTACCTGTAATATTTTGCTCTTCACCCCGGAGAACATTTCCCGCCACGACACGACACGACACGACACAACGCAACACGAGTCACGGGTTACGGAGTCACAACGAGTCATGGCGAAACAAAACATAATACCAAAGTTCACCTGGTGAATGGTATGATTAAGTCAGGGAAGAGAGCATAGACAATATCTAAACACAACCATGCATTGTTAGCCAAATAGTAGTCTATAAAAAAAGCACGTATTAATTATCATTTGCTTCTAGTTTTGTCTTTTTTTTTTCTTGTTCAACGTCTAAAAAAAAACCCTTTGATCTTCAATTTTCGGGTAAATCATGCAGTTGAAGGGCACGAACAGCCTGAAAAGCGGGTAGTCGAAATCTCCAGTTTTTTTTTTTTTTTATTTTTGGTTTTTTTGGTTTTTCGAAGAGGAAGAAAAAACTATATAAAGGCAACCACCAATCTGTTTTCTTTTTTTCTTTCTTTTTGTTTTTGTTTTGGTCTACTGCTCACTTTAAGACCTTTAACTATATAAAAAAAAAAACACACCAAAGGAAACATGTCTGATTTTGACGTTGAAGCCACTTTAGCTCAATTGACTCTCTCAGAGAAGATTCAATTAACAGCCGGGATTGATTTCTGGCACACGTTCCCAGTTGAAAGACTGAATATTCCTTCCATGAGATTCAGTGATGGTCCAAATGGTGTCAGAGGAACTAAATTCTTTGATGGTGTTCCAGGTGCTGTCTTACCAAATGGTACTGCTCTTGCCTCCACTTTTGATAAAGAACTACTTAAGAAATCTGGTACTTTGACTGGTGTTGAAGCACATCATAAAGGTGCTCACGTAAACTTGGGTCCAACTGCTAACATCCAAAGAGGTCCAAATGGTGGTAGAGGTTTCGAATCCTTCTCTGAAGATCCATACTTATCAGGTATTGTCGCTGCTAGCATCATCAACGGGATTCAAGGCGAAAAAATTTCTGCAACTATCAAACATTATGTTGGTAACGATTTAGAGGACGAACGTAACTCTTCAGACTCTATCATTACACCAAGAGCTTTGAGAGAAATCTACTTGGAACCTTTTAGATTAGCTGTCAAGTACTCCAATCCAAAAGCTTTCATGACTGGTTACAACAAAATCAACGGTGAACACGTTTCTCAATCAAAATTGTTGATCCAAGATATTCTACGTAAAGAATGGGGTTGGGATGGTACTGTTATGTCAGATTGGTACGGTACCTACACTAGTAACGCTGCCATCGAAAATGGTTTAGATATTGAAATGCCAGGTCCTGCCAAGTTTAGAACTTTAGAGGCTCTTACCCAACAAATTGGTTCAAAAGAGTTACACATCAACGATTTAGATGACAGAGTTAGAGGTGTTTTGAAATTAGTTAAGTTAGCTATTGAATCAGGAATTCCAGAAAACGGTGTTGAAGATACCAAAAACAATACCCCAGAGACTGCTGCATTCTTAAGACAACTGGGTGCTGATTCCATTGTTTTATTGAAGAACGAAGATAACATTTTGCCTTTGAAAAAAGATGAAAAAATTGCCGTTATTGGTCCTAATGCTAAAGTCGCCACTTACTCAGGTGGGGGTTCTGCCTCATTGCTTCCATATTATACCGTCACTCCATATGAAGGTATTACTAAAAAACTTGGGTTTGAACCAGCTTACACTATCGGTGCCCATGGTCATGTCTCATTGCCTCCATTAGGTGAACAATTGACACACCCAGAAACTGGTGAAAAAGGTTACAGTTTCAAATTCTACCATGAGCCACATGGAACTCCAAACAGAACTTTATTTGATCAAAAGAATTTAGTTACTTCATACCATATCTTATTCGATTACTACCCAGAAGCTATCAAACGTGATACCCCATTCTATGCTGATATTGAAGGTATTTTCACCCCAGAAAGAACTTCCGAATATGATTTTGGTTTAACTGTTGTTGGTACTGCCCAATTATTCATTGATGATAAATTAGTTGTTGACAATAAAACCAAACAAACTAAAGGTCAATCATTTTTCAACTCTGGTACTATCGAGGAAACAGGTAGAATCAAATTAGAAGCCGGTAAATCTTACAAAGTCCGTATTGAATTTGGTTCTGGTCAAACATTTACTATTTCTGGAAATGGTGGTATTAGTTTTAACGGTAACGGTGGTTTAACTTTTGGTGCTGCTCAAGTCATTGATGCCAAAGAAGAAATTGCCCGTGCTGCCAAACTTGCTCAATCTGTTGATAAAGTTGTCTTAAACATTGGTTTGAACGGTGAATGGGAATCTGAAGGTTATGACCGTAAAGATTTGAACTTACCAGGCTACACTAATGATCTGGTTGAAGCTGTTTTGGAAGCTAATCCAAATACCGTTATTGTCAACCAATCTGGTACACCTGTGGAATTCCCATGGTTGAAGAAATCTAAGGCTTTAATTCAAGCTTGGTTTGGTGGTAACGAATTGGGTAATGCTATCGCTGATGTCTTGTATGGTGATGTTAATCCATCCGCTAAATTGTCATTGTCATTCCCATTGAAATTCCAAGATAACCCAGCTTACTTGAATTTCTCTACTGAAAGAGGTAGAGTCTTATACGGTGAAGATATCTTTGTTGGTTATAGATTCTATGAAAAATTACAAAGACAAGTTGCATTCCCATTCGGTTATGGTCTATCTTACACCACTTTTGGTTTCTCAGATTTGAAAGTTGTTGCTGACGAAGCTAGTAATAAAATTAACGTTTCCGTTAAGCTCACAAACACTGGTAAGGTCACTGGTAAAGAAGTTGTTCAAGTTTATGTATCCAAGACTGAGACTGATGTCATTAGACCAGTCAAAGAATTGAAAGGCTTTGAAAAAGTTGAATTGAAAGCTGGCGAATCAAAAGTTGTTGAATTAGAATTGGATTTGAAAGACTCCGTTTCATTCTTTGATGAATACCAAAACAAATGGTCCGTTCAATCAGGTGAATATCAAATCCAAGTTGGTCCTTCTTCAGATGATATCGAGCTCATTGGTAAATTCAATATTGAAAAACCTTATTTCTGGACTGGTCTCTAGATTAAGTATTTATCTTCTTATTCTTGTGTTTTTAAATAATTGCGTAAAGAGTATAGTGAATTCTATTTGAAGTTGAATGTAGTCTCACTCTTACGTCATAACACTCGCTACTTGCTCATAAACTCTAGTGATGATATGTTAATAAAAATAGGCTATTACTAGCCTCTGTATGGATTCTTTATTTTTTTTTTTGTTTTTTTATTTTTTTTTCTACCTTAACAGAATAGTTTGGAAACCTGTTGTTTGTAATTCACGTGGGAAAAATGACTGCAATGCTCACTGGTGAAGACGCCTTACTTTCGAACAGGGTTGTAATTTTTTTTACAAAGTGATATATATATATATCAACTTATTGTAGGTCGAATATCATCCATATACTAAACATATCCATTAGTTGATAAGGCAAGAATAATTTCATAGATTCACTTTACGTGATA